>CM076573.1:279116402-279611904 GCA_034641835.2 Pinus albicaulis
CAAAAATACTGATAGCCCCGGATGCGGGTGTACGTAGTTAGTGATTATTTGCAGATGGGGAGATGGCCGGGCACGTGGTTCACCACCACCGCCAGTCCTCTGCATTCAAAGCGACAGCCCAAATCGCAGACTTCTTCAGTTAATGCAGCATCAATTCGTTTTATTAAGCCTCGTTTACCTGCCCTCCTCGGCGTTATGGAACCCATTCCATTGATCCACAGAGTTTTACCTTTGAATTACTGCTGCTCGCAAGTCGTTTCAGAGCCTTGCCTGTGGACCAGTACAGGGAAACGGTGTTATTTGCAGTGTGGTCATCAGCTTTCAGAAGATTTTCAAGTCTCCTCGGGGCCGTTTGGCTATTACGGTGGCTTCACCTCTGTTTGCAGTCGCCCTCCAGTGTTTCTCCGCCCTACCCGACTCACTATGCCTCGCCTGAGACCTAGGATGACCGCCAAGCGAGGCTCCTCTCGAGGGCTTGGTATGAGACAGCCAGTGTCTCCTTCCTCATCCTCCCCGTCGGACTTTTCTGATCCTGAAGCTGGACGCAATGTTGTTTACAGGCGTGGAAGTGGTCGTGGCCGTGGGGCGCAAATTCGCCTCTCTTCCAATGTTCACTCTCACTCCGCCCGTTTCATCTACCCCTGCTCCCTCAATCATCATGAGTTTATTGCCGAGGTTTCCATCACTCTGAGGCCTAATCCTGTCGCTCAGTCTTTGCTCTCTGGCCATAATTCGAATGCTCAAGCTCTGCCCTCTGAAATTGTCCCTGCTCCTGAGGATGAGGTTATGTTCTGTCCTCCCGACGTCAGTAGGCCAAGCGCTCTGGATGATAACGCCTCTCAGTTAGCGTCTTAGATGGCAAAGCCCAACGCTCCTTCAGGCAGCGGTTTCTCTGACAAAGTTCCTCTTCCTCCAGATGACGAGGACTTCAATCCGTTCGCTTGCCCTGTGGAGGAAGAAGCGCCTTCACCTAACGAAGCTTAATGGAGTCTGAACGACAGTTTTGGTCTACAGGTATCAAGAAGGGGTTAAACCTCCTTCTTTCTCTCAGTTTTTTGCAGATTATTAATGGTCATTCTTCATCGAATTATCACAGGCCTTCCAGATACAGGTTACACACTAGGATTATTGATGTTACTGTCCTCAGGACAGCGTTTCATGGCCATACTAAAATTACTTGTAATTTTTGTTTCTGGTTTTGTCTATTGAGGTCTTATCAGTCGAAAATTGTCCTTCCTTTCAGCAGTCACAACAAACATAAGTATCAATGGTATAACAGTCGGACAAGGTCCTGGTCCTCAGTTTTTGTCATAGTCTGTATTCAGTCGTTGGTTTTAAGTGTCAATATGCAGCAGTGCAATGCTAGAATGCCACATCATTGGGCTAGCCACTTGGAGGCCTTTGCCTCGTTGTAATCTTTTTGTATCAATATAGAAGTAGACTTATTCAGAAAAAAAAAAAAAAACAAAAATACTGATAGCACATTGAGAAAAGAAAAAAATGAAAGTTTTTTGTAAATTCTTTACAAAAATTATTATTTTTGAACTATATGTAAGTTTAACTAATATGTATTGTTTACTGTGTATCATGCATAGCCACAAAATGACGAAGCTAGATAATATTATTTCTGATCTAAGACCAAAAGAGTGTAAAATCTTGATGGAAAAATTGCAGAAGGATGAATTGGGTGAATGAAAAAAATACTATCGATCCAATATGAGTTTCTTTTTTGAATTTTCATTAATAATATACTTAAAAATATTAGATAACATCTTTCAAACAATCTATTAATTCACATATGTTTAATGTTCTACATGGACTAATGACGAAGAAAATGAATGTTGTTCTAAGAAAAGAAAAAAAATTGAACAAGCAAATGAAAATGAATTTCTCCTTAGCTCATCTGGAGTGGTGCTGGAGGTTAACGAAAGGGGGGAAACTTTTACAAAACTTTGAGGGATCTAGTGAAACGAATGTATAGACGTTATTTCCACTTACAATACAAAAATCAATCCAATGATTCCAAGAACCAAATTTTATTTAAACTATAGGATAAGTTTCCAGAGAATTGGTCAATGAGACATGTCAGACTATTAATAGCAAAAACGTAAAAAAAAAAGGAATGAAAAAGTAATATTCTTTTAAATGTTTTTCTAGAATTTTATGTATATATTACTAGAAAGAAATCATTTATAAATATCACTTTTGTTATAATTACTTTTCATATATCAATATAAAAATTAAATATTGTATTGTCATGTTACATTTTCAGAAATATTATGAAAATCTCAAGGGATGAAGGAGCTGATATTAGAAATATGCCAGTAGGAATGTCTAAAAAGGTGTACAAGGAGATGGTCAAAGAAATGGACATAATTGCATCGCACGAGGAGCCATCTCAATAAGACGGTGCTTCAAATGTAATATGAAATCGTTGAATTTTTCGATTAGGTACAATAAATAAACAATTTAGCATTAAATATTAATTTTCAAGTATTTCCTTGCAGAAAAAAAAAGAAAAAAGAAAAAAGAAAAAAGAAAAAGAAAAGAAAAAAGAAGAAAAGAAAAAAGAAAGAAGAAGAAGAAAAGAAAAGAAAGAAAGAAAGAAAGAAAAAGAAAAAAAGAAAAAAAAAAGGAACCCATTCAACACATAAAACAAGATGACAAGGAAAAAAAGGGTTGATATCTATGTTTGTGAGTAATTGTTACTTCCTTATAACAACTTAAATAGATTTCATTTTTGTATATTTTAAGTTGTTTTACAACAATCATCATTGAATGTCTTCAAACATGTGTTAACATACAAAGAAGAACCATCAGGAGAATTGATTGACATTGGGTTAAATATGGGTTGTCAGTATATGCTGCCATATCATAAATTAATTGTGGAATTTGTAAGCATCTATCTTGTTTTACTTAGCTCCATCTATAATTATTAGAACAATTTTTTACTATATTAAATCTATGATTTGTTATGGGGTATAAAACTTACAGGAAACAAAGTATGGAACTGTGCCAACAAATGAATTGTTGAAAGATAGCATGAAATTTAGTTTTGAAATAATGTGTATATTTCATGAGTCAATTCTTGCTATGGTACATTTCTTTTCGATTTACATTGTTGTATATTATTTAATATTGAAATTGTCATTATTCTGACCAATGTATATACACTTATTACACTTTATTTTTATGTTTGTAAATATAAATTGAAGAAGAAGAAAACAATCAACACAGTGAACAAAACATTCCTCCAAATAACCCAAGTCATGGAAGTAGTTGGAGTAGTGACAACAGTTCCAACAAATAATGATGGTCAATATGTTTGGATATCAAAGAAAGGCATTGTATTTTTTGAAATATTTGTCTGTGAAATGAGACATTTTATTTAATGTAATGGACATAATGTCCCAATTGGAAGACAAAGGGATACCAATAACTTCCCCATTTTGTATGACAAAGAGTGTATTATTCATATATATATAATAAAATATGTTTTAATTTATTCTATCGTGTTCTCCATTGTCGCTGTGAAATGTTACACCACTGATTAAATATATGGATGATTAAATATTATAATGAAGAAATGTGAAATCTAATGATATGATATAACAAATTAATCCAAACATCACATTCAAATGCACTAATAAAAATTTAATTGATATGAATACCGTTATAAGATACATGTCGAATCAACTCCAAGATTTAGCTCAATTGGTTGAGTCCCTGTTGTTAAGTACTTTACTAGTTGGGAGGTCATGAGTTCAAATCTCCTTGACGCCCTTGGGGTTAGGTCTTGTGTGTAAGGCCGACGGTTAGATCCCCTTGGGAGGGCCTGCCGAGATTTTTCCATGGATGTAGCTAGTACATATGTGTGCTAGGCACATTGGATTCACGAACCACAAGTGAAAAAAAAAAAGATACATGTCAAATTTTGATGAATAATGAATTTTAAAAAATCACAATAATTGCACTGTCACAAGTCGATGTTTCTAAAAAATACAAAATGAACACTGGTGTGTGTTAGTTATTGCACACCAGTGTGTTTTCATGATAATGCGCACTACACAAATACCAATATCAATTACAATGCCCGGTGCACTTTATCGATGACTACCACCCGGGCGGTCTGATAGGCGTTGCATGCACTGGAATGATATTCCTTTAACACGTCGGTGCGTTTTTATAACTTAAAAAACCGATGTGTTTTAGCACCTAGACGGCCCGGTGCGGTTTTACACCTTAACGGCCCGGTGCATGCACCTTCCATCGGCTCACTGTGTTTTTCTGGGTGATACACACCAGGACGTTACTAAACACCCTAGGGCATCCGAAATTTGTTTTCCATCTCAGTGCTTGGTATGTTTACAGTACCGGTGCGTACATGGTAAAACGCACCAGTGCGTTCACACCTGATGTGCACACCGATGAGAAAAACATCTGTAACAACCTCCGGCCACCCATGTTTTTTTAGTTGTGTTGAAATTCCATTAGAAGCTCTGCCAAAACCTCCATTACCAAAAACGAATGTTGTAGCAAATGTTTTTTTGACAATTTTGACCAATTTAATAACATTAAAAACCTCCTTTATAACCTCCGCTAGAGGGTCTTTTCCTTGTAGTGTCTTCTTCACTAAATCACGAAGTTCCTTCATTGTTCGAGATGCAAGAGCCACACTACAAAGATATCTACGAGGAAATCCACACAATTTGAGCATGAATCAATCGACTAGAAAAAAACCTTAGTTGTCATAAGAACAAGGCTTTGTTTATTTCTCCACAATATATTATAATATATATATATTTTTATTATGATAATACAAATATTATTATAAGTATTTATAATAAAATATCATATAAACAAGATTAATACAGTAATAATATTAATATAGTAATAGTAGTATTATTAGATACTAGTACTAATATTGTTAAAATAATTTAAAATGTTAATTTGATTATTAAAATATTAATATTAATAATATTATAATAATAACAATATTACAAACATAATAAGATTATGGTAATAATAATAATATTAGTATTATAAAGTACTCATGATAAGATAAAATATAATAGAAGTGTAAATATAAAATTAATAATACTAATATTTTATATTAATATAATATTAAAATATTATTATTATTAATATGATGAGAATAATATTATTAAAATAGTATTGTAATAAAATATTTATAAATCAAAATGAAATATTATAATAATTTTTATTTTATAGTTATAAATAAAAGATGTTGGTATATTATTGCTATTTTTTAATGTCAAATTTTAAATATTAAGTATTTTAAATTTTAAGGGAAATCCACACAATTTGAGCATGAATCAATCGACTAGAGAAAAACCTTAGTTGTCATAGGAACAAGGCTTTGTTCATTTCTCTACGAATATATATATATATATATATATATATATATATATATATATATATATATATATATATATATATATATAATGGTAATACAAATATTATTATAAGTATTTATAATAAAATATCCTATAAACATCAATATAAGATTAATATAGTAATAATATTAATATAGTAATAGTAGTATTATTAGATACTAGTACTATTGTTAAAATAATATAAAATGTTAATTTAATTATTAAAATATTAATATTAATAATATTATAATAATAACAATATTACAAATATATAAGATTATGGTAATAATAATAATATTAGTATTATAAAATATTCAATATAAGATTAATACAGTGATAATATTAATATAGTAATAGTAGTATTATTAGATACTAGTACTAATATTGTAAAAATAATATAAAATGTTAATTTGATTATTAAAATATTAATATTATTAATATTATAATAATAACAATATTACAAACATAATAAGATTATGGTAATAATAATAATATTAGTATTATAAAGTATTCATGATAAGATAAAGTGTAATAGAAGTGTAAATATAAAATTAATAATACTAATATTTTATATTAATATAATATTAAAATATTAAAATATTAAAATATTAGTATTATTAATATGATGTGAATAATATTATTAAAATAGTATTGTAATAAACTATTTATAAATCAAAATGAAATATTATAATAATTTTTATTTTATAGCTATAAATAAAAGATGTTGGTATATTATTGCTATTTTTTAATATCAAATTTTAAATATTAAGTATTTTAAATTTTAAGGGAAATCGACACAATTTGAGCATGAATCAATGGACTAGATAAAAACCCTGGTTGTCATAGGAACAAGGCTTTGTTCATTTCTCCACAATATATATATATATATATATATATATATATATATATATATATATATATATAGGTAATACAAATATTATTATAAGTATTTATAAAAAATATCATATACACATCAATATAATATTAATATAGTAATAATAGTATTATTAGATACTAGTACTATTGTTAAAATAATATAAAATGTTAATTTAATTATTAAAATATTAATATTAATAATATTATAATAATAACAATATTACAAACATAATAAAATTATGGTAATAATGATAATATTAGTATTATAAAGTATTCCTCATAAGATAAAATGTAATGGAAGTGTAAATATAAAATTAATAATACTAATATTTTATATTAATATAATATTAAAATATTAAAATATTAGTATTATTAATATGATGGGAATAATATTATTAAAATAGTATTGTAATAAATTATTTATGAATCAAAATGAAATATTATAATAATTTTTATTTTATAGTTATAAATAAAAGATGTTGGTATATTATTGCTATTTTTTAATATCAAATTTTAAATATTAAGTATTTTAAATTTTAGGGGAAATCTACACAATTTGAGCATGAATCAACTGATTAGAGAAAAACCCTAGTTGTCATAGGAACAAAGCTTTGTTCATTTCTCCACAATATATTATAATATTTTTTTTTTATTATGGTAATACAAATATTATTATAAGTATTTATAATAAAATATCATATAAACATCAATATAAGATTAATACAGTGATAATATTAATATAGTAATACTAGTATCATTAGATACTAGTACTAATATTGTTAAAATAATATAAAATGTTAATTTGATTATTAAAATATTAATATTAATAATATTATAATAATAACAATATTACAAATATAATAAGATTATGGTAAAAATAATAATATTAGTATTATAAAGTATTCATGATAAAATAAAATGTAATAGAAGTGTAAATATAAAATTAATAATACTAATATTTTATATTAATATTATTAATATTATGGGAATAATATTATTAAAATAATATTGTAATAAACTATTTATAAATCAAAATGAAATATTATAATAATTTTTATTTTATAACTTTATAAATAAAAGATGTTGGTATATTATTGCTATTTTTTAATATCAAATTTTAAATATTAAGTATTTTAAATTTTAGAGGAAATCCACACAATTTGAGCATGAATCAATCCACTTGAGAAAAACCTTAGTTGTCATATAGGAATGAGTCTTTGTTCATTTCTCCACAATATATATATATATATATATATATATATATATATATATATATATATGTATGGTAATACAAATCTTATTATAAGTATTTATAATAAAATATCATGTAAACATCAATACAAGATTAATACAGTAATAATATTAATATAGTAATAGTAGTATTATTAGATACTAGTACTAATATTGTTAAAATAATATAAAATGTTAATTTGATTATTGAAATATTAATATTAATAAATAATAATAATAAAAATATTACAAACATAATAAGATTATGGTAATAATAATAATATTAGTATTATAAAGTATTCATGATAAGATAAAATGTAATAGAAGTGTAACTATAAAATTAATAATATTAATATTTTACATTAATATAATATTAAAATATTAAAATATTAGTGTTATTAATATGATGGGAATAATATTATTAAAATAGTATCGTAATAAAGTATTTATAAATCAAAATGAAATATTATAATAATTTTTATTTTATAACTTTATAAATAAAAGATGTTGGTATATTATTGCTATTTTTTAATATCAAATTTTAAATATTAAGCATTTTAAATTTTAGGGGAAATCCACACAATTTGAGCATGATTCAACCCACTAGAGAAAAACCCTGGTTATCATAGGAAGAAGGCTTTGTTCATTTCTCCACAATATATTATAATATATATATATTTTTATTATGGTAATACAAATATTATTATAAGTATTTATAATAAAATATCATATAAACATCAATATAAGATTAATACATTAATAATATTAATATAGTAATAGTAGTATTACTAATAGATACTAGTACTAATTTTGTTAAAATAATATAAAATGTTAATTGGATTATTAAAATATTATTATTAATAATATTATAATAATAACAATATTACAAACATAATAAGATTATGGTAATAATAATAATATTAGTATTGTTGATGATGATGATGATTAACCTCCACTGAGATGAATCTTTGGTCATCGAACTTAAAGAAAGGAGTTATTTAATTTGATTTAAGGTTTTATTCCTATGCTCAAAAGGCTTGGAGAGAAGCCTCCCGAGCTCACTATAATTTTGACATCTTAATAGGCTAGGAAGGTCAGTATTGCAACATAGATTATGAAATTGAGCTCTAATGTGGTTGTACGTGGGGCACTCTAAGAGGAAGTGATTTTCATCCTCGACGTTCATATTCTCACAGAGATGGCAAATTCTTTCCATCCATGGAGTTTTAGGAACTGTCCAACGACCTGTTTTACTATGGAGCTCATGAGAGTTCATTCTAATCTTGGCTATATTAATTTTCTTCTTTGATCTAGTTAAAACAAAGAGATACTTTTGATCTTCTAAGGTGGGGTTGATGACCTCCTTATAATACCTTAATTTTCTTTTAGCTGCTAGATCTTTCTCACACCACATTTTTTCTTTGAACTTAGAAGCAACAATTTTTTTAATGTTATTGATGTTTTTCAATGCAACATTCTCGTCGATCTCCCAATGGTTTAACCAGGCCTTGGTGTCTTTATACCAACCTCATTTAAGCCTTAGGTGGTTTTGGCTAGAATTTAAAGCTAGCTTAGGAAGTCTATGGTCTCCTATGCTATTGAGATTGTGCTTGTACAACATAAGCCTAGTCATAGCTAGGCTCTCGATAGGGGAAAGACCCACTTCTATAAGGAGAATAGGATAGGGTGTATTGATTTTAATTTTAAGGTTATACGTTATAAAACGCTTCTGTATTTGCTCAAAATTTCTCCAGGATTCTCTAGAGATGCTGCAACCCCAAACCTCACATCCATATAAGATAACAGGAGTGACTAAAGTTTCAAAGAGGAACTTCTTTCTATCCCACATTACGAGGTTTGTCGTTTTACAATTATTTTCAAGACCAAAATAATCTTTCCACCCCCCATTAATCCTTTTATGAATGCTATAGTTCGAGTTGAGCTTGTGATGAATATCAATTCCTAGGTACTTGTAAGAAGACACTTCCTCCAAGTTACTATTGTCATACATAAAATTAGAGTAAGTGTCCTTCTTGGATTTGATAATCTTAACCTTTTTTTTTCAGTGTTAAAAGAAATACCCATGGTAGAGTAGAAATCCTTAAGAAGTCTAAGTTTCTTATCAAGATCAGATGGGCACCTTGTGAGAAGAACAATATCATCAGCATAGAGAAGAAGGATGATGACTATCCCAGCTAAGACAGTGCCAGCACATCCTGCTTCCTCTAAACAACCTTCTAGCTTGTCGATGTAAATGCCAAATAGGGTAGGGGAGAGGGGGAAACCTTGTTTAACTCTGATATGACACTTAATATCTTTCGACCACCCCTCATTGCTCTAGCAATTACATTCTTGTATAACCTTATAGAAGTCGCTCTTAGCTCGAAAGGAACATTTAGCTCTGCTAATCTATTCCATAGGTTATTTATAGGAACCATATCGAAGCCTTTCTAAATTCCACAAAGCAACAAAAGAGATTGGATTTATCATTGCGGCATTCCTCCACAATGATCCTAAGCATAACGAGGTGGTCCGTTGTTGAGTGCTGCCTTTTAAAACCCGCTTGGCCTTTAGCCCGCTTACCTTCACTTTCAAGCCAAATGTTCAACTTCTTTTCCAAAATAATACCATATAACTTGGCTAAGAGAGGGCTGATCATAATTGTTAGATAATTAGAGGGGTTATTTGTATCCCCACTTTTAAAAATAGGGATAATGAGGCTCTGATTCCAAGGTTTAGGGAACCCTTGCTTGACCGCTTGGTTGAAAAGTTTGTGGATGTGGGGGATGAGGACAGGACCTCCAATTTTTAAGATTTCTGCCTGGTAACCTTCAATGTCTTTAGCTTTCCCATTTTCCAGGTGCTTAACCCCAAAATCAATGTCTTGTAATGAGAAAAATTATTTCATTGTGAGCAGGGTTACAAAATCCCTGGCATTTGGAGATTCATAAAGCTTTTTAAGATAGGAATTCTAGTCGTGTAAAGAAATTTTATTATTATCTTTAGTTTTCCTAGTTAGAATCTGCCTCCAGAATTTCTTTGGATCCACCTTAGAGAGGTGTAAGAGATTCTCTTGTCTTTTACAAATATATTTCCTTTTTTTCCTTTTAGTTAGGGCTTTGTGGATTTTTATCTTGTTAATTTTGAGAGATTCATCAACAACTTCCTTAATTTCTCTCCTCGCACTTTTACAATCTTTGTCATACCATGGGTTGGTTTTGATATTTTTTTTATTACTTGAGACTTCAATTGAGAACTTGTTAATAGAATATGAAAGGGTTGTAGTAAAATTATGATAGAGGTCATCTATGTTGTCTATACTAGATAAAGGAAGAAAATTAGTTTTTAATTCATTTAGAAAGAGATCATTTTTATTTCTATCAAAGATTAAGTTCTTTTGACTATAAGGATTATCTTTTATGGGATCTCTATGCATGACAAAATTGAGAGTTATGAGTAAATGCCAATGATCAGAGTCAGGCTCGTGGTCGTCTAAGATGTCAAAATTTATTATTTCATTGTATAAAGGGAGATCGGAAATAACATAGTCTACCACCCTCCTGCCAAGCCCATGGATGCAGGTCATCTTGCTAGAATTGGGCCACTTCTTTAGACCGTTGCAAATTATGAGATCCTGAGCACTACAGAGCTTGACTAGCTCCGCCCCAAACAAATTATCCTCTAGGTCTTCAGAACTCCTTTTGTACCGGCTAGCCATATTAAGGTCTGCGTCTAACCAAAGAGGATTGGGGTTGGAATGATTTCTTAGAAGAATAGCTTGGTTGCTTGAAGTTCGAGCATTAAATTCACCCATTAAAAGGATATTACCTTCATTCCTTAGGCTATCTAAACCATTGTAAGGACTATTTTTATCTATATTATTTTTCTTATAGAAGTTAGAATTAATGGGGGGGGAATAACAGATTGCTATGTAGGTCTTTTTATCATTTATGTCAGTAATCTCAATCCAACTATATTGGTTGTAAGGGTCATTTTTATAAATCCTAGCATGGGGGGAGATGTTCTTCTTAATGTAGAAATCTATGCCCCCAATGCCTCTACTGGAGGATCGCTTGTTCCAGGTAGACCATAGTGCAAAGCCATCTATGTTAGGGACCTTAGATTCTTCGTGCTCCCAAGTTTCAACAAGAAAAATAATATCAACATCATTTGAGATCCAACTTAGCTTGGGGCCTTTGTTCCATGGAAAGCACCGACAGTTCCAAGAAAGAATTTGGAGCATGTTGAATTGCTATTTATTACTATCTTTTTGGCTTCTATCTCGAATAACGGCTTTTCTATTTCTGATTATTGCCCATTTTCCTTCCTTCCTAGCCTCTTTTACCTTTTGAACCTCCTTTCTTAATTCTTCTTGATCTTCTGGAATGAGATATTTGTTTATAAATATTCCCGTTCCTTTTAGACTTGAAGTTTTACCAAGTATGTCATACTTATGGTTAGTAGAGCTCACCTTTATTCGGATCAGCCTTCCTTTATTCTCAGTTAATTTCCCTAACCTTGTTGCTTTTGTGAGAAATGTGGTTTCAATTTGTAATCTATTATGTAATTATGTCTGGCCTATGGCTAAAGTATCCTCGTCTACATCCCCTTTCAAACCGAAGATTATAAGGTTCAAGACCCTTTTATTTTGATATCTAATTTACCTGCCCCACTATTTAGGGTGAGATTGTTGTTAACTTTTTCTTCTAATTCTTTAAAATGTAATAGAAATGTAAATATAAAATTAATAATACTAATATTTTATATTAATATAATATTAAAATATTAATATGATAGGAATAATATTATTAAAATAGTATTGTAATAAACTATTTATAAATCAAAATGAAATATTATAATAATTTTTATTTTATAGTTATAAATAAAATATGTTGGTATATTATTGCTATTTTTTAGTATCAAATTTTAAATATTAAGTATTTTAAATTTGAGGGGAAATCCACACAATTTGAGCATGAATCAACTGACTAGCGAAAAACCCTAGTTGTCATAGGAACAAGGCTTTGTTCATTTCTCCACAATATATTATAATATATATATTTTTTTATTATAGCAATACAAATATTATTATAAGTATTTATAATAAAATATCATATAAACATCAATATAATATTAATACATTAATAATATTAATATAGTAATAGTAGTATTATTAGATACTAGTACTAATATTGTTAAAATAATATAAAATGTTAATTTGATTATTAAAATATTAATATTAATAATATTATAATAATAACAATATTACAAACATAATAATTTTATGGTAATAATAATAACATTAGTATTATAAAGTATTCATGATAAGATAAAATGTAATAGAAGCATAAATATAAAATTAATAATACTAATATTTTATATTAATATAATATTAAAATATCAAAATATTAGTATTATTAATATGATGGAAATAATATTATTAAAATAGTATTGTAATAAATTTTAGATCATTTTATGAGAGCATCATGGGATTGAAACTAGTGAAATGAATCACATAGTGTCAATCATCACTTCCGTGTCTTTCACCCGGTTAACCAGGACTTCCTGAGAGATCACCCTTCCCAGAACTCCTCTGGCTCAAGTGCGCTTTACTATGGAGTTTTCCCCACAATCAAGCCCACTTAGCTTGCTACCCCATTTGAAAAAACTTAGCAAGTATTGTGCCTCATAAACTATTCAGATAGAGCTCCCTTTACTCTTTTGTATTTAAGTATTGAGGGGTTTCCACAGTGCATTATATTAAATCATTTTTTGAGATTCAACTGCGTTAAGAAATTCATTCAACTATGACCATTTCCATGAGATGTAGTCGTAACTAATTAATTTCTCGTGATTTTTGAATATTCCACTTAGCACTCATTGTATCGGGTGATGCTCACAAGGGTGAAGAAGTGGGAATATTGAAACTAGTGAAATGAATCACATAGCGTCAATCATCACTTCTGCGGCTTTCACTCGGGAATTTGTAAATGAAAATATAATTGATAATTTATCAGCCATATTCACTAATATGCTAGTAATATTAATAGAATGTTTTTTTCAAAAGAAAAAAACATATTTTTTATATTTCACAAGAAATCAAAAAGTACAATTTCTTGGTTGCATAGTAGCTTACTTGATAACTTAAAAAACGGTGCTGAAAAAATATCCCAAATATATCTTAAATCTTAAACATATCTTGAAACTTAACTAAATATTATTTGAATAGGATCAAACTATTAAAAGAAAACAATAGACATATATATCCATCATGGTATTATTTTCCTTGATTGTATGAAGAACCTGCAAATCATCATATTGCTCCTATAGCTAGTGGATTTTACATTGGCATGATTCTAAATGAAGGATCCTTAGCACTGGACTCGAGCATCTCTGTTTGTTGTGGATTCTTCACAAATTTCTCAATTTTGTTCAATTGGGCGTTCTGTCGCTGGACTTGGAATTGCAATAAATGAAAATCCTTTTGAATTTCCCACATTGCAGGATCAACTTGCATGAACTCAATGGTGTACATAATGGCCTTTGCCACGAGGTGCTTCATTCGCCAGTATAAATGCAGAGTTTGTTGATATTGGGAAATTCTACCTCTAGTATTTCCCGGATTGGGCACTATCATTTATTCTTCAAGTTTTATTCCCTCCTCCTCAACTTGACTGATAAGTGCTTCTTCTCATTTGGCAATAATGTTCCTCACTAAAGGCGGTATTTCCTGAATGTATGTGAGGGCTGCATCAATAATGTGGTCGGCCTGAGGCTTACGCCCCATCCGACTAGGAGCTCGTGAGGATGTCTCGCCCTTCTCCTTATGTTGGCCTCGTTTCCATGTCTATTGGCGGTTCCCCCCTCCCACTTCCTCCTTCACAGATTTTTCCCAAGCCATTGGATATTTCTTGACCATAATTGGAACTTTTTCTCTTCTGAAGGCCTGCGGCTTTCCACCAGAGGTCGTGATATGCCTTTCGGAGGCTGTCACACATACAAAACAATAATTCAAAGAACACAACATTAACAATTTAGTGCACTAAATGTTTAGAAGACATACCCGACTCGCCTCATTATTCCCCAATGAAACCCAACTCCCTGACCCCCCAGAGTGGGCAGAAGTCCACCATGTTGATCCTGACTGACCTAGTTACATAGATATCCTCCCGACTGAGACTCGGGTCTCTCCTCAGCACAAGACCCAGGTTTGATCAGATAACCACCTTTAGAGGCATAGCCTCCTCCCCTACCAGTGCCATGCATACAACAGACCCAAATTCCCCCTCTGGAATCAATATATCTTGTCAAATTCAGAAATTCAATTCTCCTCCCTAGATTACTTTTAGTCAGCTTGGGCTTGTCCCGGTCGGCCCAGCCCCCTAAACACCTACCCAAATCTGGCATCCCCCATCTTACATAGCATCATCTCGAATAAGAGAGAAATCAGCTGACATCAGCCCAAACTTTCCCCTCTGATCCCCCCGGACTCCCTACCATGCAACTAGACACTACTACACACACCAGTTAACCTATTAATAGTAGTCATCATACAACCCTTAAATTGGCCCATTTGCAGGGGAATTGGAGAAGTAAAGTAATTCACATACCCTTGAGCCTGGAAGCACTGTCGTAGGTTCCAGAAGACAGTTACTATACTTCCAACTGCCGATGCCCACAACTTCACCACCCTCACGATGCATGCAAGGAGAAAGACTAAGCAAATGTAATCCTTGCGGTTTATCCCGCCTCGTTTATCCCTTTCCTACGCGTGACGTTGTCCTCGGAAGGAGCACCTCCCCTCTCGCACGCGACCTCCCTTGCCAAGTGCACCATGCCACTTTCCCTCGTCCAGGGTTGTCTGTCCTCCGGACAATCTTGCCTTAACTACCTTAATCATTCCGCATAAGGAATTGAGCCTGCCCCACACCCTGATCATGGGTAAAGATATATGAATATGAATATTAATAAGAAATAAATATTAATTATGATGTTTTTTTGTGATAATTAATTATGATGTTTATTAAAAATTAATTTATATTTTTGTTATTGTTCCTAATTATTTGAATTTTGGCTTCTGTGATCTATAGTTACTTTCGGTGATAAACCCATGAGATAAAAATTTGTTAACCAGTTTAGAACTAACGAGTGTGGTTCATCTTTAGGACAAGATGAGAGATCAAATCCAACCATCCATTAAGTTTAGGACGAGATGAGAGATCAAATCCAACCATCCATTAAATTCAGGACAAGATGAGAAATCAAATCCAACCATTAAGTTTAAATAGATATAGAGAAGGGAAAACTAGGTCTTAGAACCTAACAACTAGTTTAACTATGAAGAAAATCAAAATTCTATTATATTTTAATTGAAATAATTGTTATGTTTTATTTTTTATTATAATTGATTATTTTTTAATTATTATATTTTTAAATTATATTATATATGGTATGTTTTAAATAATATAAGAAATAATATTATTTAATGATACCAGGTTGAGTTTGGGAAGATATTGATTTAAATGTTAGAGAGAGTTTGGAAAGATATTGATTTAGATGTTTTCTAGACCTTCCTTGGTTTTTGACATATAACCATCCAAACAAATCGCATGCCAAATGCCTCATGGAGAACAGACATCAAACATTTTAATTTAATTCAAGAGTTCCATTCCATCCGTGCAATGCTATGCAGTTTTCTATGCGGCTTATATATATCCGATACATACTGAGTAACTTGTCTTAGCCTCCAATATAGTTTCCATTAGGAAACCAGCGTAGATCTAAGATTGGAGTATTAAGATTGCTTGTGGTATTATTATAGAGCTCTGTAGATATAAATATGGCCGAACTGCTACTCCCGCGGTTCTCCAGCTGTGGTGGAGTTTCTTTTGAAATGAATAGGAACAGTTCTGGACCGCCTTCTTCCCCTCTACTTGCTGCTGTTACAAATATAAACGGAAGATCCCGAGTTTATGATGGCAACTGCATGAACTGCCGTCACCTCCCAACAATTGTTTTGTCTGTGAATAATGTGTTTTCTTTTGCAAAAGTTGCCCAACATCGTGCTGCTTCACCATTCTACGTCTATTCAATTAGTAGTAATAATAGTGCAATCACTGGTTTCCACGATGCAGATCACATTGAAGCCGATGAGAAGAAAGATGAATTTCTCCAACTGTCTCCGATTTCCTACGTGGGGTATCTGCCGACTTCCTCCTCCACGCTAGGCCGCCACCTGGCGCGAAGGCTCGTTGAGGTTGGCGTCACGGACGTTTTCTCCGTTCCTGGGGACTTCAATCTCATCTTACTCGACCATCTGCTGGCGGAGCCGGGCCTCAATCTCGTTGGCTGCTGTAACGAACTCAACGCCGGCTACGCGGCAGATGGATACGCGCGATCCAGAGGCGTGGGGGCCTGCGTCGTCACGTTCACCGTTGGGGGTCTCAGCGTCATCAATGCTATCGCGGGGGCTTACAGCGACAATCTGCCTGTCATCTGTATCGTGGGGGGGCCTAATTCTAACGACTATGGGACCAACCGCATTCTGCATCATACCACAGGGATGCCCGACTTCAGCCAGGAGCTTCGCTGCTTCGAGGCGGTCACATGCGCTCAGGTCTCCAATATCTGCCTTGAGTAGGTTTCGTAAGGGTCGACGGACTGGATAGCTCCGAAACCCACGGTCTAAAAGTGTTTGTATTTAAAAAAACTGTGCAGGTTATTGTGAATCACTTGGACGATGCCCAGGAGCTCATCGACTATGCGATTTCCACCGCGCTTATAAAGAGCAAGCCTGTGTATATTAACATCAGCTGTAATCTTGCTGGCATTCAACACCCCGCTTTCAGCCGGCAACCGGTTCCATATTGCCTATCCCCCAGGTAATAGATTCTTGAAATTTCGCTAATCTATCCCCTCTCCCTTTTATTCTAGAATTATAATTTATAGATGTTTCGTTTGGGACTTTTTATCTCAGGGGTTGTCTAAAATTTATAATTTCTAGATGTTTCGTTTCGGACTTTTTTTATCTGAGGAATTGTCTAAACATTATAAATTTTGGTGTTTTGAAGGGTTTATACTACATTTTTAATTGTATATAGATTTAATATTTTTAAAATAAATATTTTTATTGTAAAAAATTCACAATTCAAATTTATAATTTCAATTAATTTTAGACAAATTAAATAGAAAATAAACTTTAAACACTTTCTAAACATAAATTAGTAGAAATTCTTTCGGTAATAATCACATGCAAAAGAACATGGTCCACGCGTTTCGAACCAACCAGTGTGATTCATCATCAGGACTATGTGAGAGATCAGATCCAGACATTAAGTATAAATAGATGTAGAAATGACTCAACTAGCCGTTAGAATAACGGCTAGTTTGACTTTGAAAAAGTAAATATTCCATTATTTATTTATTTAATTAATTTAATTAATTTTATTTATTATTATTATTTTATTTATTTATAAAACCTTTAATATATTTATACAACTAATTAACCAATTAATTAATATAATGGTAAGTAATTTAGCAAATCGTGGTGTATATATATAAATTTTTGTAAATTTTTGATTAAATTATATAATAATTAATTATTATTATTAATTAATAAATATAATTAATTCTTATTTATATGATTTAATTATAACAAACCATTTATCAAATAGTAAAACATAGAGTCAAAATAAATAAATAATAAAAATAAATAAATAAATAAAAACAAAAATAAAATATAAATTAATAAATAATAAAAATAAATAAAAATATTTTATTTTATTTTAATTAATTAATTAATATTAATATTATTATTATTATTATTATTTATTTTTATTTTATTTTATTTATTTATTTATTTATTATTATTATTATTATTATTATTATTTATTTTATTTTTTATTTATTATTATTATTATTATTATTTTTAAATAATCAAATAAATAAAGTAAAAATAACTAAATAAATAAATAAATAATAATAATAATAATAATAATAATAATAAAACTTAAAAAAAACATAAAAAACCACAAACTTGCAATAACCTTCCTAACACCTTGAATTTTATCCCTTCTGAAGAAAAAACACCTTGAATTTTATCACGTTTGATCATCTTATATTTCTTTGGGTAACGGATCAAAGTGGCCTTTCTAACTGAGTGTAAAGAAAATGCAAACTTCTAATTATTTTAAAGAGAAGATTTTTCATATTTATAAAACGATATAATTTATTAGCAATAAAAATGATAAAAATATAAAACATAATATTTCAAGTATAATTATAATGTATATATTTATATAATAATATATTGATAATATAATGTATATATTTATATAATAAATTAAATAATATATATTAATAATTTATTATTTAATAGAGATGCTGAAACGGGCGCGGTCTTCCCTGCAGAAACCCTAGCTCGATCGCACTTCTGTTCTACCAACTTCGACTGCGCGCAACCTCCCATCGAAGCTTGGTAACTAACCATGGCCTCAAGCTCGGGGGGGGAAGGACACCCCCCCCCTGTCAACAACGACGGCACCTTTGTAAGCTCTGTGCAAGGCAATGACAGCGCCGACAAAAGCCAGGACGCTCTGCCACCAAAAGCGCCGAACATGCAATCCTAGCAGGAGGCAACGGCTCCCACGTCCTCCACCTGCAAACCCATTGCAGCAGAGAGACCCAAAATCGAACTGCCCAGCCATCGGATAAATGCCAGGATACAGTACATGAGGGACCACGCCCTCATTGGAAAATTTATTGGCTTCTGGCCAACTGAAAAAGCCCTATATGGCTGGGTTGCTTCCAAATGGAAGCCCAAAGGGCAGGTCACGCTACAGCTGGGGCCTAAGGGTTTCTTCACTGCGATTTTCCACTGCATCGAAGACCGAAATAGGGTAATGGATGAAGGACCCTACTTCTTCAACTCTGCTGGGTTATACCTACGGAACTGGATCGAGAGATTTAACCCAGATAAGGAAGACTTCAACTGGGCGCCTGTCTGGATCCGCCTGTACTCGCTACCCATAGAATATTGGGACGAAGAATCACTCCAAGCTATAGCCAAAGGTCTTGGTGAGTTTATTAAGATTGCTGAGGAAACCAAGCTTCACCGATATACTTCTTATGCTCGTATCTGTGTCTACATGCATTTAGACAGAGCCCTACCAGATGTTGTAAGCATATATCATGATGATTTTGAATGGATCCAGCCTTTAGACTGTGAGGATGTCCCCTTCAGATGTCGAAGATGCCACGCTCATGGGCATCTTTTCAGAGATTGCCCCCTCACAAAACAGGCTCAGGCCAAGGAAGCTGAAGCCGCTCAGGAAGCTGACGGTTTCACCAAGGTGCCCCCGCGATGAAGGCATGGCAAAAAGACCTCCACGACTGGTAAGAAACCCTCTCCTCCCTCTAATACTCCTTCCACCAGTAATAGTTTTGCTGTTCTTTCAAACCCTGATCTTGTCTCTGATGTAGCCCACAACCAGCTTAAAACCCCTTCTAAACCCTTGGATATACCAAAGCCTTCTAACGAATCCAACCCTCCCCAAGCTCCTCTTCAGCAGCTTTCTAAAGACAAAACCTCTGAAGGCCTCTCCAATGAAATTAAGCTATTACCCTGGCACCCAGCCACTATGGACGTTGACAAGCCCAATGCCCGACCTACTGTTTCTAACGAAGCCCTAATTAGCGGCAGTCAAGAGACCTTTATGGACGAGGACTCTGAAGGCTTAGATCTAGGAGAAATCGACATACAAGGTCTCGAGGAAGCTTGCATAAACCAGGATTTCGATACCATCAACCCTCACCAAATTGATAAGCTGGAAAAGGTCTTCTCAAGCGTTCACCAGCAAAAGAAACTCGGTATCCAGCCTGGCAGTCATTGGGACAGTCTCAAAATCACGAAGGAGTCAAAGAAAAGAGGTCGAAAACCAGACTGGCAGCGCACCATCACCATCGGGCAAATATTGGTTGACTCTGGTCGATATCCCAAGCTTACAAGGTTCTTCAAACCCCTGCCAAACAGTTCCCCATGAAGCTGATCTCTTGGAATATCAGAGGGCTAAACAGCCCAGGAAAGCACAAAATTCTCAAAACTATGATACAGAAAGAAAGACCAAACATCCTCTTTCTTCAAGAAACAAAATGCAGTAGCGAAATGCTAGGATCAATACTGTCCAAAGCTTGGCCCAGCTGCAGCTCAGTAGCAGTGGACGCCTCAGGCACCTCTGGAGGTCTTGCTATAGCCTGGGATACTCTGTCCGTAAATCTCTCCAACTTTCATGCTACGCATCATCTGATTCAATCAACTTTTCACCCCATTGGATCTAACATCCACGGGCATCTTTCTAACGTCTACTTCCCACAGGATCATGCAAGGAAAATAGATCTACTGCATTCTATGGCGCTTCTAAATTCAAACAGAACCCATCCCCTATGGATAGCAGCAGGGGATTTCAACATGATCACTAAAATGGGAGAAAAAATAGGGGGTAGATTCAGAGCAGATCCGGAAAGCGCTCATTTCAGAGAATTCATAGCCAACAACTGGCTCATTGACATTCCTTTCTCCAATGGCTCCTTCACGTGGAGTAATAAAAGAACGAGAACTCAACATATTGTTTCAAAGTTAGATCGCTTCCTCATTTCTGACAATGCCATCCATATAGGTGGGGACCTATCGGCTTCAATCATTCCGCAGACTGGGTCGGATCATTGGCCCATCTTGCTCCACTAGCAACATGTTGGCCTGCAATACAAAAAACCCTTCAAATTTGAAGCATTTTGGCTCTCACACCCTTCTTTCAACGAAATCGTCACTCAAGCTTGGAAGAGCTTCATCCCACCTCCAGGTTCGAAGATGTACCAGTTTCAACAAAAGCTCAAGAATCTCAAAGCAGTCATAAAGAATTGGAACACCTCCGTTTTCGGAAACATCTTTCAGGAGATAAAAATCCTCGAAAGGAAAATGGAAGAAACTCAGCAAAAAATCATAACTGGAGGCAAAACTGAAGAACTTGCTGCTCAAGAACAAGAACTCCACAAGCTACTAGAGGAAAGACGCAAGCAAGAAGAAATACTGTGGCGGCAGAAATCTAGAATAACTTGGCTAAAGGAGGGAGAGAAGAATACTAAATTCTTCCACAGGTCAACAATACAAAGACGAATGAAAAATCGCATTCCTCATATCACCAATCAACAAGGAGCACAGGCAGAACAACAAGTGGAAATCGAACAAGTTCTTCTGGATTACTTCCAAAGTATTCAACAAGAGGACCACACAGTCGACAGACAGCCGGCTATCGACCAAATCTCCCAGCTAATTCCTAAACTGGTCACTGCAGAGCACAACAAGATGTTACTTCGCCCAGTCTCCCTACAAGAGGTCGAACTTGCAATGACACAGATGAAGGAGGGAAAGGCGCCTGGTCCTGATGGATTCACCTCCAATTTTTTTCACCATTTCTGGGAACTCATCAAAACTGAGGTTTGGCAACTAGTGGAGGAATCCAGAGCTGCCCATTGGCTCCTCCCCTCCTTGAATGCTACCTTCATAGCCCTGGTTCCGAAAGAAGAACGTCCAAGTACGCCGGAGAAATTCAGACCCATTGCACTCTGCAACGTGATATACAAGGTCATTTCTAAGGTTATAGCCAACAGATTAAAGCCGCTGCTTCCTCTCCTCATATCGCCGGAGCAAACAGGCTATGTAGAAGGACGGCAAATCATGGACGGCATCATTCTCACGCACGAAGTTATACACACTCTCAGAAGCTCTAAAAGGCCAGGTATGCTCCTCAAAATCGATTTATCTAAAGCTTTTGATAAATTGAGTTGGCGCTATATCCAAAGTGTCCTAACAGCCTTTGGCTTCGACCATATGTGGATAAGATGGGTTATGTCACTTATTTCCTCTCCTCTGTTTTCCATACTTGTCAATGGCATTCCCTCAAAGCCTTTCAAACCCTCAAGAGGAGTCAGACAGGGCGACCCTCTTTCTCCTTTCATTTTTGTCCTCATGTCCGAAGGCCTCAGTAATCTCATCCACAATGCTGTACTCTCAAACCAATTGCGTGGTATTTCCCTTCATGACACTCACACCACTCACCAACAATTTGTGGATGACAACATGCTATTTGGGTTCCCTTCAGTCCAAGAAGCTAGATCTTTTAAAAGAATTCTTAACCTCTTCTCCACAGCCTCTGGCATGTCTGTCAATGTGTCCAAATCCCAACTTTTCTTCTTCAACACTCCTCCTTTAATCCAACGCAACATAACCCGCATTCTTGGCTTCTCTCTTGCTTAGCTCCCATCCAAGTATCTTGGAGCCCCTCTGATTGCCACTGCCATCAAGCATCCCACTTGGAACCACCTCTTGGAAAAACTGGAAGGCCGTCTCTCCTCTTGGACTTATAGAGCTCTCAATATTTCCAGTAGACTTGTCCTCATCAAATCTGTCCTGCAAGCCATGCCTCTCTATCTTTTCTCTATGCTTGCAGCTCCAAAATGGGTTCTTAATCAGATAAAGAATCTACAACGTAGATTCCTGTGGGGATCCTCAGATCAAAAAAGAAAATGGGCTCTGGTCAACTGGAACACAGTATGCTCCCCAAAGGCAGCTGGCGGTCTTGGTCTCAGAAATCCCATTCACAGCAACGAAGTCATGGGGGCACGACTCTGGTGGAATTGGCTCTCGAATCCATTCAAACCATGGGCTAAAATGTGGACAGCTAAATATGCCAATAACAGACCGCCTGAAGAACTAGTAAGGCTCCTTCCTGAAAGAGCTGGTTCCCTCATATGGAATGCTGCCAAACAGCACTCTGCCCTCATACAACAGCACAGCTTTTGGGAAATAAGAAATGGGCACACAGCCAGATTCTGGACCGACTCTTGGCAGCAAAACCCTCAACTCTTGGATACTCTCAGACTCTCCAACAATGGGTGCACCAATCCCCCAGAGGAAATCAAAGTAAGCCAAAGCTGGACACACACAGCTAGCAACGACTTCAGGCAATGGAAGCTCCCCACTCTTTTGCTGCCCAACATTCCCAACTGCACGCAGGAAGCACTACAAGAGGAATTGCAATGCCGGAAAATCAGATGCTCGGAGGAAGCGGACATTCTTCGATGGGGTTACCTACCCAAAGGCATGTTCACAACAAAAGAAGCCATCTCTCTTTTGCATCCTATCCAGCTACCGAGAGACAAACTCTGGCAATTTGTCTGGGCTCCAGGTACTTGGCCCAAAGTCTCCACTTTTCTCTGGTTACTTAGCCACAAAAGAGTCCTCACCTGGGACAACTTGCTCAAGCGCGGCTTCTGTGGCCCTTCACAATGTCTGAATTGCAAGCAGGAAATTGAAACGACGCAGCACCTCATGCTGACTTGCCATCTTGCTCATCAGCTTTGGGAAAAAATATGCTTCAGGAGTCAGCGAAACAAGCCTAAAGGGGACCTTACCAGCATTATGCGTCTCTGGCCCCAGCGACCATATAACAGTCCCATTCTCAACTTTATCTGGCAAATTATCCCAGGTTTGCTCTTCTGGACGCTTTGGAAGGAACGAAACAGGAGAATCTTCAAACATCAAGCCACCCCATTGAATATCATTTGGGACAATCTCCACGAGAACCTCCAAGAGACCCTCGCCCTTCGATCTTGGCAGGAGGAGGATATTCCTAAACAACCGCAGGAAGCAGCTATTTGGAAAAACTGGCAGTTGAGAATAGCAATCTCACCAAACACCTCCAAGCAGAAGACTCCCAGTACACATCTCCCTTGGACACCTCCGCCTCCAGGCATATACAAGATGAACTTCGATGGCGCCTCCAAAGGAAATCCCGGTCCGGCAGGCTTCGGAGGCATACTCAGAAATTCTAAAGGAGATACTCTTGCCATCTACTATGGTTCGATAGGCTGGGATACCAACAACTCCGCAGAACTGGAAGGGCTCTGGCAAGGTCTAGTTCTTCCCCATCAATATAATCTCTCGCCTATCATAGTGGAAGGAGATTCACAGATTCTCATCAACACTGCCAATCAGCTTCTCCAAGGTACCAGAACCACAAAAGTAGCCAAAAGCTGGAGATTAGCCTCTCGACTCGACAAGCTTAGCAAATGGTTGGACAACAATCAAGCTATCTCCTTTGTTCATATCAAAAGAGAAGGTAACAAGATAGCTGACCTCCTTGCTAATCTAGGAGTCGAAAGCTCTGACACTCTCAACCATGGCCCTCTCCAAATCATTCATGACAGGGACACTCTTCAGAATTGCATCAATTTGGTGCAGAATGATCAAAATATTCCGGATGCGGATGGCATTCAGCATTAATGGGCCACATGGCCCCGGCCTCTTCCCAAAGTGCGAGGCGTGTGGAGGCCACATGGCTCACCACAGCGCCATTAAAACGGCATTCAATACGACAGACCGCCATTACTATCCTCCCCCGCGGCGGCGATACAACTACTCTGCTCTGCCTGGCTTCTGCACAATGGACGCCAATTCTTTTTTCACTGTGCTCTCAGACTCTCCGGAAGACTGTTTGGCTCCTTTGGACGGTGCGTGCCCTACACAATGCGCTGAGCCAAGCGCTCGCACGAACACCGGCCGGCGCTGCTCTCTCTACTGTTGTATCGAATTTCTTCCGGGCGTGCATTTCTCACACAGCGTCTTCTGCCCTGGAGCGTTTAACATTCCTCAGTATCCGCCTGGCTCTCTTGTTGTTCAAGCTCTAACAGGTGCGCACTAGGTTCAGCTTTCTCCTGGTTCGATTTTTGCTTCAGCCTTTCCTCCGGTGCAGGGCATCAACAATTCGGAACTAGTCATGCCTCAACTCCGTCAGCGTATGACTGCCCGTCGTGGAGGCACCCGCGGAAGTTCTACTGCTGACCGCACTAATTCTAGCAGGCATGGCTCGGATTATCCTTCTGGTCCTCCTGGTCGTCTGCCCTCTTCCCCTCAGCGCGACGCTCCTCTTGACTCTTCCACCTCCACCCCTCAGCCCTCTCGCAGTCATTTCACCCATCAAACCTCGCAGAGGGCTGAATTGAACTTCGACAGTGTTTTCAACCGCCCCTCCATCACAGCCTACATTACTGTTACTCTGCGCGAGGAGGCCGCTCTCTGTTCTCCTCCCTGGCCCGGCTCCACTTCTACACCCATTGACCCTCTTCCCACCTCCCTCGCGCCTCAGTCTACCTTCGCTGCTACGCCTCAAACTGTCCCGAGCGAGCCCTTTGTCCATCCTTCTCCCTCCCCGGGCCTCCTTTCCATGCAGGTGCACGCGGATGGTGTCCTGAGCACTGAGGATCCTCTTCAAGACACTGATGTGGACGACCCTGAGGTATACTTCGGATGCCCAATCGAGGAGGAGCATCCCTCTCCGGTTCACTCCAATTGAATCAGCTATGAACAGGACTAGTATGAAATCTGAACTTGTTTACTTTCATAGAGTTGCTGGTCTTTTACATTACACAGCAGATAGTGATAGTTTTTTGCCTTTGATAATGATAGTTTTTTGCAAACTCATAACAAATAGTATAACTATTCCACCGGTTTCCCATACCAAGGGCGGTGTGACAGACACTACAGAGCTGGTTTCCCTATATGGGCAGCTTATTTTTGGGATTAAGCATGGTTTGCAATCCCAGTTTCAGGCTATCAAAGCTGAGCTGAGGCAGTTTTGTATTATAATATTTACATAATAGAAATTAGTCAAATTTAGAAAAAAAAAAAAAATTATTATTTAGGATTTTTAAGAGGGTAATATAGGTTTATTTAGAGTCAGCCTTAATATGTTGTTTTAATGGTTTTTTTGCACAGCAAAAGGAATTTCTATTAATAGATCTATTTTATATGGACTAAGAATTAATTGTAATGTTATTTTTTAATTCAAAAGACTTTCTGATTGTGTTATCATAAGATTAGAAAACTTGGTTGTGTTATCTCAAGATTAGAAAACTTTATTTAAAGAGCCTTGGTTTTGAGGCAATGGTGGATTGTTTTTAACACCTTTGTTCTGAGATTTTGACCCTTCAACAACTGTCATTACCAAGATGTTAATATGTGTTAGGGTTCTTAATGTGTCATCTCACCTATGACACTACACAATCTTTGAGGCAAATGGAGACTCTTTGGGCCATTATTTTATTACCGATGTCTCTCATGGGTAGGTTGGTGTATACACCTATGGAAAACTTTGTGTTGAAATCGATATTACACTACTACATAAAGGGGGGTTTTAAGACAATATTTAAGACAGTTTTTGGGTAAATTGTCTTAATTTGAGACAACAAAAAAAACTTGTGTTTGTCTTAAATATTGTCTTTAAGCGGGTGTCTCAAATTAAATCGTCTTAAAATTAAATTGTCTTAAAATATTGTCTCTATAAAGACAATATATAACACAATCATTTTTGTCTCTCCAGAGACAATTTCATTTTTGTCTCTCCTAAGATAATAGTTGCACTACAACACAAAGGGGGGCTTTAAGACAATTATCTTAAGTTGAGACAATTTCATTTTTGTCTCTCCAAAGACAATAGTTGGAATTAAAGACATATTGTCTTTATGGAGACAATGTCTTTAATCCTATCTATTGTCTTTGTAGAGACAATAGATAACAATGAACCCAGAAAAATATCTCACCATTAAAATAAATCAATATAAAAATATTTAATGAAAATAATCAACAATATCATTGAATAATTCATGTTAGGATACAGTGGAATCGAACCACCAACCTCCTGCATGGCAGGTGCTCTTCCAATGAGCTAGCACCCTTTAAAGAATTATGTGAGGAGTTATGGCAGTCATTGAAATTTTATAATAGGCATTGATTTTTAAAAAATGTTCAACACATAATTAGAGCAAAACAAAACCAAAGCATTCTCAGAAGTGAAAAGAACTGACAGCAAGCCTGAACAATCTCAATACAAAACCACAAGTATAGACACAGAAGGCAATGAAGCCAACCAGATTCCAATGAATTACGTAAAGCAGAACACATAAGGGAAGTCCAACCTAGGTTTTCATCATTGGAGAGATCTAGACAACACTAATAACCATATAACATAGTAACTCAAAGTGACTTTGAAATGACACAAATTTAATTCGCAATTACCAATGACAGACTCCTTTATCCATACATTAAGAAATAGATAAATCCAAACAAATACTCATAGGTCTAATTGGTAAGCCCTTGGAATTGTGCATAATAGCAAGCTTTATAGGTGTGACCGCTGTTTTTCCATTTACAACTCTAGAAACCCCTTGTTCCTATGTTCCTCCAGTTACAATAGCACCCCCATCCCCTTTGTGTTCTAATATTTTTAAAGATTCCCCTTTGTGCTTTGGAAGATCAAACTTACACTTGGCACCATATACTTGCAAATACCTCTCTTGACAAAAAAATGACATCCACAACAAGAAATTCAGTAAAACAATAGTTCCAAAAACAAAAATATAATCCAATTATAAACAACTGTAGAACATGAAAACACAAAATTCATCACTGAGTATCTTACAGCGCACTCAAGCTCCCAGGCCTCTCTGGTAGTGAAACAGTGGCAGGTTTGACCTACAAAGGCAAGATCATATAAATTTAAAGGCAGGTTTGACCTGCAAAGGCAAGAGCATATAAATTTAAAGACTGATTGCGTATCATATTAAATGGAAGACAAAAAATAATGGATGAAAACACAAGCTCACTTTAGTACTTACCTTCCATCAACATTCTCCTCTGATTTTAAGGTTGCCAACCTATCTTTTGGATGGTGGAACTTGCATTTTGAACCAAATTTGTAGATGCCAGTTTTCATATACTAATGAGTCAATAACATGAAAATCGTTGTTCTCTAGAAATTGACAATGAAAATTTTAGAGGTATGTTTTCTTAATTATTATGAACAGATCTTGAGTAAATTTCAATGCCTGGAATTGGACCAACTGTTGGTAGCTTATTCGCTTACTTGAAGTCCCAGCCAAGCCTACCTCTAGATTGATGAAGCTGCCATGTCTCCTAAAGATGTTTTATTAAGTATGAGAAGTAGAATTTAAATCTATACTCGGTGGCATTCTCTTCAAAACAGTCGCTGAATTCTTGTGATATAAGAGAAGTCCAACAATAAAGAAAGTCATCATTTGTTATCAAAATTCTTACTTCATCAAGTATGAATCTCTTACAGCAGGAGTAGTCTTAGGAAGAGTTTCTCTTCATCCTATAGTAGGGCTTCATAATCAGCAGCTGCTTAAAAGACAGAGTAAAGGTTTCTTCATCAACTAATAGAGGTTCAGCGTTTCATATCAGTCTTAAAATTACTTATCTCCATCGTATCAAATTGAAGAGAGATGAGAATGACATTAATCCTCTTTCAGTTTTGAGAAAAAAAAAATGTCTTCTAATTTTTAATGCTTGCCTAATTTCTACAGGTAGCCGCAGGGAAAAGATTTAGTAGGGTATCAAGCTGTAAGAATCAAAGTAACCAAAATAAAACATATGGTTAGTGACCTTACACAGAATTGAGAAAACTGAGATACAAGGAAAAAGAAAAGTGTGTTTTCAACTCATTGAAAGCATCAATTTATACAGCTAGCTTCCAATATATATCATTTATAACATCAAACAGGCTGGAATATACAGACATAATAATATAATGGATAATGTGCAAACTAGAGACTCAAAAATATAACCAAGAGGGATCCATGATAAAAAAGCATGCAATGTTGCCAAAGTCGCCCTTATAAGTTCAAGACGTTGTGATATCGACAATACATAAAGCCATAACTCATGTATGAGGCAAAACTCACTGCAGAACACCAAATACATATAAGTCAGTTTACATAAAACTCGTGACTATCTCCCTATTGAAAAGGCACACCTAAAACATTTTCTTTTACCTGTTCAAGGACTGCTTGAGTTCTTTTATTTTATGTTGCGTCATCTCACCTCTAGAAAAGTCAAAAACTTCTTCACTGAGGAGCTGAGCATAAGCAGTATACAACCAATTCAAGTAAATATTGGCAACAATCAAAGAGAAGGAAGTAACATGATTCTTGATGTATTGTTAAAAATAGCACCTTCAAAATAGTCATGCAATTTTCACATATTGTTTCACTACTCTTAGCAGCCAAAACAAGATCAGGAATAAAACCAAGCCATCTACTTGGCCATTCATGCTTCAACACCTACAAAATTGGTAACAGTGTTTTAGCATTATCTATTTAATCAAGAAAAGAATAGGCATCCTAGTATTTACTATTAACCTTTCAATCACCTACACCCTGGAAAATGGGATATATGTTCAAAACGTAGGAAGAAAAGCTGCCAATATCTAGAAATTACTTACAAACAACACCCTCTCAAAGAGCATGGACATGCTAATAAATTTACAAAAAAGAAGAAGAGCAAAGGATAAATATTTAAGCAAACAAACAAACGAAATGAACATGCACAATGGTTTAACTAGTTAACCAAATAAACCATACACAATACCACATTTATATTTGCCTTTCTAGGATACACCTAACTCCCTTAAGATGAAATTAAATGAAGATAAGACACATGGGAAATAACACATTGATCAATGCGAACAAAAGTATGCACACAAAACCTCAGTGAGTAAAGTGTAGCTTTGAGAAGTCATAAACAAAAAGGCGGAGAAAAAGAAACATCGAGATGATTCTATTACTTACCTGAACCAAGATTACATTAAGTTTGTTTACATAAAGCCTCTCACTGCGAAAAGAAGCTTCGTTACTTGAAAGCTGAATAACAATACCTATAGAAGTTAATATATCCACTGGAAAAAAACAAAGAAATACAAACCTAAACAAGATGTATATGATAAAAACAATAATCAATGTTTACCAAATAACATAAGACACATGCATTAGATTGACCTGAACAATGAGATCTGATATGTAATTCTTTATCCCATCCCATTGTTCAACTGGCAAAGCATTCCATTGATATTTGATTACACCTTCAATCACCTAAAATCACAAGAAACAAGATTAACTTAAGCTAGCAATTAGAAGTTTTACTAATGTAACTAAAAGCTGTATGCACCTTCAATCACCTAAAGTCACAAGGTTGAAAATGAAATTTAATTTTACTAATGTAAACTAGAAGCCATAGGCAGTCCACCTAGGAACCATGTGAAAAGCTTTTACAGGGTACAAAGCAACAGTCCTATGCATTTTCAATTGTTATCCAATATAGTCATCTTGGGCTAGAATTATGCGCTAAGAAGTCTAAGTCATTGCATCAAAGATGAGATCTCAATTTCAGTAAGTGTATCTGTGGCTAAAAAGAAAAAAGCACAACAGTACCTGAAGTGAAAAGAACTTTGTATTCAGATTCTGCAAGTTCTGCAGAATGCTAACAACTTGCAGCCATGTATCTGGATGAGCCTGTAAATCCCGCAATATCTGCTCCAATGATGCTCTCTGCAACATAACAGCACAGACAGTAAAGTATAGTGCCAAACTACAGTGACAATATAAAAGATATTAAAATGAAGAACCCTTAGTTTTCTTTATTTCCCTATTCCAATTGAAAAAGTGACAACTACCTATAACATTATACGTATATCATTGTCCCTGTAAGAAGTCACCAGGTTCATGTTCATGCTCAAATAATGTCAGAACAAAACACCGTGATTAAATTCAAGCTAAATTTTTAATTTCAAGGATTACATTCAGGGAACACAATGCCTTAGCCGTAAGCATAAATCACTATCTGAAATCTCACAATTTAAGGATAAAAGCGCAAGCTATAACACTAGATAGTCTTAACAAAAAAGCATATGGATTTAGTTTCCACACGTATTTGTGAACTATTTGTCGCAAGTTTGAATCCTTGCTGTCAGACTGTTTACATGTAGCATACTACAAAAATCATTCATCTCATCAAATGTACAGCATAAAGAGAACTTGACTAATCATGTAGAAAAAAACAACTCATGATTTTGTCATAGCTCCACTTCTTCTAGCCATTAGATATCATATATATTCACATAATTACCAACTTGAAATAAGATATTATATATTTGCTCTGCTTAAATACGTTCGCTAGCTAATCATTAAATCATAAACTAAGATTTTGTGTAGGTTCACAACGCTAACATGTATGTATTTACACTCCATGACCTTCTTGTATCTACCTGGCATGAAGCAGTCAGGGATATGTTAATACTGAAAAAAAATTTGTGTTTGGCATAACTGGAACAATAAGGTGGGTGCTGGGACATTCCACTACTAGGGACCAACCATTGGCACATAAGACAGACAACTAACAGAACAGCAGATGACAAGCCTGGCTCATGACGAGTCAATGGCTGGGGGTAACAACAATAATATGGATGTTCTCTCTGTATATGGATAAACTTGATGTCAAATCTAATCCAAATTCCATTTCTAAAAGTCAAATTTATACAAATTTCATTGTCCTTCACTTGCACTTTGATTTAGATATTCCAGCAGAAAATACTCCTTTTGTTTCCACCAACTTGGCACAGTTTATTAGAATGGTTCCCAAGATTACTTTGTAAGTAGGAAGTTATTGGAGGATATATCCCTTGATCTGAACTCTACAAAAGCTACAGACATCGCTGAGGGAAAAATATTGGAACAGACAAGTACATATCTGAAATTTTCTTGTTGTTTTTTGCAGGACCCAAAATATGAACACAGAATCCACTGGCACAAGAGCAAGAGATGGCCATGAAGCTATAAAATTAGAAGCCACAGAAAACAAATTCATAATTACATCAAGCAATTAAAAAAACACAGATGATGCATAGTGATAATGGTGATATTTGATCATCAAAGTATAAATTTACACACCAAAGACACAAGTGTCCCAAAATTCATGAATCAAACCAGAATAGCATGGATATACAACCATACTGCTAAACCAAGGGCAGCAAGAAGAACCAGGAGACTCAGGAGACTCAGGTTTTAAAAGAGAAGAACCATCATCTAATCGTCCGGTGTATCATATTCTGAGAGCAAATGCGTTTTCTCCTCTTCATCAGATTCTTGAGTCCCATTTAACCATAGCCACCTATATAGAGCTTTTAAAATATGGCATCAGATCATGTGGAAAAAAATGAAGCAGTCTCATGTGGACAACCTCATTGGATAGCTTATGTTGCTTCATTGCTTATAAATTTTGACTTGACTGTATCTTGTTTCACCAAATTTATAAGCAAGTTTATGTTCTTCAATACCCCAAAGCAATATATTATATCAAATTTATGCAAATAGACAGGTAAGGTTAAGGTCACCAATGTCCTAGTTTTGATGCTTTACTCATAGTTGTCTTGGAAAATACTGTGATTTTTTGATCCAGGTGGATATCGGTGGCCTCCCACCTATTCCATTTGGACCCGCAGCATCAATTCTTTCAGTTTTTCAGCTTCAGCACAACTTACTATTTATAGCAGGTTTTCAGGTCCTGCACATCCGAAGCCGTTTTGGGGCATTAATAATCCAGGTGGATATTGGTGGCCACCCATCGAGTCCATTCGAAAACCCTTCATCAGTTATTTCAGTTTGTAAGTTTCGGCACAACTTACTATTTTTAGCAGTTTTTCGGGTCTTAAACTTCCGGAGCCATTTTGAGGCCCTAAACGACGTTTTTTGGGAAAACGGAGAGCAACATGGGTCCATGGACTGATGTTGCTCGCTCAAAAATTGTACTCCTCGGATAGATCTTTCTAACGAGCTATTGAGCGCGTCAAACGGAGATCGGATGCCAAAGTTACGTCCCTGGGAAGTTGAAACACCAATTTCCCCAAACGGGCCCACAATTTTGGCGCTTCACCTCCTACGGTTAGGGTTTTGGACGTTTCGGATTCTACATTGTTTCTCAACAATAAATAGGCCCTCGAGCCTCATTGTAACACAGTTCAGGGGGCTGGGAGCCGATACATCTCTTCTCAGAGATAAGCGCGCCCCCGCTCCCTAAATACATCACATCTCTCTATCATGTCCGCATTGAATACGCTCTCGTGGGTCGGTAGCCGCCACATATCTTCTCAGGGATACGCTGCCAGTACCCTAGCTCATCTATTTCCATTATGTCTGTAATAGGCCTGCGAGCCTCAATGTAACACAGTTCAGAGGCCTGTATCCGCCACATCTCTTCTCAGAGATAGCTACCAGTGCCCTAGCTAATTTTATTTCCATTCTGTCTGTAAGCAAATTTCAGTTCTTTGATATTAATTAATTGAAGTGTTATTTCCGCTGCATCTCTGTCTTTATGGTTATGTGTTTATTCTATTGCGTTCCTGCATAAATCTGGATCAGTGGTATCAAATTCAGGTTACGCCTCCATGGGAATGAGGGTTTGAAACATATTTCAGTTTCAATGTTTTCCAACAATCTTCAGCAAAATCCATGAATGTTTTTGGGCAGCGAGTTTTCAGATCAGATCTGAAACTTTTGGTGAAAATTTTGCAAAAACAAAGACCAAATCTGGATTCCTTGTGAAAAAATACTCAAATTCAAAAAAAAAAATCAGCCAAATAAGAGTTCGGATGAGGGAGATATCGCTGATTCAAAATCAGCAATGTTGAAACAATTTTTCTGACGACAATTCATGGGCGGCGGCTCTCCTGTCATTTTTCGCATTTTTTAGTAAAAAATTTCAGAGAAATGGAGATAGATCTGAGCTCCTCTTGAAAAATCACCCAAGTTCAAAAAAAAAATCGGTCGAATCGAAGTCCGGATGTGGGAGTTATCGTTGATTTAAAATCAACTATTTTTTCAGAAATTTTATGACGGCGTGATAGTTCCAGCGCAAATCTGAGAATCTAGAGTCTCCAAGTAGTGGTTTCAAACATAGAAGATGATGCAGAATGATCATTCCATTTCCAAAAATAGGTTATAATAAATATTCTGAGTTAGATTGACCGAGTTATGCTCATTTTAAATCTGGAGCAGCATTCGGAGCGGGTTCCCTTTGGAGACGTGCCCTCTCACCCCACTTTAGTAGGCACCTACTTCACATTCATCAGTTTCATCATAGCAGCATTCGGCTTGGGTTATTTGGAGACGTGCCCTCCCACCCCAAGCTATGTAGGCACCTGCTACTTCATCAACAATCAGCATCACGGTTATGGGTCAACCGCACAAAATCTTTTTCATCGAAGTCCATTTGCTAGGCCGCACACTGTTAGTCACACAGTTGGTCACAAGCATTACAGGGTATCTCTATCCTTGGATCTTTGTTTGTCATGGTTTTGGTTCATCCACAAACCCACACTTCATCGAAGTCCATTTGCTAGGCCGCACACTGTTAATATCACAGTTGGTCACAAGCATTACAGGGTATCTCTATCCTCGAATCTTCGTTCATCACGGTTACGGGTTAACTACACAAAACCCTTCTCTTCAGTGGCTCTTCATATTCAACAAAGGCTTCTCAGGAGGGAACTTCACGCAATGGGGACCATTGCTTCTTAAGGAGGGAGGAATGATCCAAATGGAAAATGGCATCAACTCATGGTATTTATCTACCCATATTATCCATCCACCCATGTAATTTACCCATGGTATTGTAAATGGCATCAACCCATGGTATTCATCCACCCATGATATTTATTCGCCCATGGTATTGTAAGTGACCCATGGTATGTATCTACCCATGGTATTCATCCACACATGGGATTTACCCATGGTATTGTAAGTGGTATCTACTCATGGTATTGGCCTATGGTATCTACACATAGTATTGTGACTCAAAAAAGGCTATAAATAACAAGCCTCAGTTTGTAAAAAGAGAGATTGTCCGCCACAATGTAGCTTCTACAATTATTCTCTGTTTTAATAAAACAAGTTTCTTTGTGGTTTTATTTTCTTTGTGTTCTCTCTTCTTTTCTGGCATTCTAATTTTTCAGATCTTGTCAGATCCATTTCAAATTTTTAGATCTTGGGGGCCTCCCCCCAAGATCCGGATCATTTTTATTGAACAACTTATGTATTTCTCCATCTTCCACTGCACTCTGTTTTTATGTTTGGCACTCTGCTTTTCTCTCCATCTTCCACTGCACTATGTTTTTCTGTTTGACACTCTATTTTTATTTTTGGAGGATGATACCTTCAAAGAAGGGTCGTACATCTCATAAAACCTTCACCTATTGGGAGCTTGGAATATCCAACTCATTACGATTGAAGAGCAACTCTCACGATTAATGCAAAACCCAAAGGTGATCAGAATCATGTGGGATTAATATTCATTTATTCCTATGCCCACTTCAGTATTGATCATATGGATTCATAGGTTTGCTTGTTTTTTTTAGTGGAAAAAAACATCATTTTTATTAGTAAAAGTGATTATAATAGCTTGTTTCTAATTTGATTTATCAATTAAACATTTTTATCACATATCTATCATTGTAACTTCATTTAAAGCTTAATACAAAATTCTACTTACATATCATATTTCCTAAATCTACTTATGATTCCACTTGAATACCTATTAATATAATTCATTTGATTGTTTCTGTAGTATCCCTATCATACCCTCTATAAAAATCATCACAACATACAAAATGCAATTAATATATATGCTATGCTACAAGATCTCTATAGTTCCTTCATTTAGTCATTTAGTATTGTACCCTGTTGATATGCATAAAAGAGAATCATACATATTTCTGTTGCAATTCCCTTTTTGACAACATGTTTACAACCCCATTCTCTTCATAGTACACATGCATGTATGTGATCTGATAAAAGGCCGGGTCTGCTTGTTTATTCTAGAAAATATCATACATAGTTTTGCTAGTTCAGACTATGGAATCATTGTTTGTATGTTGCTTATAGTTTTACATATTATCTTATTTTCTGTTGTGCAAGTAGCAATGTTGAGAGTCTCATTGCGAAACACAAAAAATAATGAAAAATGGAAAGTAACACTTCCTCAACCTGTCTGCTTAATGTATGCTATCTGTCAATATATATAAACGGCAACATCATGTTTGTAAACAATTTTTTGTGACTGAATACACAAAGTCTGGTGTCCAAATGTGTCAGGTGTGACATCATGTTTTATTGATCTACAGAAAAAGTGATCAAAGTGATGGGTGATATATCCCCAATTTGGTGTTTTGGAGAGGGTTTGCAAAGTTCTGGGCACAAGGGAAGTTTAGTTAAAAGGTTGTGATGAAATTTCTATAGTCTAAGTATAGTGTATAATTAAAATTTAGCCCTTTAGCATTCCAACATTTCAAAAGTTGAAGATATCATCAACTTCATTATCTTGTGTCGCTGCAGGGTTTTTCTAATAGCCTGCTCTTGTTGTCTGTCAATCTGTAGACTTATTTTTGGATCTCTACATAATTTTTAATTATCAAGGGGGTCAATAGGTACAGGCGGCTTAATGAGTCTGCAGAAGATAAATCCATTAGCAAAATTCAAATTTAAATTCCATTTAAAAGGTTTCTAAGGTTTTTCAATAATATCTATAGCAATATTAGAATAAATTTGATATCAACCAATCTATAATTTAAACTTAACACTATCCATTATTTTGGTTTAGATAACGAAAAAGGTAGATCTTTTTAGGTACATAAATTATAATATAAATAAAAAAAGAGAAAAGATACGAGGCACTTCCATTATCATTAAAATGTAGCATACAATCATCACAAGCAAAAATTAACAAAAATATTCATAGATCGTTGCATATATAATACCTAGGGCCACCACAGATTATTAGATTCGAAATCAAATCCTTGAGCTAGTAGTTGAGACGTGTCAAGCCCAAGCACTGGTTTTTAGACGATCAATTTTCCCTCGCAGTTGAATATCGACATATTTAATGTGCAATAAATTACCACGATCCACCCACTGTTGTTCACAGTCACCACAGGAAATTTTGGAAAGTAGGATTTTGACAAAGCACGGGCGCTCAGTTCACACCATATTTCATATTTCCCTGCCTCATTCAGCTTCCACAAGCGAACAAAATCAGCATCCTTTCGATCCACTACCACCACTTGCCCATCATATTCAACTAAATTTTCAGGATAAATCATGTCGCATCCTGTGGGCAGTGGGATTTCTGTCCAGACTCCATCCACCATATTAAAGGACACCATGAAGTAATGCAAACGGGGTATGATAACCACCCAGTAAAATTTATCTTTACAAAAAGTACCCTTTTCAAAAGGATTGATATGACCTGGGACCCTCATCAAAAGTTGAGTCCACACGTTGGATTTTGAATCATAAATACACATCTTCATCCTTCTTCTATAATTAACACCTTCAACTTGCTGCAATTGGTGGTTTCGGTTTATAAAAGAATAGCCGAGAAGGAGAGTGCAACGCCTTATGGAAGTGTCAAAAACCATTCTACGGAAATGATAATAAGGCATAGGAGGACGAGGTAGGTGTCTCCAATTGCTGGTACCAAGAATGCCTATGGAAAGAGCCGACTTATCACTTCTTTCATGACAACAGAAAATTCTCTTGTAAGTATTCAGAACGATGCGATTGAGCAGAGGAATTTTGTAAATGTCTGAACCGCTGCATCCTTCTATAACCCAAAATTCTGCATCATCTTTCGATTTCAGATTGACCTGAATTAGAAACCCCGGGGTAGAACAAAGCGACCAATTTGGATCAAGTCCTTGGAAAGCATCACAAGAAGACAATAGATATTTACATTGTTTGCAGACCGTCCGCATTTTGCCAAGAACCCTAATGGGCAGTCTCGCTCATTCATTGCTCAATCAAGGGCAACAAGAAAGGAGTAAAAGGGGAAGAATGTAGGAGTAAAAGGGGAAGAATGTCCCCATTGGAGATACCCCTCTTGTCCCTATTTCATCAAGGTCTGCAAGTATTCCATCTATTGGAAGTGGGGCTACAACAACAGCTTGAAATGTTCAGGGAAAACAACCTCAAAACAACAAATACCCATTATGGAAATATGTGACAAGAGAGCTAGGGCCAAGTAGCAAGGTGAAGGGAGGAGGCAATGTTTCTTGGAAATTCAGTTATTGCCACAGCCATTTCATGAGTACATATTACCGTGTGAAAGATCATTTTTTGGCTTTGCCAAGTTGTGGAATTGCAACTTGTACACAGGTGACTTTAGCAAAAATGAAATGGAAAGAGAGGCATATGTTGGTGCGACAAATGTGACATCAAAAACAAAACAAAACAAGAATGATGACCCCCTTCCATTCTTGAGGAAAAGCAGCAACAAGTTCCCATTTGAGAGTTCTAGTGCGGGACAAGCAACAAAAAGAAAGGCAATTGCACTTGGTCCAATGGACAAGATTTTCCAGAAAGAGAAGCGAGAAGAGCTTGATCTCACCATTGCATTTTTTTCTATCAGAACTTCATATCCTTCAATGTTGCATGCTCACCTCTATTTATTGAGATGTGGTGAGCTCTAACTCAAACAGCTCCATCAGGGTATGTACCTCTTGGGTCAGAGAAGCTTAGAACCACATTGTTGATGAAGGCAAAGAAAGAGGTGGAAAAAATGTTTGAGCCTATTAAATTAGCGTGGCCAACATCTAGGTTTAGCATTATTTATGATGGATGGACAAATCCAGCACGACACCGACTCATCAACTTCATGGTGTCTTCCTTGAATGATCCAGTTTTCTTGAAATCAGTGGATGCACTTGGACAATACAAGGATGCACAATATATGGATGAGTAGTTTATTAAAGTTATTGAAGATGTAGGTGTTGATTCTTGTGTGCAAATCATTACAAGTAATGCAGATGTTTGCAAGGTTGTTGGCATGATTGTGGAAGCTAAATATCCACAAGTATTTTGGACACCTTGCATTGTCCATTCATTGAACTTAGCACTAAAATCTATTGCCTCTGATGTGCTTTGGATTGTAAGAATTATTGAATATGCACAGCATATCCGCAACTTTGTACAAAACCATACAATTGCCCTCACTATCCACAAGGAGTACATCAATCTATCATTGTTGAAGATTGAAGATACAAAGTTTGCCTCTTCATTCATCATGTTGAAGAGGTTGAGGGAGGTAAAGACCACTCTTGGGGCCATGGTTATTTTAGAGTTTTGATCTTTCTGGAGAAACACAGATCAAGCAGCCTCAAAAAGAGTGAAGGGCACAGTGTTGGATGATCCCTGGTGGGAGAGGGTAGATCTACTTATTCAGATCATGGACCCTATCATTTCCTTGTTTCTATTTGCAAATATAGACCAACCCATACTAGGATAGGTTTATGAATGATTGAGTCTATGAGGAACATTATTTTAAATAGTGAGTGCCCCAAGAATGAGAGAGACATCACTAGAGGCCTTCTTCACCACCATACAAGATATTCTTTTCAACATATGAGACAAGAATTGCACGCCTTTACATTGTTTGGCTCACTCCTTGAACCCAAAATACTACAGCCATGAGTGGTTGAATGGTGGACCTTCCCGCAGATTCCCTCCTCACATGGATGGTGAAATCTCATCGAGGAGGAAAGATGCATTCAGGAGGATTTTTCAAGATAGGGCATCCCTTGATGAGGTGGAGGATGCCTTTGCAAAGTTTTCCACTTAGCACTGGGCGATTTGTAGGCTATGATGTGATTAGAGACAGGGGGCTAATAAGCCCTATTCTTGGTGGGCAACTCATGGGGCAACAAGCCCTCCTCTACAACAGAAGGCCATGAGGCTCCTCTCTCAGGTGACTTCAACCTCTTGTTGTGAGAGGAATTGGAGCACATATGGGAATTTTTATAGTGTGAAAAAGAGTAGGCTTGCGCAGTCCAGGGCAAAGACAATGGTGTATGTGCACACCAAACTTCATCTTATTTACAGGTAGAGGGAGAAGTGGTTTAAGGGAAAGAAAAAGATGTGGGATGTCTTTCCTGATGATATGTGTCTGGACAGCAGTGTTGAGTTGGCATTGGCCAACTTGGATCTCAATGAGCCAGTCCTACTAGAGCCTATCACATTTGATGATGGTGATATAGTAGATGGGTCATCCTCCACACCAGCAAAAGTAGAGATGACATTGGTTACAGAGGAGAAGGATGCAACAGTGGAGAGCAGTGGTGACCACGATGATGATGATGATGATAGTAATGTTGATTATGATTATGATGATGAGGATTGATGACTCATAACTCATGAGCTACTTATTGCGGCACTACCTTGAGGCTTGTAGTCTTGTAGACTTGTAGTTGTTTTGTATTTGCTATTTCTATTTGCCATTGGCATTGTACAACCTATGTAACACATTTTGATTTTGATGACTTAATGAGAAAACTGCAGTGTCTTGTCTTTATCCTATTGGATCATTGATGAATACGTCTATTACTTTGTATGATTGTATGATGTATCTTTGTAAAACTTACATCTAAATTAATATCTATGTTTGAATCAATGAATTTGTGTATATATCATAGTTTTAAAAAACGGCCGATTCGAATCGGACCAGGCCTGGTCGACCGAGCCATTAGGCTTGCCGGTCCAACCAGGCACAAGAAATGGCTAGTTGGTCGGTTTGTTACCGAGCCGGCCGGTTTTTGTACCGGCTTGGTAACAAACCGGCCAACCAGGCCTGGTCCGAGTTAACTCGGCCGAGCCAATTCCGCCGGCCGGTGGGCCCAAAAAGTCGATTTTTATGGACTTGAAACCGAATTTAATTCTGTTGTTAGGTTTGTTTGAGATTTTCTGAAGAGTTGTGGAGTTGGTTTTTGGAGCAGCTTCATGGTAAAAGGATGAAAATGAAGATTAAGGAGAATGTCACTTTTACTTAAATTTTTAACATTACCATGAAATGACTCAGGATGTTTGAGAGTGGTTCCAACCTCATTAGATTTCATATGGAGAAAGTAGAATTTTAGATCTCATTCAAAATCCAGCAGACTTATCAGTTTTTCAGGATTTCAGGATTGGGTTATTGCAATGTTTCCATCGAATTTTGTCATGTATTAGGGTATGGAACTCGTATTTAATCAAGAGCACCAATCCCTCTATGTATCTTGATGACATGATGTTAGTGACAATGACCAAGAACAATATGTGATCATAAAAGCATGAGATACAATATAGGGTTTTAATACACTAATGGAGGATGGAATTCAAAACATCATCCTCATCTAAATACCCTAGAATCCACAAACCCTAAAAATTACGGTTTCATATGTGAGCTAGGGTTTTCCATGAGCCATCTAGGGTTCTTATTCAAATTAAACCCTCCATCAAAAGAGCCTTAAAACAAATAAAAATAAATAAATTCATTACACATTACCTTGCAAACGTATGTATACAAGATCTCGGCTTCCTTAAATTATGGAGGGCCTTAGAACTGTCCTTTATAATGATGTGCCTCTAATTCTAGGACAAGTCCTCCTCACGATCATTGATAGGATACCACCCTTCTAGTTGTAAATGAAGTCACCTTTTAAGTCCTCATAGTCCAGTGACCACAATGTCAAATGCCGAATTTTTCTTTAGATTAGGGGATTTAACTTTCTTCGGAACAATGAGAATAGCAAATCCATAACAAAGATGCACTGTCAAGAGAAACAAAAGAAAAATACCTTTCAATTCTACTTGAGCAAAGAAGTCCTCCATAATTGCTTCAAACGAGGGGCAGAAATACCTTGTTTATACTTAGAATCAAGCCTTCAAAGTAATGTACAAAGATGCCGTGAATTGATCCACGTTAAATTCTCAACGTAGATAGGGAACTTAATAACTTGGTCTGAAGGCTATTGTGGCTCAATTGCAAATGCTTTCTTATTTGAAGAAAAACACAATGAAACCCTCTTCAATCAGGTCACAGAACTTAACACTGTAGGTTTAATCCACGGTTCTTTATATGCTTTGAATTACCACAGGCCTTCTAGAGGGTTGATGTCTTGTCGAAAGGAGTCACCCGTGACATTGGTTATGTTTTTTGTTTTGATCTCTATATCATCATCCTGTATTGGACAGTGCACTAGGTGCAATTTTGATATAATGGATATATTCATGAGCCTAATTTGATCATATGTTGTCTTTTGTGACTTATTTATATTGTAATTCTTTGTGTTTGGAAACATGAATAAAAATCTTTAAATTTATGTTTTTGTACAAAAAAATTAATATTTAATGTATTTTTTACAAAAACCGAGTCATTGAAACCGAGTTGACCGAGTCATTACTGATTCGGAGTCATTACCGAGTCATTACCTCCGCCTAGTAGCTAACCGATTCCGTTTTTTTAAACATTGGTATATATATATATATATATATATATAACGTGTCTGGACATGTCCTATTCCGAGGGGTCACCGTGTCCATGGCCGACACTCAAATCTGCGTGTCCATCATGTCCCCTGTCCCCGTGTCAGGTGACTTAGGGAACAACAATAGTTTTTGTCCTTGAAAAGTGGTCAATTTAAAATGATGAAAACGATCACTGAAGGCACCTAAATTTTTATGCAACAATGAGTTGAAAGAGAATCACATAACCAAGTAAACGATGGTATAATTAGAGTTCAATTACGCAAGGTCCAAGAAAAGACACTCACACGCAATGTTATCAGAAACAGATAGACCAGTCCAGAACCAGCCCACCCAGATCAGTTCACTCCCCATGGAACAAGACCACTTGGCTGATTACATCCAGAACCAAATTTCAGGCCTGTTCCAACCTAGAGCAGACATTGTCCAATCCTCATCAACTAGTTGTTACCATCTCTTCAACCACATTTTCCAGCCTGTTCTGGCATAATTCTGGTCCAACCCTCAGCCAGTTCTGGTTCCAATAACATTGCTCACATGGAATTAATGTTGAAATAAGCCAAGGGATGCAGCAAGTTAAAGAAAGCCCAAAAAAAATTTATCCACAATATATCAAGGAAAACATCAGAAATATAAAAAAAGCTAAATTTGGAAAATAAAATAAAAAATATAATCATTAAAAAACTGAAAATATCAGCAAAATATTGCAAAATAATGTCAATATTATGAATAATGATACATAAAGGCAATATTATCACTGTGTTGAAAATCTCGTGATGTTGCCAATATTATCACAATAATGCAGCAATTAAATATATGCATGTGTTCTAGAATTATAGTCCCCGAAAAGATATACACATTAATGAAAAAAAATCCCATAATATGCAAGCCTTATTTTTTTGAATCAGAAAATGATGTACCTGTAGCCAATTTTAAGCTGAGGCGGTACTGTAACCACTTAAGGGGTTACTAACAGATAACTTCTTTACAACTATGTGGCACTAGGGGATAAATTTCTTGATTACTTGATATAAATGTTATAGCTAGTGACTAGGTAACTTCTGCAGAATTATTTAAGCCAATAGGATATAAATTGCTTAGCTTCTTGACATATATGTTATAGATTGTCACCAACACGGATTTCAAAGACACTTATCCCAATAGGATATAAATTTCTTGGTTTCTTGACATATATGTTATAGATTGTGACCAGCAAATATTTCAGACACTTATCCCTTCCCCTGCAATTAGCAAATTTCAAAACCCTGATGTAAATTGTCAATAAAAAACAACAATTTTAAAATGAATAATCCATGAGTTCACTGTGGATTCAGCCTAGACCGCCACAAATTCTAGCACAAACAACAAACGTGTATGTCGAAACATCGACACAGTTTCTTAAATACAAACATATCCAAAGTAAGCTTGGAGAAATCAACTATTGAATATGTCAATTATGCCACAAAAGCACCACTACATACAAGGAGGCAACGCATTTCACCATGTATTGGGAATATATTTGTTTCAAATTTACCATGGTTCTGAAATGTTTGTGTTAATGTTTCTAAAGGCTTTCAAAACATATATGTACTAATTGATTTTTAATACCTTCCTCCTTGGAATTTGACTTGAAATTTTCAATATCAAAAGGTATCCCTGACCACACAATCTAATATTAACCACTCTTCTATGTCTCAAAATTTTAGTTCCTCAACCATGTATGTTCACCTAAGAGAAAGGGGTCTTTTCATGTATATCGATTATGTCATGATATAGTCCACGCTTGCCATGATGTCAAAAGTCTTCACGGACAAACAGAAAAATTAAAACAATTATGTTCATGCAGTTCCGAATATGAAGCTTAACTCTAATCAATATCAAACATTTGACAACGCCCACTTGAAATTAAATGAGCATGCTTATATTTTTCTATCAACAGAGGCCAAGCTTGCTTTTAACATCTAACCGTTCTGCAGCGGTTTACAGTTTATCACATTAAAATGTGTGCAAGCAAAGTTAGAATTATGATACTATAGAATAGGCCCCGTCCATAACAGTTTTTCCAGCTTAATCAAGTCCACATATTGCACAAAAGACGGCTGGGGAAGAAAGAGCGGCCTACTCGCCGTGACTACGCTACACCTTCCTACTCATATTACTAAGAATTGCACTGTGCGAGATGAACTTGCAAGTAAATGTTCAAAAACAAAAACCCACATTAGGGTTCTAGAATATCCCAGCGTGTTAACTTCCAGGGACTCAAAATACACCTTAAAACCCATTAAAACCCATTCAAATTCACACGGCGGTGACAATGTGTGAGCAAATGGCGATTTACAATGCATTAGACGCGCAACTGGAGCCCAAACTAGACATATAATGAAAAAATAGCGAGAAATTAATAACATCGCACATGCATTAAAAGTTTCTTTCACAAGCCTGTGATTAAAACTCACCTCTTCTTTAGATCTCGTGCCATAGAAAGCCGCAACAGTGGCATCAAGAAGGGGGACGTCAATGGGCTGTGAGAGGTCCAGAAGCTTTTCGGCCATGGTGTTCTTTTAAGAGTATCCGGCTAGCCAAAATCGCAGAGTACCTACTATTGGAATCCTTTTAATGTTTGCTTCGGAGGTCGAAATCCTTCACCTGACCTCAAACCCTCGAGCACAGCATAAACCCTAAACCATGGCCAAAATACGCAATCCGGCCATTAATATGCAGCGAAAAAACATCTCTGACCAGCTAAAGGCCGAATCCAGTCATTTTAGTCCTTCTATCGCTTTACGCTCCTGTGTTTCCCTAGCTCGCCTCCTGGCTCTCTGGGACCTGAGAATAGCTTGGCCCTATCTGTAATTTTTAATGTTGTGTTTGCTTGTCCTGTCGCTGGCACCCTTTGCACAAAACCAAAATTTTAACTTTAATACAGAGACCAAGGTCCTTTGCACAAAACCAAAATTTTAACTTTAATATGGAGGCCAAGGTAGCGTAGGAGGAATATTTTGAAAATATATATAAATAAATAAATGTCTTAAAATGCCCTTCATGGAGTTCAATTAGAAGGTGGCTATTGTATTTGTCTTGCTTATCTCGGTGGATCTAAGCTTTTTCCACAATAGCATATTTTGATGGATGTTTTCACTTTGATATAGAGTGACTAGAGCATCAAACATATCTTTACATGTGGTTTTCTCGAGAAATGAGGGATCAAGCAGTCCTTTATAGAAGGATGACTTGCTTGGTCATGGCTATTTCCTTTTTATCCTATGCCAACAACATGTAATCAATTGGCTCAATAATCTTGTTGTCAACATAGTTCTCATGCACCTCTAACAATGTTTGTACCTATGTGGTCTTCTAGGAGATATGAAGGATCAAGTGGTCCTTCATAGAGTGAAGGATTATTTGCTTGATCACAACTATTTTCTTTTTATGCTCTGCCAACAACATGGAATCAGCAGGCTCTACAACCTTATTATCAACAAAGTCCCACAGATCATGCACCTCTAACAATGTTTGTACCTGACACATCCACTAGACAAAAAGTTATAGGGACCTTCCAAGGTCTTCGTATCTGAGACTAAATTTACTTATACTTTTGGTCCTAAAACACCCTGCTAAACAAGACAAATTGGCAACCTAAAAACAACCTATGTGTTATTTCTCAAGCATGGATCTTGGGCATGTCATCCCTAAAATTGCCCGACAACTTTCTATCACACAGGTTGCATCCCTACTATATCCATACATGGATTCATGGAAGGTTTCCGCAAATATACCTGGATACCATGTCAAAATCAGACTGTGGTGATTAGATTCTGTACTTTGGAAACTAACATAAAAGTTGTAGATCGTTAAAGTTGAAAACAACAATCAAAATTTCTACTAATGTTACTTACCCACAAACACATACTGTTGATAAACAAACCAGTAAGCATACAAATCAAAATAATCAAAACAACACTAATGATTTTGTATTAATTCTGAAAACAGAAACCTAAAGCTACAGCTCAAAACACAAACTTTTGAATCACAAAATGGTGTGCCCTGCTTCTCCTTTATAGACTAGGAAGAATATTGAGACAATGATTGTAGATGCATGCACAACAGCATGTTGATTGGCAGTGTGAACTTTAAACATATCCATGCCAAAAATAAGGTGTGCTCTCCTAGAGATCTCCATCCTTCAGTGTGCTCAAAATCCTCATGCAGGAGTGTCCCTACTGACTTTGGGAACTGCACCCTCTAACTTTTTGCAGGTAGAATTATATAAAGAAAAATAGAGATCTAGCACTGAACTGTTGAAGACAAAAAAACCATCTAAAACTGGGAGTGGACTGAATATGGTGTATGCATCATGCATGTGTTCCCTACCTATCACTCCTTTAAACACTAGTGTGTCCTCAACACTGTTGTATGGACTTCTGAACGAGGGTCCTGTACTAGTGTATGCTATTCTGCTGAAGTAATATCACTGTATCTGGAAAAATCTCCAAGCCACATTGGTAAACTAGCACCTTCTGCCAGTTGGTTGCTCTGCCCTGAGTGACACACAGCTTTTGTGGTGAGCACAATTACTGATTTGATATCAATATGTGGATTTCTATCTTCTACACCTTCCTTTCAAGCCACACTTTGGCTCAAGTCTCCTTGCCACTGCCTTTCTACCCAAATTCTTGCTTTTGTTATTGAAGTATGGATTTCTATTTCCAACAGACATAGATTTTTCTTTTATCCAACTATTATAATCTTTAAAAAAAAAAAAAATTTAGACCGTGGACATAGAATGTGAAGAATTTCTCCATCTACCCTAAATTATATCTAATATTAATTTTTGTAGGCTTGGTTGTGTCTTATTAAGTTTTGGAGATTTAGTCTTTTATGATACACACCTTTTTCCTACATGGTCATACCAAAATTGATCAGGGATATTCTTCCAAAAGATATGATGGTGGCTAAAAGGTGTTGTCTTGTAGTATAGCCAATTTCAGTACAATTAATTCGGCATTCCCTTTCAATGGAGGTTTAGGTGACTCTTAATATTTTTTCATTTGAAATTTAATTGGGCTTAGGAAGGCTGATTTAGTATCTTATTTCCAACAGGGCTTTAGGAAATTTGATCATCAATGGGAATTCGCAAATGAATATTTTCTTCGGGGACAAAGGAATTTGTTGAAAAATATTGACAGACGCAAGACTATGCACAGTCATTCTCAGAATCCCCAACAAGGTGCAGGTAATGACGCTATAAAATATGAACTGGAGGAGGAAATTCAGAGGCTCAAGAGGGATAAGGGTCTACACATGATGGAGCTTGTTAGAATTAGGCAACAACATCAAGGTACCGAGATGCATATGTAGACCTTGGAGGATTGTTTGCAAACCATGGAACACCGACAACAGAAAATGATGGCATTTCTGGCCAAAGCTGTACAGAAGCTTGGATTTGTGGCACAACTTGTGCAACAGAGTGAAAGCAATAAGCTTCTTGAAACAGCTAATAAGAAGAGAAGATTACCCAAGCAAGAGAACTGTTTAGAGGCTGGGGAAACTGAGTTGACAGACAGTAAGATTGTGAAGTATCAACCTGCTTAAGGTGATGAATGTAGTGCAGTTTCATTGAGGGTTTTAAACACATACACATTTAATAGAATGGAATCATCTTTAAATAATTTAGAAACCTTTTTCAAGAATGTGGGTCAGGCATGTGGTGTGGATAGTGGAAATTCATCTCAAGCGGGTCTTACCAAGATGCAAGGAACATGCTTTCCAAGTATGTGTATTTCACCAACAATTTCAGATATTCAAGGATCATGTTCATTATCCGAGATGCATTCTTCATCCCAGCCTTCTCCATAGTTGGCAGAATCAATAACTCATGAAATTCCTTGTCAGATAAGTTTGGGACCTTCTCTTTCTCAATGTGAAACTTTTAAGGGTGTGGAGACTCTTAACCAGAGTGGCAAAGATGAGAGAGAGGCTAACATGGAATCGAAGACCAGTGACAAAGATGTCAACTTAGAACCAATAGCGATGGAGATGGAGGAGAATGAGAGGGATGCAGGGAAAGTCATCATCAATGGGAAGGTAACTTCTGGAGTTAATGATTTATTTTGGGAAATTTTCTCACAGAGACTCCAGGCTCAGCAACAGATACACAAGAAGCCGAGTCAAAAAATCAGGAGAGTAGAACTAAGGATCAAGATGAAATGTTGCCTGAGAATGGGAAGTTTTGGAGCAACAAGCAAACATTGGGTCAATTTACAGAACAGTTGGGGCAGCTGGAATCAGGGACACAAACTTGAAATAAGATTATATAGGCTGCTAGTAGGTGTATATCACTATCAGTTCTGCTGAAATTTCTAGCTAGCAATGGTCACTGTTTATGTGTACTAATGAATTGCTGCAAATATATTTGCTATAAGCTATTGTCAATATCTCTACTAAATTGAAAATGTAAAAGGGTTTAACCAGTATTTTTGTAATTCATTGTAACATATGCACATTCATTGAGATTAATGTTACAAAAATAAAAGCACCTTAAGTTGTTATGTTTGTATATTACCATTTATTTTACCATATAGTCTTCTGAAGAAGATAAGCAGTTCAATTGGGCAATATTAAGTATTCATTAACTAGCACAGTCTAGAAACAGGAAAGCATGAAAACTCCATTGTAATCCATGTAACAACATTTTTATAACCTATGCCTGTACAAAATAACAAAAGCCAGCTAAGAATCTTACCAGTGAAGAAAACCCGAAGAATATTTTGCCTTATTGAAGGAAAATGAGGTCCGCCCACAATCACCTACGAGCAAGAATCCATGTTAACAAAGGAATAGGTTTTCTCACCATATTGAAGGAAAATGAGGTCCTCCCAGTGCCCACAATCACCTACGACCAGGAATCCATGTTCACAGAGGACTATGTTTTTTCTCAGGGGCTGAAACTGTGATGCAAGATAAGGAAGTGGCAGGAAAGTTTTTTGCAAGATCAGAAAATTTTCATTGTAGTGCAGAGAAAGAGGAATGAAACTTTCCTTACCAGCGCAGCACAAAAGCAAAGCAAAATTTGGGAGGGAAAATTAAAAATAATAAATAAATTAAAATAATAAAATTTAATGTGTAAGTTAAAACATGTATGATTTGTAAAGAAAAATTTGGTCAACATAAAACAAAAAATTGAATGACATATAAATAGAATATTTTCACTATACAACCATTATTTATTAATAAAAATTGGGCACTGTGGCATTGTAACCATCCACAATGCATGAACTAAATTCACGGTGTGATTAAAGCTCCATCACATTTCCTTACTCAAACAAAACCAAATAACTATAACTTGTTAGTTATTATTGATTGGATTTGAAGAGTTGATCTTGCCCAAGTTTATTCCCTAGTAAACCCTTTCGATAGATTATGATGGTTGTGCATATGACATTGTATGGTTTTGTGTATGCAAACCATAAGAGCACATGATTGTTGTATGAAATTTTCTTGGTGAGTGTTTTTTCATCTTTTACCTTGAAAGATTCAAGGTTTCCTCTTTACACGCAAATAACATGGTTTCTTCTGCAACAATGCTAAAAGTCAACTTGATCTGGTTATTGGAAATTAGAGTGATGGAAATTCAGTCATATCTTTCAAAATTGACCTAAATCCTATTGTGTGAGAGATATGGGGGATTACAAGGATCTAATTTTGGGAAGAAAAAGGGGTTAACTTGAATTCATCTCAATGGTGATGAAAAACCACATTGGTTCTTATGTGGATTCATCTGGAGGGTGAAAAGGATTGCAATGCTAGTTTCTAAGATGATAAAGTTCTTAAACACATTGTGGGGGAAGCTTCTCTAATGGTGCATGAAGTTCATATAGATTTATCCCTAGGGTGTAGCTAAGGCCTTGTAGAAGTTAAAGGCGTATTTATAACTAAGTTCTAGAGGCTAAACACTGAACAACAAAAAATCACCAAGTTGAAGGAGATTAAGAAAATGGTTGGCGAAAGTTCTCAGGAGTATGATGAAAAATTACAAAACTTAATCAACAAACTCTCCTATACTACCCATGAAACTCAACACAAAGAATGATCCATAAGTTTGTTGCTCTTTAATAATGTACCATTAGTGCAATAGTCGTGGGTGACATAGAGGGATGCCTTATCTTAGGCTATGAGGATAGAATCTTGTAGGGTGATCATCCATTTTACTAAAAATTGTCATGCTTGGTAGGATCTAAGAGAAATTTATATAAGGAGTTCCTTCTAGGTAACCTTATTAATGAACCTTATTTTATATATTAATTGCAGAATGAACCTATTTTGTTATTGGAAAGAGAGAAAATTTCATAGATTCTAATGAATCCTTATACATTACCTACATTCTAATGAGTTAAAAAAAAATTAATGGCATTAGGAGAGTGATGATATTGTGTTTTTGGTAGATATATTTTATCTCTTCCTCCCATACCAAGATTATTCTTGTATGTTGCAGCAAAAATGGAAATCCCAAATGGAGATCATTGCCTTCACAACTACACCATTTATATTGGTGTCTTGGGTATAAAATTGGACTATTTTCCGCTAGAGCTACTAGATGTCATTTCATTGAGCTACAATGATAGGTGACAGCTATGCATATCTCACTAAAGGTGTATCAAGAGGCTATTAGTTGTCAAATATTGGAGATGCTCCACGATGAGAACAACCAGGTGAAAACTAAGAAAATTCCAATGGATTTAATAAATTACAAGTAAATCTTGTGCTAGGTGGAAGATCCATTTACAATTACAAGCATACATAACTTAACTAGTTGATTGAGAGGCATCGAGTAAACTTCTCAGCCCGATATGTCAAACAGGTATGGATTTATTATGAAGTGATCACCTGACACGGTTTAGGTTGTGCAAAGTGAACTAGCAAAGTTGAGTCTTATGATTAGGATTACTTGTGGCATCCTATGTATTTTTCAAACTCCAATACACCAAGGAAAATATGTGGAGGACATTTGGGGGAAGTGTGATTGTCCATAAAATGTAGATCGGATTTGGGGAACTTGTAGCTCTTTTCCTTGGACCCTACTAGTTCTTAGAGGTTGTATTTGGAGCGGTTAGCAAGAAAAAGCATAATATTCCCAAGAATATTAGTGTTGGAGCACCTGTGGTTTGGGAGAAAGGATAAGGGGTTTTAAGAGTTAAGGGGTTTAAGGGTTTAGGAGCAAGGGGTTAAGGATAAAGGGTAAAGGGTTAGGGCTTATGGGATTTAGAGGTTCAGGGGTTGAGGTATAGGGGGTTTAAGGGTTAGAGGTTAATGACTTAGTGGTTAAGGGATTCAAGGGTTAAAGATTAACCATCAAGGGCTTATATGTTAGGGGATTTAGGGGTTAAGTGCCTAAGGGTTATGGTATTTAGGTGTCAGCAAGTTAAGTGGTTAGGGGTTAATGAGTTTAGGGGTTAGGGGTTATGGGTTAAGGGTCAAGGTTTAAGAAGATATGAGATTAGGGTTTATGGGGTTCAAGGATTCTAAGTTAGGGGTTAGGGGTTAAGGGGTTAGTGGCTTTGGGTTTAAGGGATCAAGGGGTTAATTTGTTATGAGTTATGGGTGTAGGGGTTAAGGGATTGTGGATTTGGGGTTAAAGGGATATATATTTTAGTGGTTATGGGTTGTGATAATGCGGCCCCTAATCCCCTTGTCAAAACTATTGGGGTTTCCCCTATAAATTTCTCTCATTGCCTTACCTATAGGTCCCCTACCCCCTATGTCATAAGGCCCTAAGGCTCCTTCTCATTCTCTAATGTTAGGATTATAGATCTCAGTAAACCATGCTCGAACCTCTCACTTCTACCCATCCATGCTACCCTTATGTCCCCTTGCCCCGTTCAATACACCAAAAGATCCCCCTCCCACAAAATTCATGATAATTGAACATTTGGAGGCGATAATTTAACAACAGCTTCACAACTAGTCCATTTATAATGGTGTCTTGGAGCTATTAGATGTCATTTCATTGAGCTACAATGATAGGTGAGAGCTATGCATAGCTCACTAAAGGTGTATCAAGAGGCTATTAGTCTATTTGCTATAGAATTTGACTCTTCTTATTTGTAACTTAGCGAAATGTAAAAGATGTGGAGACAATCTCCATTCTTCTTCTTTCACCGGGCCATGTAAAATAAATGAAGCAAATAGTCTCAACCCCTTGGAGAAGGAAAGTTGAGAGCAATAATTAGCATGAACAAACAAAGAATCCAATGAGTTAATTTTAGAGGCGTCTCCCTTTGTAAAGAAGCATCCATAAGCTTGTTAGTGTTAGTATGAATCTTTACTATAGGTTGAGTAGTCTTCACATCACCAACCACATCCAATTGAAAGGTACCAACCCCTACAATAAAAATGACGTCTCCAAATAAGGTGTAGTTAATACCAATAATATCACCTTATGAATCTATTACAATATGATTTGGAAAGTACGTTTCCATACATGTGTGAAAGAAACAATCCATTTGGTTAGGAAAAGGAAGTCTTTTTTAAGACCTCCAGAAACACCCTTGAAGGAGACAAGAAGGGTTTGAAACCATATAATACAAGTCGAAATATGAACCCTATTTCTGATGTGTTCTATGCATGTGTTTGTTCACTCGGTTTGACATGTGATAGAAAATATATGAAGCCTTTTTTTCCACTTATCATCTTCATTAGATATCATGTTGCTAAGAATGAAGTGTCTAGATTAGAGTTAAATTTCCTATTTTAGTTTGTTGTCTTTTTTTGTCTTTTAGAGTACAAATCTTTCTGGTATACTGTGCTAAGGTAGTTTGGCTTTCAAATATTCAAGGAATATGTGAGTTAATATAAGACCATATTGTAATATTTGAAATAACATGATGAACTATTTAGCACAATTTATGGTGTTGGATTGATTGAGATGTTAATTTTTGGATGGATGGATGTACATCTCTTTAGCCAATAGACAAAACTCATTAAGCATTGTTGCAAGTATGTTATTGACATGTTGAAGTGTCATTGAGACTTAGAGTTAGAAGATTTAGACTTGTATGTTTTCACCTATCCGGGTGTGATGATACCTTGTGGAGGTAAGCAAAATTTCCATTTTTTTAACTCTTGGATATATTCTATACGCTCTTGAGAGAATTTCAACCTTTTAAATAAAATTACAAACAAATGTACATTCATGCAATAATTACTAATTGATTTGGGGGCGACTCAACAAATTGTAGCATGTTGGCTTGTTGAATTTGTTAGTAAGTTAATTAGAGCTTGATAAATTTGTAAGCTTCAGTGGGATTTATTACGGTTGTATGTGTTTTAGAGAAGCGAGTTTGGAGTGGTGGTTGTGCTTCCTTTATTGAATTTGATTTCTTTGGTTCTTCTTCTTGTGCATGCCCACTGTGGTATATTCTCGTTAGTGGTTAAAGGGGTTAGGGATTGGGGGCTTAAGGGTTAGGGGCATAATGAATTATTATTTAATGGATTAGGGATTGGGGTTAGGGGAATAATGAGTTAGTGGTTAAGGGGTTATGGATTGGGGGGTTAGGGGTTAGGGGATTTAGGCGCATTTAGGGGTTATAGGAATAATGAGTTAGTGGTTAAGGGATTAAGGATTGGGGGCTTAGGGGTTAGGGGATTTAGGCGCAGTTAGGGGTTAGGTGAATAATGAGCTAGTGGTTAAGGGATTAGGAATTAGGGGTTTAGGGCTTAGTGGATTTAGCAGTTAAGGATTTTAGGGGTTAGGGGTGAGGGGTTAATGGGTTAATGGTTAAGCGTTAACGGTTTAGGGGTTAAGGGGTTAGGGTTTAGGTGTTAGTGGTTTAGGGGTTTAAGGGTTTAGGGGTTAAATGGGTTAGGGTTTTAGGGGTTTAGGGGGTTAAATGGGTTAGGGGTTGGGAATTAGGGCTTAAGGGGTTAGGGGTTAAGGGTTAGATGTTTAGGGTTTATGGGGTTAAATGGGTTTAGGGGTTTAGAGTTTTAGGGGGTTAGGGGATTTAGCAGTTAAGGATTTTAGGGGTTAGGGGTTAAGGGGTTAAGGGGTTACATGTTTAGGGGGTTAAATGGGTTAGGGGTTTAGAGGTTTAGGGGGTTAGGGGATTTAGCAGTTAAGTATTTTAGGGGTTAGGGGTTAGGGTTTGGGGGTTAAATGGGTTAGGGTTTTAGGGGTTTAGGGGGTTAAATGGGTTAGGGGTCGGGAATTAGGGTTTAAGGGGTTAGGGGTTAAGGGTTTATGGGGTTAAATGGGTTAGGGGTTTAGGGTTTAGGGGGTTAAATGGGCGAGGGGTTATAGTCATTTCTTAGGTGAACAAGGCACAATCTAGTTGTAGTAACCGTAACTTGGTCAAGTTGTTATAGTCAAAGCAAGACTTGGTTGGGTTCCCAAGTTCCAAAAAAGTAAGGGTAATTGTGAGGACATGATAACTAAGGAGTGTCAATGCATGCCAAGGAATGAAAAAGGCATGCTAACACATGCCAGAAAGTTTCAATGGATGTTGAGGAGTGTTAGGGAGTCCCAGGACATTGTAATGGAGAACTAGGTCAAAATGCATGGAAATGAATGAATAAGAATGTGTGCCAAGTAGTGTCAACGAATTCCAAGTGTCTCAAGGATAAAGTGTGTTAGGGGAAGGTCAGAATAAGACTTGTAGGAGGTAAGCCTATGGTTACATAAAGGGTTGGACAAAGTAGTTTCAGATAAAGGGAAACTTTGGGCTGGGCACAACATCGATTTTCCAATGACTTGGTTGGGTTCGCAAGTCACAAAAAAAGCAAGGTTATCTATGACGACATGAGAGCTAAGGAATACCAAGGTGTGTCATGGAATTCCTAGATGTACTAAGACATGTTAGGCAGTTCCAAGGCATGATAGGCATGCCAAGATGTGGCAAGTGCCAGGGTGTGGCATGAGCACATGCTAGGGAGTGTGAGGGCCAAGTGTCAGGGAAACACAAGGGGGCACTAGTTTCAAATGCATGGAAATGAAGTATAAGCCAGTTCCAGGTGTTCTAAGGAGGGAGTGACACAATATTCTAGGAAGTGACAAGGCATGTTAGAGTGTTAGGGAAGCATACAAAGTTGTTCCAAGTGCCAAGGTGTGCCAATTTTTGCTAAAGATCATGTTAGGGAGTGCCAGGAAAACATAACAGAGCACTAGGTCAAAATTCATAAATGAATGAATAAGAGTGTGTGACAGGGAGTGTTAGCGAGTTATAGGTGTCTCGAGGAGGGAGTGACATGGTATGATAGGCAGTACTAAATCATGTTATAGTGTCAGGGTGACATGCATCCAAGATTTTATATATTCACATATGGGACAGTCACAAGATGTCAACAAAATCACATATTTATCGAAATCCTTAACTAGCAATATGCTACATTGCTTCTTAATGTGCTTGCAACTAGATAGGCATCAATGGCAATCATTGCAATGGGTTAAGGGGATCTAAGAGAGAATTATGTAAGGAGTTCCTTCTAGCTGGTAAAGGACATTGGTATTACTATTGTTAAAGGGGGTGGCCTACAAGGATACATTGGTAGCTATTGATGCAAGGGCATAATTTCAACAATTTATTTCAAAATTTGTATTTGTCCTCCATAAGGTCTTAGAGATTGATAGAAGAGGAAGTTGGTTTCCTTGTTGCCCTATAATTTTTTAGAATTTCTAATTTCATATTTGGGATAGGAAATTTTAGTAATTTTAGGCATAAGTTAAGATGCTTTTTTATTTTTAAGGCCTCCTAGTCATTAGGAAAGTTGAGTCTTATGATTAGGATTACTTGTGGCATCCAGCTATGTATTTTTCAAACTCCAATACACCAAGGCAAATATGTGGAGGAAATTTGGGGGAAATGTGATTGTCCATGAAATGTAGATCGGATTTGGGGAACTTGTAGCTTTTTTCCTTGGACCCTACTAGTTCTTAGAGGTTGTATTTGGAGCGGTTAGCAGGAAAAAACATAATATGCCCAAGAATATTAGTGTTGGAGCACCTATGGTTAAAACACGAGATTCAAAGTTCAAATCCACTTGAGTTGCCAACCAAAAAATAATATCTTTTATCTATTTATTTATTAAGTTTTTAAAATGTCGTTTAATGAAAAAAGAAAAATATAATATAAAAGAAATAAATATGACATGATTAAATTTCATGTGGTTTGAATATCTATTTCAAAAATAAAAAATATAATGTTATCCACTATCCACTCATGGATACTTCAATGCAAACTTCTGAATGCTAATGATTTTGTCTTAATTGTTAACTATATTAAATGGGTTTCATCTTAATTGCCATTGTCTTAAGTCACCATTGTCTTAGATATAAAGTTATGTCTTAAATATCTTTGTCTCAAAGTGCTTTTGTCTTAAATTTAAAATTTTGTCTTAAAATATTTTTGTCTCAAATTGCTTTTGTCTTAAAATATATTTGTCTCAAACTGCTTTTGTCTTAAAATATTTTTGTCTCAAACTCGTTTTGTCTTAAATATAAAATTTTGTCTTAAAATACTTTTGTCTTAAATTTTTTTGTCTTAATTTTTTTTGTCTCAAATTGTTTTTGTCTTAAATATTTTTGTCTCAAATTGTTTTTGTCTTAAATATAAAGTTTTGTCTCACACTATTTTTGTCTTAAATTTTATATTTAAGACAATTCAATTGATATTAAATTTTAATATAAAATAACTAAAATAAAAAGTGACTTTTTAAGACAAAAGATTTCTTTTGTCTTTAAAAAATGTCTTAAAAACCCCTTAGTGTAGTAGTGTTAGTAAAGGGCTACCCGGCCAAATCAATTTAAAAATTGGTGATTTTCACTAGACTCGGGCTTTGGATTATGCGAACACTACTTTTCAATGTTGCTTCTATCATTAAATAGACTACTTACAAAATCCTTGATGATGAAATCCATATCGGGGACAAGGTCCAAGACTCAAGGCCTCACACGTCTCTTGTGGTCCCTGATGTGGACCATGCTCCTTCAAAAAGCACAAAGATATTGAATAATAATGCTTCTCTGGGTATATTGAAACGCACTTATGAGTCAAATTGTTCGGACTCATGCACAAAATCTCCTTTAGTGGGCAATGATAATTTACAGATCGCTTTGATCAAACCGTATTCAGAAAGCTAGGTCAAGGTTTCAAAAAATAAAGGAAAGAAAATTCACCTTGAGGATCAACCCCAATCTTGGTGATTCACCTCTCTAGTTGTTTCTCATGTCCCTTTAAGTCTACCTTTCTATTCTCTGTACTATTCATCTTTTCATTGATACCATTAATATCATAAACTATGCTAGAGAAATAATCATGATGGGGCTTATATAAAGCTAATTGTGTTAGAAAAATAGTCATAATGACAAATGATGTAATTTTTTCTATTTGATGAATATAATTTTTAGATTTACACTTCAATTATAATTCTCTAAAACTATTTTGTTTTTGTCCACTGGGTCTTAGATAGATGGTGATCGGGTGCTCTCTTAAGACACTCCTTGATGTGAAGTCACCTATTCAATTCCAAGCCCATATCGGGGTGATATATTGGACATTGTGAAGATGTAATCTTCCCAAACTTACAAAAAAAAAAAAGGTTGTATATATATTAAACACACATGGTTAACTAAAGTTTAATTAAAGAAATTACAAATAGGCATGTGTAGACACTGCTAAGCTAAGTCAAGGACGAGATATTGGACATGATGAAGATGTAGTCCTGCCAAACTAAAAAAAAAAAAAACTATTTTGTTTTCATATTAGATAAATATTTTTTTATATAAAACGCACATGGTTAACTAATGAAATTATAAATATATATGTGTAGAATAGACTTCTCCACACAGGTAAGCAAAAATGAAATATTAAACATAATAAAGATCTAATCCTACCGAGCTTTAAATATGTATATAATTTTCGTATTAAATAAATATCTTTTTTATTTAAAAAAAACAAATGGTTAACTAAGAAATCACAAATGGGCATGTGTAAAATGCGCTTCTTGGCACAACTAAGCAAGGTGTTTTGGCTACCGCTGCTAACTTGTATTTGTGGTGTGGTATTTTACGTGAAGTAAATTTTTTTTTTGGTCAATTTGGTAGTGCTTCGCTATTTTCTATTTATAATTTGAAAGAAGGTTACAAAAAAATAAAATTCAGTTTGTGGCCTCAACCTGCCCGTAGGAAACCAGGTCTGTTGGCCACCTTAGAGCGTTAAAAGCCATCCAAAATTGAAACAGTTTCATTCGACCATGTACTTCATTAACTAACTCACTATTTACTCGATTATCTACAAATCTATGGAGTGATATATGTCCTTGCAAAAAACAAAAATGCATATGATAAACATGAGTAAACTCTAAAACTGCTATCCATTAGAGGAGTCAATCGGTGCTGGATCTTTTGCTGTAGATCTAGGCATATCCACTTGTTGCAGCTGTTGGAGTTGATTATCAATTCTGCCTACACGATCATCAATTCTACTGATACGATCAGTAGCCTGATACTGAGTATTTTGATGTCATTCAACTAATTATCAATATACTGTAACAAATCCACTATTCGTGATTCAATCTTCTCTTGATGAGGGGGGACACTTTGCATAGCTTTAGCCAAGAGGCATTTTACAATCCAGTAAGTATGAACTATTTGATGAAACAGTGATAAACGGCCACGGGTATTGCTCGGATCTGTGATGAAATCCATGATTTCTGCTTCAGCAGCATTATCTTCTTCATCAGTTTGAATTTCCCACTCCCATCCGCGAATTTCCTATCTGACATTGGAAGAATTGCCAAAAACATAATTTTCAAAGAGGTTTTGTAAAACCTCTTGTCTCATCTTCCTTCCTCTTTTCCTGAGACTAACTTCAGTCTGTACTTGCTTCGTTTGCCTTTATCGGGATTAAAGGCTATGGGGTTACGAGTCTGTCTCTTGACCATGATGAAGACTGGCCTAAGAATGAACAGAGACAAGAAATAACAAACCATTAAATTTTGGACTCTATCAGCAAAATTACCAGTTGGGTCTAGCAGATTTCCGTTGAGCGCAGAAGACATGTTTCTTCCTCAAAAAAGAGTCCATTGAAAACAGTTAACCCAATCCCAGAGACAGACGGCCCAGAAATAAACAGAGGACACGATACCATAGCGAACAGACAAGGATAAGCATACACTATGAGTCGACATTACAAAGGGGCGACGACGGGTCAAAATACAAACCCACTTACAAGGAGGCTGCAAAATCTGCAACGGGTAACCACGGCCCCAAATTATATCCGCATAGAACTGGACATACATATCTGTCCACCAACTACCACTGACAGTAGAAATGAAACACACATACCAGAGATGTGACACAGCATCAAAATTAACAGTGCACTAAATAACCCAACAAACCCAACAGCGTCCATGCAGAAAAGTAACCATAATTTCAACCCACACAACGCCAGGATAAACAATGGACTGAATATCCCAACAAACCCAACAGCTCCCATACAAAATAGACCTTGTAATTTCAACCCACCCTACGCTAGAATTCCAAACATGGGACGCCCTGGATAGAACCGTTACCAGAACAAAATAATTGCAGTAAAGGTGACAAGGGTCACGGAAACAGGGGTCTACAGGGCTTAAAAGGGGAAGGACAAACCCATAATCTCCCGGTTTAAACTAAGTAAATGAAACTATCCCCGAGCAATACATAGCCTAGAATATATCAACGAGCATAGACAGAAGAATGATGAATACATACCCCAACAAAGCAGCTTGTCTGATTCAAAGTATGGCTTTCGTCGTCCTCCTGCGCCTCCTCAGAGTTTCCACTCGAGTCGAACAATGCATGTCATAACGAAATTGCCAATTCAAATAACCTACCGTCGCCAGAACATTCCCTTGCGTGCGTGACAGCACAAGCTGTCTTCCCTTAAACGTCATTAATCCCCTTACTTCCGCATGCTTCGATGAGCGCGGTGGGTATTGCCTCATCATAGTTAATAAAAACAGGATTAACGGCAGCTGTCCACCTGTCAATCAGTTTCTAATGGCAACCTCGAACGATGCGCACCCCGATCGGGGGATTACGTGAAGTAATTTTATTTTGTTAGTTTTCAGTTTTTTTTCAAAGTTTGATACGGGAATAGATTGAAATGAAGTTCTAGTGTTTTTTTCAAAGTTTGATACGGGAATAGATTGAAATAATGAAGTTCTAGTGTTTGCTGCTGATCATTAGTTAATCACAATTTTCTTGTGACACTGTAGCCTAAGCAATCCAAAAAGTTTGAAAGCTGCAGTGGACATGACGGCAGAATTCCTTAATGCGGCAGTGAAGCCAGTGTTGATAGGTGGGTCAAATATGAAGGTTGCTCAGGCGAAAAATGCATTTGTGAAATTAGCTGATGCATCTGGTTATTCCATGGCTGTAATGCCGTCTGCTAAAGGGCAGGTTCCAGAGACTCATCCTCATTTCATAGGGACTTACTGGGGTGCAATAAGTACTCCATTCTGCGCTGAAATAGTTGAATCTGCAGATGCATATTTATTTGCAGGGCCAATACTCAATGACTATAGTTCTGTGGGATATTCATTACTATTGAACAAGGAGAAAGCTATAATTGTGCAACCTGACAGGGTGACTGTGAGAAATGGACCAACTTTTGGGTGTGTTTTGATGAAAGATTTTTTAGATGCCCTTGCAAAGAAGGTGCAGCGAAACCCCACATCATTGGAAAATTATCGACGTATTTTCGTACCGGAAGGCATTCCCTTGAAAAGTGCACCAAATGAGCCCTTAAAGGTCAACGTGCTATTCAAACACATCCAGGCAAGGCCTCATAGAATGTAACCAAATTCTGAAGTAAAATTACGCAGACAGTTACTGTTTAGTTGGCTCTGTTCTTATAGGGTACATATGCAGTGTGATTATTGTTAGATATTCACTGGTATAAAATGGTTGGTTTCAGGGCATGCTAACAAATGAAACTGCTGTTATTGCTGAAACTGGTGACTCTTGGTTCAATTGCCAGAAGCTTAAATTGCCAGAAAAATGTGGGTAAGTCAAACATCATTTTTCTGTAAAGGACACTGTAAATTAGTAATCTGCTTGTTGCAAGAGGCTAAAAGTATTGGTTAATGAGTATTACTTTTGCTGAATGGTTTTTGCAATATTATTGCATATCATTTCTGGTTTCAAGGATTTGTCTGTAAACCAAAACTACCCTTTATTCTTTCTAGCAAAATATGGATCGCGTGAGGAAATGTTAAGGCGCAGGGTGTGTTTAGAATAGTATGAGCAGGAACGAATTTTTCTATGCTTCTGCCCATTAGCTTCTTTGCTTTAGTTAGGAAATTTTGGAAGGAGTAAATGCATTTCAAACAATCTATTCCGTGACAAAATATGTTACTGTTAATCAATAACTAAATAATGCTACAACCAAAACTCAATGTCAGTGATGAAGGAGAAACGATTATTCTCTGATGAGGTATTCATTCTTAAGGGGCATCCTTATGTGGATTGAATCTGACGGTCAGGGGAGAGGTGTTTGACCTCTCACTTCTGAGATATTCCAGGAATTTGTAATGGACATAAATTTTTAAGGTGCTCTGTTTGACCTTTAGTGGCGCTCTATTTACAAGTATAATATGTGGATATATTTGCAAGTAATTTGTTCCGTGTGTTATACATGTGTTTGGCAGGTATGAGTTCCAAATGCAGTATGGATCAATTGGCTGGTCTGTAGGAGCAACACTGGGTTATGCTCAAGCAACGCCAGACAAGCGTGTAATCGCATGCATTGGTGATGGAAGCTTCCAGGTGCAGATGCAAGGATTTTTATTTCAAATTTTGAAATATTATTTTAATGGAGAACAATGACAGAGTACCAATGTACATAAGATTTGAAATATTGAATTCCTTTGAATTAGTTATTTGGTCCAAAAATCAGCAAGTTTTTATCCCTAAATGTATTCTTCCTCATTTGAACAGGTCACCGTCCAGGACGTGTCTACCATGATTCGAAATGGGCAGAATATTATCATTTTTCTGATTAATAATGGAGGATACACTATAGAGGTCGAAATTCATGATGGACCATACAACGTTATAAAGAATTGGAACTACACTGGCTTAGTAGATGCCCTTCATAACGGTGAAGGAAAATGCTGGACTGTCAAGGTACAGCATGGGCAACCGTTTTACCAGTGCCTCTTGTTTTTTTGTGATATGGGATTACTTTTGCATAAGGTATTGTTTTGGTACGGCTGCCTGTCCATTTTGTCATTTGCCGAGGCCCACTTCCTAACCAACTACTTTTCCTTAAAAATTACATTATTGTACTTCCCTTTGAATTGGCCAGAACTCAATATCATATTGGTGGACTGTTTTTATAGATTTACACCTATTGAGATATCTATTACACTGTCGACTTTACAAACCAGTATGTCAGCTAAGTTACAGCAGCATTTCTTGTTAGGAACCTTTGTATTTGTTATTTTCAATAGCCGTAGTCTAAAAAAACCCACAGAATAACCTAGATATTTTGGTAAGATTCTGGCAAAGATTTTTGAAAATCTAGGTTAAAGTCTTTAAACTTCTGTATTTTGGGTGTCCTAAAGGTTTTTGATAGTGCTGAATCCATTTCCACTATAAAAAATGCAATTCAAACACTCCAACTACCCAAGTTTTTGAATTTTTATTTACCATCCAGGCTATTCTGTTGCATCAGTAGACAACTCCCTTTCAATTCTGGGTTGCTCAGCCAATTGACGGAAATGTGAAACAAGAAAACAACTTGTGTCTCACTAAGCTTAGAATGATATGAATCTACCAGGTTTTTTTTTTTCTTATTCTCATTTTGATGGGATCATGGGTGTTTTCTGTTCCTGTCAGCCCTACATGGTTCTAAATTTATATCATGCCAGGATGGCCTTATTAGGCAGTTTTTGCTGTAAAATGCAAAACATCATCTTAACCTGCTGGTTTCTTTAATGGATTTTTATTATGGGAGTTTTGTGTTCTTGTCAGCTCTGCATGGTTTTGTGTTAACCTTAGAAAATCTTTAATGGATCTTTATCATGGGAGTTTTGTGTTCTTGTCAGCTCCGCATGTTTTGTGTTAACCTTAGAAAATACAGGATGCCCATTAATATGTTTTGCTGAAATATCTCAAGCATGATGACCTTATTCTGTTGGATTCTCTTGTTGATTCTTATTACAGGAGTATTTTGTAAGCTTGTCAGCTCTACATGGTTTTGTATCATGTCACCTTTCTAAGATGTCAGTGGCCATTTAACTGCATAAGTATTTTTGTTGTCATTTAACAACACTGTTTCTATTCTGTGCAGGTTAAAACAGAAGAAGAGCTTGTAGAGGCTATTAAAACTTCCCTAGGCCCCAAAATGGATTGTTTATGCTTCATTGAAGTTGTTGTACACAAAGATGACACAAGCAAAGAGTTGCTTGAGTGGGGATCCAGAGTGTCCGCAGCAAACTGCAGGCCGCCAAATCCTCGGTAGTGAGGATTTTAAAAGTCAAGCAATTAGAAACACTTTCTGCAGTTCATGACTGAGATGTCATTTTTTTTTTGTGGTCATCTTGTAGGATCATCTGCTATTCATCGTATATATTTGAATTTGATTTTCCTTGGATCTAAGGTCGAGGTGTGGCCCTCCAGTGAGGCACACCGCATACGGCTACTGTCTGGTCCCTGGGTAGGTTTTTTTTTCGGAAGAAAAAAAGGGCTACTTGTATATATAATTAAAAATATATTAAAGAAGTGAGTACATATTCATAGTTCTTTGTCCTTTCTTCTCATGTAGAGACTTATAAAAAAAACACATGTCATATTTTTCAAATTTTGACTTCTGTGATTCATTTTAAAATTGTATAGAATTATTTTGTTAATAATTACATTCAAATGAATTTTGTCGACATGTTTCGAACCAACCAATGTGGTTCATCATCAGGACTAGATGAGAGATCAGATCTAAACGTTGAATTTAAACATGTCATATTTCTTATATTAACATATGGTACGAGACCAGCAACTGCAACTCTACCAGATTCTGATATTTAAATATGTGATTTCAGTTCCAAAAATAAATTAACTACAGATTTGCAGAACTAAACCTTAATGTGAGACATATAGTCCTATGTATTGCCAAATCAAAAAGACAAGAAAAAGGTGAAATTAGGAAAAGAGAATGCTGCCAGTATCCACCTTTTTGTCCTTCTTGTATAATGCGTAGGGAATGACCCCAGAAGTTCCTATTTTGGACAGCATGTCAGCGATATAGTTTTGTTCTTTGTATATGTGTTCATAGGAGATGTGTTCGAAAAGGTGAAATTAGGAAAAGAGAATGCTGCCAGTATCCACCTTTTTGTCCTTCTTGTATAATGCGTAGGGAATGACCCCAGAAGTTCCTATTTTGGACAGCATGTCAGCGATATAGTTTTGTTCTTTGTATATGTGTTCATAGGAGATGTGTTCGAATGTGCACTCTAAAAGGAAGATGCGCTTCATCTAATATGACAACAGTGGAGGCTGGAAGCAGTTTAGCCCCTTTGAGTCTCCAAAACCCTGTAAATCTTTGATGTTTAGCCAATGTGCCGTGTAGAGTAGACCACAGAGTGCAATGATTTCTACCCAGTTGTTTGTGGCTCTACCACCATCCCACCAAAAATGTTAGTAACATCCAAGTTCTGGTTCTGTGGCCATGAGGGCACTGCATCCACATTGACTGTGTTGCATGCACCATCAAAAAAATCCAACTAGGTACTTCATCCACCCATCCAATTTGATAATCTGCCTAAGATTGGTTTTATGTTTGACGGAACCTATAGGCTATCTCAGAGTAGTATGCCGCAATCCCGAAAACAAAGTACCTTATATTCACCTTCTTTTGTTCAAATATCCAACTATTCCTGCATCGCAATTGCCCTATATGATGTAAAAGGGGTAAAAGGGTAAGGAGCAGAACTCTTGTTGTGTTGCAATCCATAATTTAAAACATGCCTCCAGAGTAAGTTGTGTCCAGTTCCCTCCAATCTGAAAAAAATTGGAGGACAGAGTGCCAAATTTCTGCAGCAATAGGACAGTTTAATAAGAGATGTGTGACATCTTCCAAATTATGCATGCAGAGTGAGCAAATGCCAGGACCGCTGACGTCTCTACGGGATAGATTCTCCCAAGTGAGAATTTTGTCATGAAGGGCAAGCCAGCCGAAACATTTGAGTTTCAATGGAAACTCCCATTCCCATATCTTATGATACCAAGGTTGTGCCTCAACAGTTGGTTGCGGGTTGGTGATATGTTTGTATAGTTCATTAACTTCAATTTGGCCCTTTTGTGTTCTCCCAACTCAGGTTAGCTCAACCTGTCTGATTCTTCATCTCGTCCTGCAGCTGACCCATCAAGTACGATCCCATTCAGCCAAAAAAAACCAGTAAGGTCACATCGATGCCAAGATTGTATGTGGGGGGAGTAGAAGCCCTATATCAAACGATGTTAGAGAAAAATACGAATAGAGCAATCAGAGCCCTTTTAGTTGTTCCGTGTCAAATTTTGCAAGAACAGTCGGAGCCTTTTTTTTGCAATATGAATAGAATAACAAAGATTTCTTATTATGGTTTTAGGACCTAGAATATCTTTAGTTTACTTGGTGCGCCTGTTTTCCTTATATAAAACTGATGTAATCAAACAGCTGTTACTCTGTTACAGTGGTATTGTATCAAACTTGATATCGAGGAATGAGAATGTTTAATTTTGACTGTGGTATTTAACCGATGTAATCAAATATATGTCAGAATGGTTTTGCATCAAACTTGACAAGGATTGCAGATGTTCAATATTGGTTGGCCCATATAACGGATCTAATCAGACAACTGTTGCTCTGTTACAGTGGTTTTCTATCAAACTTGATATTAATGAATGACGATGTTACAGTGGTTTTCTATCTTTTCTATCCAACTTGATATTAATGAATGAGGATGTTATAGTGGTTTTCTATCAAACTTGATATTCATGAATGAGTATGTTCAATGTTGGTTCAGGTATATAACTGAGCAATCGAATCGCTGTTACTCTGTTATAGTGGTTTTGTCTTGAGGTTGTTCAATGTCGGTTCTGCTATGTTCTGGTGGTATGCCAGTGGGAATCCACAATGATAGGCCGGCTTTGACCCCAACGCATTGCTGGAAGAGTGCCCGAGGGTTCCATACATGCTGTGGCCAAAAATTGGATGGTTCTGCTAAAATTAAAAATAATAATGATATTAATAATAATAATATCATTATTTGAGGCCAATGTGGTGGTCTGGGTGGTCCTTGTAAAACATGATGTTCAATGAGAGATTATAAAATTTCTCATGAATCCACCTTTTCAATCTGATAGATGAAATAACAATACTTTAGGTTTAGGAATTCTTATAAATTTCTTATGAATCCACCTTTTCAATCTGGTAGATGAAATAACAATACTTTAGATTTACGAATTATTGAAAAAAAATGTTATGAAGAATGATATAGCTATCAAAATTGTGATATATTTTAGATTTTAATTTATATATTAAAGTGTTTTAAATGTAAATTTGTAAAATATAATGTCTAATTTTTAGTTTAATTTATCTAGTAAATTTAAAAAATTGATTTTTATTGAAATTCTCACAAAAAGAAAATAGAAATAAAATTAAAAAATATTTTTAAACATTTTTTCTATATATACATATATATGAAGTTGATATCCACATAAATTAGTTAACAAAGATCTTCAAACAAGTTATTTAAATTTCATGTTGAAATATTTTTGGAAAGTATAAGATTTTAACATTTTACTCACACATTTTGTTTTTTTATACTTGTAGTTGCTTTATATCAAATTATTCGACATTTCTTTTCTATTTAGAGAATATTTTATTTTTATTTTAAGAGGGATACATGTCAACTCCATATTGAATACAGACAAAATTACACATTGCCCTCATATTGAGTTGTAGAATGAGCTTCTCTCCTCAATAAAATAGAGATGTGAAAATATATAAAAGTTTTGATATTTTATGATGATGATGATGATGATGGTTAACGTCCACTGAGACCAATCTTTGGTCTATCGGACCTAAAGAAAAGAGTTATTTAATTTGATTTAAGATTTTATTCCTATGCTCAAAAAGCTTGGAGAGAAGCCTCCCGAGCTCACTATAATTTTGACATCTTAAAAGGCTAGGAAGGTTAGTATTGCAACAAAGATTATAAAATTGAGCTCTAATGTGGTTGTACGCGGGGCACTCTAAGAGGAAGTGATTTTCACCCTCGATGTTCATATTCTCATAGAGATGGCAGATCCTTTCCATCCATGGTGTTTTAGGAACCTGGCTCCAACGACCCGTTTCTTACCATGGAGCCTGGCAGAGTTCATTCTTAATTCGTCATATTATTCCTTTCTTTGTAGAAATTTGTCAATAATGATTAATTATCCACCTAGACTATCCTGATCACATATCAATTCGAATTCATATGCAACACATAATCTCTTCCACTCAGATCATCACACATGCGGAAATAAAACAAGCGATAGCACATCAATTCATCATACACATTAACACAGTATGTATGGGGAAAGCTTATAGCTGAAAACCCCACAGCTATTGTGTATATTATAATGGAGAAAACATGTAACAAACTCAGTACAATATTCCTCACAAGTACTCAGTACTATCTCATGAAGTTACACACAAACTAGCTTGGTTTTGAACAAGTCACAGGTTCAAAACACATCCACTAATTGCCTGCCTCTATTGCGCAATCATGGCCTGTCTAAATAGAGATCCAAGGTTTGAATCTCCTTGGCTTGACAGCGCAATCATCATGGGAAATTTCCTCCAAGTGTGGTGCAAATCTCATGCACAACTGATGTCGCCACTGATAGCTAACTCCACCCTTTCATCTACCTCTTTCACTGGTCTCCACTGAACTGATCATGCACCGTAGTGAACTGATGTGTTCTTGAGTTGAATAATGAGTTACTAATTAATGAATTAAATAATATTTAATTCACTCCACTCATAACTAATTGATTAGCTAGTTAACCTAATCTCAACTAGTTCAACTAAAATAAACAGAACACAACTCCACTATCTGTCTCATTAACTCCTCCAAACTTCTGCCACTGAAGTCCAACTGAAGTCAACCATGCATGATGCCATCAAACCCTTGGGAATCACGTGATTCCTTTGTCAGATGCATGAGCCACTTCTGTAGCTCGAACTGAAGTGCTCCAAGAGAGTAAACTGCTGTTTAGAGTCCAAATATTATTAAGGGTAAATAATATTTGACTTCCCTATTTTTAGGAGAGGCAGTGTAAAAATAGCCTTCGACCTCTTCGACCTAAAAAAATAGAGTCTCATCTATTTTTACCAACATGACCAATGCTCCAAGAATCTCATACTGGAATCCCCGAACCATGCTCCATATGTCTAAAAATAGACATAGTCTAAAAATAGACTTTGCGCCAGAATTTGCCTGCGGGCCCACTTAATGAAGGCGACTTCATTTCACTAAGCTCCATCATCTTGCTGCATTTTCAACACTCCCTCTCAGCAAGATATGGATTATCTGCAACCCCTATCCCGCCTCTGTGGAATTCGAACTTGCTCCTGGTGAGCGCCTTCGTCAGGATGTCGGCATCCTGATCCTCCGTGGGAACATATGAAAGCATCATGATTCTCCGTTGAACACAATCTCTGATGTGATGGTACCTGATGTCGATATGTTTGGACCTATCATGAAATACTGGATTAGCCGAGAGCTTGATGCAGCTCTGGTTATCACAGTAGATCACGGTAGGCTCCAAATGCAACCTGAACAAACCTGCGAGGATCTTCCTCATCCAAATAGCCTCACATGCAGCCAAGCTTGCTGCCATGTACTCGGCCTCTGCTGAACCGAGTGCCACGGATCTCTGCTTCCTGCTGTACCAGGAAACTGCTGTCGACCCAATGCTGAAAACTCCTCCAGAAGTGCTCTTCCGGTCCGTTGGACTCCCTGCCCAATCTGCATCAGTGAAGCCAGAAAGCTTTGCTCCATCCTCCTGTCTGTACCATAGACCATATCCCGATGTGCCTCTGATATAGCGCAATACATGCTTTCCTGCCTTCCAAAAGAGCTTGGTAGGCTTAACCATAGCTTGCGAAAGCTGGTTAACCGCATAGCATATATCGGGTCATGTATTGACCAGATACATAAGCGACCCCACCAACTGTCGATAGACAGTGGCATCCACTACCTCCGCTGAAGTAGCATCCTCCTTCCTCCAACCACCAGGAAGAGGAGTGTCAACAGGCTTGCAGCCTTGCATGTTGAACCTCTCCAGAATCTCCCGGGCATACTTGCCCTGAGAAACAAGCAGTCCTCCGCTGCGTTGCCAAATCTCCAATCCCAAGAAATAATGAAGGATGCCCAAGTCCTTCATCTCAAACTCTCGTGCAAGATCCTCCTTGCATGAAAGTATCAACTGCTCATCGCCAGTCAAAATCAAATCATCTACATACAGTACGATGATCAACAGCTTCCCCTCCACCACAATCTGGTACAGGTTAGGATCCGCCTCACTCTTGGAGAATCCAAGCCCGGTGAAGTGGTGTCTGTCAGGAGTGCTCTGAACTCACAGTGCCCCTTCAGCCCGTCTGGTGCTCTTGAGTCCGGCTGCTCGACTCGCTGTTGAAGATCTCAATCCTTCGGTTGTTCAATGTACACCCTCCTCCTCAATAACTCCATTGAGCAACGCAGTCTTCACATCCATCTGATGAATGTGCCACCCCATCTGCGCTGAGAGAGCAAGGATCGTCCGTATGGAAGAGTACCTTGCGACAGGTGCAAAAGTCTCCTCATAGTCAATCCCCTCGATCTGTGAGAAGCCACGAGCGACAAATCTCGCCTTGTACTTCTCCACACTCCCGTCAGCTGCCTGCTTCACCTTGTAGATCCATCGCGAACCCACCACTGATTTCCCAACCGGTCTTGGGACAATCTCCCATGCACTGTTCCTGACGATCGAATCATATTCCTCGATCATGGCATCGACCCATGCGGGTTCCTCCACAGCTTCCTCAAAAGAGGATGGCTCCGTCACAACACATTGACTCACAAGAGCCATGTATCCAGTGTACCGATCCGGTGACTGTCTCTGTCTGCGCTGTGCTGTAGGTGGTCCTACAACCTTCTCTGCATGCCGAGCCAGTCGCTCAGCTTCTGTAGTGCGCATGCGCCCTCTGATGGTTGGCGCTGCCTGGGTGGTTTCTTCCACCTCCTGAACCTCCTCTTGTGGCTGATCCACATCCGGAAGCTCCTCCTTAGGAACTAACAGCTCCTCATCTGCATGCAAGTGTAGCTCCCTCTCAAGCGAACACTGCGTGGCTTTCTCCTCCTGAAATTTTATATCCCGTCGCACAACAGTCTTGCGACTGTCTGGCACATACACCCGATAGTTGTGAGGTGTATCAGTGTACCCCACAAATATTCCAACTTCAGCAGTTGGATCCAACTTCCTTCTTGCATCCTTCGTCACATGCATGTAGACGGGAGATCCGAAAATCCGCAAATGGGAAATATCAGGCCTCTTGCCAGAATAAGCCTCCTCTGGTGTACTCATGCCAAGAACCTTGTGAGGACAACGGTTATGCACATACACTGCTGTATTGCATGCCTCAGCCCACAAGTGAAGGGGTAGGCCCTGATCATGCAACATCGCCCGTGCAGCACCCACGATCGTTCTGTTCTTCCGCTCAGCCACCCCGTTTTGCTATGGGTTATGGGGTGCGATGAGCTCTCTCCGAATCCCTTCTGCGCTGCAGAACTCCTTGAATTCAGCCGAGATGAATTCACCACCGTTATCACTCCTTAGAGCAATCACCTTCTTCCCAGACTCCTTCTCGACCAGTGCTTTAAACTCACAGAACTTCGCGAATGTATCGCTCTTCTTCGACATGAAGAAGATCCAGCACTTTCGAGAGAAATCATCAACAAAGATCACATACTACTTGTGCTTTGCTGTCGAAGCAACTGAGAAAGGACCACACACGTCTGTGTGAACTCTCTCAAGGATCGTCGTGGCGCGACTATCCTTCTCGTGAAAGATGGCTTTCACATACTTCCCTAAAGTACACCCCTTGCACTGATCTGACTGCGCAAGAGTGCCCTTAGGAAGCCCAGTAGAAATCTGCTGCAGAATCTTCAAAGCTCCATGGTGAAGGTGGCCCAATCTCCTGTGCCACAGTTCGCCCTCATCATCCCGGCTCACCACTTCTCCCGCCTTGCATGCCATAGTTGCGCAGCCATCTACCTGCAACTGATAAAGGTTCTTGGTTCGAACCCCTATCTTCCGAGTCTCTCCAGTAGTCTTACTGCGCAGGAAGGTTTTTCCTTCGCTGAAGACCACATCATACCCCTTATCCTCCAACATCGCCACAGAGATCAAGTTCTTCTTCAATCCAGGTACATGCATGACATCCTTCAGTACAAAGGGTTTACGAGACTCCCTCTGAAAGGATATGGTACCGATACCAGTCGCACTGTATCTACCATCATCGCCCATCTCGATGTGCACACCCAAATCTTTGTCCTCCAGATCTGAGAACAAATCCCGATCTCCCGTCATATGAAATGACGCACCGCTGTCCAAGAACCACACCGATTCCATCACACTTGAAACCAAGCATGCGATCGGTGAAAAGTCAAGCTCGAACTGTGAAGCCAAAGCTTCTCCATCTGCAGATCTTCCCGCTTGCTTGTTCTTCTTCTTCTTTTGACAATTGGTAGCATAATGTCCGTGATCATGGCAGTGAAAACACTTCACTTTCGCCATATCCTGCTTATTGCCCTTTGCACCAGAATGAGAGGTTTTCTTACCCTTCCCCTTCTTTGCTTTGGCAACCAAAGCGCAGTTTTCTTCATCAGCTCCCTTTTATGAAGATCCATCTCGAGTAGTCCTCCTTATCTCCTCCTGCATGAGATCCGCCCAAAGGCGCTCCCATCCCGGCAGCTTCTCCTGACCATTGACACTATCTTGATATGAGTGCCAAGCCTTCGGAAGACCAAGGAGAGCCAGGTCGACCATGTCCTCTTCATCGACAGTAACCCCCACACTTCCCAGTTCATCTCTGCACTGAGTGAACTTCGTGAGGTATTTGGCGATGCTGTCGCCCTTCTCCATCTTGATGTTCCTGAGCTTATCTTTGAGCGCCAGCTTCCTTTGGTCGCTCTTACTCTGGAATAGATCCGTCAAAGCTTTCCACATTAAATATGGAGAAGCCTTTCCATGCAGGCTGGATACAATGTGATCCTTGACGCCCTCCAACAGGATCCTTCGACATTTCGCCATCTTCTTTTGCCATGCTTCGACTTCAGCAGGATCAGTGGGCTTTTGGACATCCGTATCTACGAACTCCTTCAGACCATTATCTTCTAATACTGCCTCCATGCGATCCTTCCATGCAACATAATTCGAACTGCCTTAAAGAGCATATTCGAGTCGCAAACCGTTGAAAGACATTTTCAACACTGGCACCAAGAAAAAAAAACTGCTGCAAAATTTCGAATTCCACCTCAAAGCTCAGCCGCTCTAGATCTGTGAGAACAAATTATTTCTAGCACAGAGATTGACTGCAAGGGGCATTTACCAGACCATTCACTTTCCGAAGAAAGATGAATCCGGAGGCTACCTGGCCCGCATGCAGACTCTGTCTATCGAAATAAGTTTGTAATCACTGTGATGATCAATCTCTGCTTCAATAGCTCCGATACCATGTAGAAATTTGCTGAATAATGATTAATTATCCACCGAGACTATCATGATCACATACAATTCGAATTTATATGCAACACATAATCTCTTCCACTCAGATCATCACACATGCGGAAATAAAATCAAGCGATAACACATCAAATCATCATACACATTAACACGGTATGTATGGGGAAAGCTTATAGCTGAAAACCCCGCAGCTATTGTGTATATTATAATGGATAAATCAAGTAACAAACTCAGTACAATACTCCTCACAAGTACTCAGTACTTTCTCATAAAGTTACTCACAATCTAGCTCAGTTTTGAACAGGTTACTGGTTCAAAACTCACCGCCAATTGCCTTGCCTCTATTGCGCAATCATGGCCTGTCTATATAGAGATCCAAGGTTCGAATCTCCTTGGCTTGACAGCGCAATCATCATGGGAAATTCCTCCAAGTGTGGTGCAAATCTCATACACAACTGATGTCGCCACTGATAGCTAACTCCACCCTTTCATCTACCTCTTTCACTGGTCTCCACTGAACTGATCATGCACTGTAGTGAACTGATGTGTTCTTGAGTTGAATAATGAGTTACTAATTAATGAATTAAATAATATTTAATTCACTCCACTCATAATAGTTAAACTAATCTCAGCTAGTTCAACTAAAATAAACAGAACACAACTCCACTAGCTGTCTCATTAACTCCTCCAAACTTCTGCCACTGAAGTCCAACTGAAGTCAACCATGCATGATGCCATGAAACCCTTGGGAACCACGTGATTCCTCTGTCAGATGCATGAGCCACTTCTGTAGCTCGAACTGAAGTGCTCCAAGAGAGTAAACTGCTGTTTATAGTCCAAATATTATTAAGGGTAAATAATATTTGACTTCCCTATTTTTAGGAGAGGCAGTCTAAAAATAGACTTCGACCTCTTCGACCTAAAAAATAGAGTCTCGTCTATTTTTACCAACATGACCAATGCTCCAAGAATCTCAAACTGGAATCCCCGAACCATGCTCCATATGTCTAAAAATAGACATAGTCTAAAAATAGATTTTGCGCCAGAATTTGCATGCAGGCCCACTTAGTGAAGGCGACTTCATTTCACTAAGCTCCATCATCTTGCTGCATTTTCAACACTTTGAGCTAGTTAAAACAGAGAGATACTTTTGATCTTCTAAGGTGGGGTTGATGACCTCCTTATAATATCTTAATTTTCTTTTAGCTGCTAGATCTTTCTCACACTACATTTTTTCTTTGAATTTAGAAAAAACAATTTTTTTTAATGTTATTAATGTTTTGCAATGCAAACCAGGCCCTGGTGTCTTTATACCAACCTCGTGTAAGCCTTAGGTGGTTTTAGCTGGAATTTAAAGCTAGCTTAGGAAGTCTATGGTCTCTTATGCTATTGACCTTGTGCTTGTACAACATAAGCCTAGTCATAGCTAGGCTTATATAAAAAAGAGAGATATAGATATATATGAAGGTTATATCCACATCAATTAGTTAATATAGATCTTCAAACAATTTATTTAAATCTCATGTTGAAACATTTTTGAAAAGTATAAGGTTTTAACATTTTATTCAATCATTTTTTTTTCATACCTTTAGTTACTTTATATGAAATTATATTACATCATATGGACAACTAACTAAACATAATAGCATATTCATTTTTTCTTTTTATTATAGCCGACATTGCTTTTCTATTTAGAGAATATTTTATTTTTATTTTAAGAGGGAAACATGTCAACTCCATATTGAACACGAAGAGAATTACACATCACCCTCATATTGGGTTGTAGAATGAGCCATTCTCATATTGGGGTGTAGAATAAGCCTCTCCTCTCAATAAAATAGAGATGCGGAGATATATGAAAGTTTTGATATTTTATATAAAAAAGAGAGATGTAGAGATATAAGCTTTCGAGGAAGAAATTATATAATAGGAAAAGTTTTGATATTTTATATAAAAAAGAGAGATGTAGAGATATAAGCTTTGGAGGAAGAAATTATATAATAGGAACGTAGACACATTTTGATAAATTATGGGATTATGAGAGCACTTGAACTACATACTAGGGCTCTAACAAACTAGGGTTTGGATTTCATCACCATGGAGAAATCAAGAAGGAAAGAAGGGGAAGGGAAGGGTGAGAGGGGGGGTGACGCGAGCCCCTTATGCAAAATCAAAGTAGGGAACTTGAATTTGTGCCAAAGTCGACAAAACATGAAGATAACAACCCCAAATAAATAGATAATCAAAAAAATGACACACGAGAAAACCAATAAGGCCATATTAGGATAGAGAACCCATAGGTGTCTACCTGCATTCCTTAGGTTGAATACATTCCAAAATGATTGTAGAAATGTCCAATATATGCAGGACCACACATTAATAGGAAAGTTTTAGGAATATAACCAACAAAGAAGGCTCTAATATGGCGGATTAAGACATTTTGGAAACCAAATGACCATGTCCCTTATGAAAAAACAAAGTAGGGAACTCGAATTCGTGCCAAAGTCAAGAAAACATGAAGATAACAACCCCAAGGAAAAAAATAATAAAAAATTTGAGACACAAACAAATGAACAAGGCAATATTAGGATAGAGAACCTGAACACATTCCAAAATGATTGCAGAAAATATCCAATATATTCAGGACTACACATTAATAGGAAAGTTCTAGGAATATAACCAACAAATAAGGCTCTAATATGGTCGATTAAGACATTTTGGAAACCAAAGGACCATGTCAATTTAAATCTAGGCTCAAAGGGATTTCTCATGGAAATTTTTAACAATGTGGAGGACAATGATAGGATCTTCGAGAATGGACCATATTTCTTCAATTTGGCTAGTTTATATCTCAGATTTTGGAAAGAATGCTTCAACCCCAAAAAAGAAGATTGCACAATAGCCCCTATTTTGATCCCGTTGTACTCCTTACCATAGGATTTGTTGAAAGAGGAAATATAGGAGGGTTGATTGGAAATATCTTATGAACATACAATACATCCTTGGATGCTACAAAACATGGAAGGTATACCTAGTACACTAAAATTTGTGCATACATGGATATATCTATACCCTTTCTATTGTCAATATGCCTGAGCTATGAAGAAAATAAATGGACACAAAAAATAGATTATGAGCACATCCCTTTTAGGTTTTGGAAATGCCATGAGCATCCAAGAACAACCCAAATTCCAAATGGGAAAATATGTAGGGGGGATTGAAAAAGTTGTTGAAAATGGCACCAAGAAAGATTCTAATTTAATTTTCCCTTGAATTAAATTAGAATAAAATTGTAATTCCACATCACAAGACAACTTGTATGAGTTAACTCAGTTAAATTGACATAATAAGTTCAGTTAATTCGAGCTGAGGGCCTAACTTGAGTTATGTAGAGTGTCTCCTACTTTATAGGAGCCCAGGTTGAGTTTATTTTGAGTTGTAATTAATTAATTTAGTAAATCTGAGATAAAGTAGGTTAAACTAGTTCCAACTATTGGAGGAACTAGTGGGAGGTCAAGTAGTGGGGTGTGTACTTCGTGATCAACCAATTAACTGATAAATCAACCATAAATAACTCATGCATGTGTGATCTACGAGTTACCCTGTTGAAATTGTAGTTCAAGGGCAGTGTACTATCCGTTGTATAATCATCCAAATTGTATAGGTGGTGCATGCAGTCAAAGGAAGGCCTATGATGGTTTGCACAACTATGGATGAGGAATTTCCATAATTAATAGGGGCTAATTCCTAATTGAACAACACAAAGAAATAGGGACTTGGGCAAGTATAAAATTGGTTAAGTATTGGCCAAGGTTTGTTTAGGAAGCAGCGAGGCAGATAGAGATAGTGCAAAGGTTGCTCGAGCTTGTGCAAAGCATTGTAATCTTCTCATATTTTCTTACTAATTAAATATACAAATAGCATGTGTTTTTAAATGTGGCTTTCCCCAGGAAATCATTTTGTAATGGGTTGATTGAATTATTTCTCTTGTATGCTTCATGATTTCGTGATTGTTTAATTTTTTCCACTGGTGAGTAGAGTAGATTCAAGTTTATTATTTTAATAAATTACAATTAGCAGTTTGAATCTACAGGAAATTTCTACATGGTATCGAAGCTGAAATCACAATAAAAGAGAAGAATTCGAAGTTATCTTTATAGGATTGAATTTGCAAAATAAAATCTTTAGAGCTAGCATGATGGCCTTCTACAGATTGACACTTGAATATTCCCTTGACAATAGTTCCAATTATATTGCTTGGAAGGACGAGATGGAGGCAGTGATGGAAGTTCTTAGATACTAACATTTCTAAACCTCCAACATCGAATGCTCAAGATCTAGCAGAGTGGAATAAGTGTGTTGTAAAAGTGAGGAGGATCATATTGGAAGGAGTTCGATATCATATTGTCTTGAACCTCTATAGGAAGGAGACTCCATATGAAATGTAGCAATAACCACAGTGAACAAAGAAAGCTAGCACTAAATGACAAGCTTCAAAAAATCAAGATGGAAAAGGGCGACACCATACCACAGTACTTGAGAAAGTTCACCCAATGTCGGGATGAGCTTGGGAGTGTTGGTATTACAGTTTCTGAAGATGATATGGTCATCCTAGCACTTCCAGGCCTTCCCAATAGTTGGCACAACTACCAGGATTCAGTAAATGGGAGGGAGAATCTACCAAAGTGGGAGCATTTGTGGTCCGACTTGGTGCAAGAAGAGATAAGGCAGAACACTAGAGATAGAACCTCATCCAAGCATGATGATGAGGAAAACTATGCCCTAGATGAAAATGAAAAGAAAGGGAAAGGGAAGAAATACCAATCCAAAGGAGATTTTTGTTAGACAGGAAATAAGAAGGACTCGTCGAAGATTAAATGTTTTCATTGCCATGAGTTGAGACACCATTCCACGAAGTTTTTGCATAAGAAGGCCAATAAAAATCCCTCAGGAGGAGTGGCATGTGAACCTCTTGAATCACAATTCGAGTTGGATTTCACCCTCATTGCATGCATGGTGACATTGGTGATGGGTAGTGTGTGGTATCTGGATATTGGAGCCTCATTCCATATGACCGGAAACAAATAAATTTTTAGCGACTTGGAGGAGAAGGACCTTCAGATGCACATCGATATGGGAGATGATGGAAGGTATAGTGTGAACAACATCGGTACCGTTACTTTTCAGAGGGAGTCTGGTTCTCCTCTCACATTAAAATATGTCATGTATGTTCCAGGTCTGAAGAAGAATTTAGTTTCAGTTGCTATGTTGGAAGACCATGGATACAATGTAAAATTTATCAAAGGAAAGGCTTTCCTTCATTACATTTCCACGAGATAAGTGAAGCAAATCGGGGTTTGGGTGAAGAACCTCTACAAATTGGATGTAGAAGGCTATGTTGCTTTGAGCACGAAAGCAGAGAAGGCGCAGAACTGAGGCATCAGTGAATTATTGCATAGGCGAATTGGCCATTTACACCATGGAGATTTGAAGATCATGCAATAGATTTCTATAGGACTTCCCAAGGGTGCATTAGAGCAGTGAGATACATTAAAAGGGTGTACATTGGGGAAGTACACCAAATCCACCTTTCATGATAAGGACAGTCGAGCGCAAGCGATTCTTGAAAGAATTCACTCAGATGTGTGTGGACCATTCTCGAGATCCTCCACGACCAAGCACATGTATTATGTGATATTTGTAGATGAATTCTCTCTTAAGTGTTGGATATTGTTCATCCATAAGAAAGGCCAAACATTCTAAAAAATTTGTGATTTTAAAGCACTTATTGAGAAATATATAACCAAGAAAGTGAAGTCTCTAAAAAGTGATAATGGTGGAACATATGTGTCGAATGAGTTCAAGAACTTATGTGCATCATAAGGCATTCGAAGGGAGCTAATAGCACCCCATAACCCACAACAAAATATTGTTGAAAGGAAGAGAATAATTATTGTGGAAGTTGCACTGGCGATGTTGCATGATCAGGGCCTACCGTTGCACTTGTGGGTTGAAGCATGCAACATAACGGTATATGTTCAGAACAAGTGTCCTCAACGGATACTCGGGATAAATACACCATAAGCAGATTTTTTCAGGTAAGAAACCGGATTTGGCACACTTCAGGATCTTTGGTTCATTAGTTTACTTCACGTTTTCAAGGATGCAAGGAAAAATCTAGATCCGACAACAGAGTTGGGCATATTTTTAGGGTACACTGATACACCTCACAACTATCGAGTTACCTTCCATCTCACAGGATGACAGTTGTTTGTAGAGATGTGAAGTTCGATGAAGAGAAGGCCATGAGATGTTACCTTGAGAGGGAGCTCCAGTTTCATGTAAATGAGGGGATTTTAGCTCCAAAGGAAGAACCTTAGGACGTTGTGGAGCAGCCACAAGAAGAGGAGTAGAGAGTGGAAGAACCTACTCACACTAAGACATTTAGAGATGGAAGGAAGCGCACTAGAGAGGCTGAAATATTGATGCATGATGTTAGAGATAACGTGGGAACACCCACATCACAACGCAGGCAGAGGAGGTCACCAGATTAGTGCACTTCCTACGTGGCTCTTATGAACGAGGGTATAGAGACCGAGCCATCCTCATTCGAGGAAGCAATGTATGGGTTGATTCCATGGTAGAGGAATATGATTCCATTATCAGGAATAGTGCTAAGGAAGTTGTCCCAAGGCCATATGACAAGTTAGTGGTAGGTTCTAGATGGATCTACAAGGTGAAGCAAGTAGCAAATGGGAGTGTCAAGAAATACAAGGCCATATTTGTGGTCAAGGGGTTCTCTCAGGTGGAGAGAATTTATTATGAGGAGGCCTTTTATCGAGTAGCAAAGTACTCTTCAATCAAATATATTCTAGCACTTTTAGCACAGATGGGATGGAATATACATCAGATGGATGTGAAGACAACTTTCCTCAATGGAGAGATTGAGGAAGAGGTGTACATAAAGAAGCCAAAAGGATTTGAGACCTTCGACATAGAGTGACATATGTGCATAATTAAGCGAGCATTTTATCGATTGGAACAAGCAACTCGTGCTTGGTACACTAGGATCGAAACTATTTCACTAGGTTGGGCTTCACCAAAAGTGAAGCAAATGGAAACATTTACCATATTGTGGTTGGAGGTAAATTATTGATTATAGTATTATATGTCAATGATTTAATTCTAACAAGTGATGAGAAGCTGATAAAATATTGCAAAGAGGATTTGGAAAGAGAATTCAAGATGAAAGACATGGGTCTTATGCATTATTTCCTTGGTTTGGAAATTTGGAACGGAGATGGGGAATTGTTTGTCTCTCACGGTAAGCATTAGGGGAACTTTGAGGTCTAAAATGGGCCTCCTAAGGAAAATGTACAATCAAAATTCACTTTATGAGAACCAATCACATTTTAGGGGATGACATCATCCCTAATGGTTGAGGTGGCATTGCTTGAGTTAAAGGTACTTACTTGCCACATTCTCAATGGTGGACAAAAACTCATGGTTAACCATGGTAGTGCTCTAAGTACTCTTAAAGTCAAAGTAAAGTACTCATAATAATGTCATTTCACATTTTTTGAATAAAAATATATTATTGTCATTTCATATTTCTTGAAAGAAACAATGCATATCCCTATACATTTATTATATTATTTTATATTATTTTTATATAGTATATTAATTACATGCTATTATACAATTTAAATAATATAATTTTTAATTAATAGGATATAATATAATTAAGAATTTATAAATTTATATTTATAGCCATATTTTAAGTTATTTAAGTACAAAGGACAAATGCATTAGTTGTTCAATGATAATGATTTTTTCTTGAAAATCTCATTCTTATTTATAGTCACATCTATACAATTTTTTTATTAGTTTTATTTTGGTACAACATTTGAATTTGATTTAACCATGGTTACATGGATTGTGGTGCAAAAAGTGAATTGAAAATTCATAAATATTATTTTATTAATTTAGTTGTTATTTTATTATTTCCTTAGGAGACTCATTTTAGACCTCAAAATTCCCCTAATGCATTGTCGACAAACCTAAATAATGGAATACATTTCTTTGTCATAAGTGGGATACTTGCGGACTGTGTCGGAAAATGTCTCACTGTGATATGCCACTGGATGCCCCTATTGAGTGAGAACAGCCCCAATAGCATAGTCAGAGGCATCTGTCTCAATCTCAAATGGTTGTTGCAATTATGGTAATGTGAGCACTGGGGCAGAACAGAGGCGATGTTTCAATTATATGAATGCCTTCTGTTGAGATTCTGACCAAAATAATTTTGCTTTCGCTCCTCCCTTGATGACCTGACTCAAGGGCCAAGTGATATGAGATAATCCCAACATGAACCTGCGGTAGAAATTAGCAAGGCCTAGAAAGCTACGAAGCTCTGTTAGAGTGGTTGGGGCTGGCCAATCCCGAATGACTTAGATCTTGGTTGGATCCACATGCAACCCCTTTCATCAATAATGTATCCCAGATACTAAACTCGGGTCATGCCAAAAGTGCACTTCTCCAAATTGGCACACAACTTGTGTTGCTGCAGTGTTTGGAGGACCTATCGGATGTGATGGAGGTGTTGTTCCCAAGTCTGGCTGAAGATCAGAATGTCATCCAAGTACACCACTACAAATGAGTTGGTGAATAGCCGCAATATGTCGTCCATAATCCTCATGAAGGTTACGGGAGCATTCGTCAACCCGAAAGGCATTACCAGCCATTCGAAAAGGCCCTCCTTGGCTTTGAAGGCAGTCTTCCAAACATCAGAGGGTTCGATTGGTACTTGGTGATACCCAGGCTTCAAGTCGATCTTGCTGAAATATTTCTCCCCTTTGAGTTGGTCCAAAAGGTCATCAATCCATGGGATCGGGTACATATTCCAGACAGTGATGTTGTTGAGCGCCCGATAGTCAATATAGAGTCTCCAAGTCCCATCCTTCTTCTGTACCAACACGATCGGGCTCCTACAGGGCGATGAAATCGGCCGGATGTGACCTTTCTACAATTGCTCCTAAATCTGCCTCTTGATTTCATCGTTCTCTAGAACAGAGCGGCGATAGATCGGTCCATTGGGTAGCGACACACCTGGGGTCAGATCAATGGGGTGCCTGACCTGACAGTGCAAAGGCACTCCTATGGGCAAGGAGAATATTTCCCCGCACTCCTCCACGACCTTGTCCATTTGTTGACGTCGTGCGAAGGAGCCCTTTATGGAGGTCGTGACCACAGTATTCTTCTTGTCCTGGGGGCGGATCATCAGGAAAAAAAATTTCTCAGTTTTGGAAATGAGCTTACTGCATTTTTTTGCAGTAACCAAAGAGATAGCGGCAAGCAGTGGTACCTTTGGTATCTTGTCCAACTTATTTCCCAAAGTAACAATAATAGCCAAGGTCGAGACTCATACACAACATGTCACTTCCACAAGTATGTTTGGCCTAATAATACATCACAAACATCAAGAGGAGCAATGTCACATAATACCTCATTCATGAAGGCCTGATGTTGTAGGGAAGGCGACACTCATGGCCGACACGAAGATCCCGTCCTTGGTGAAGCCACCAAATGATGTATGACTGTGGGTGTGTTGTGGTCGGCAAGCCCAACCGCTTCACGACCTCTGTTGAAATGAGGTTCTTATGGCTCCCATTTTCGACAATGAACTGTAGCGAGGAACCCTTTACCCAAATCTGGAGTGGAAGAGACGCTCCTCCTCCTCTGGATCTTCCGGTTCCTACTTCTATATCTTCGCAGTGGCAATGGTGGCATTGGGCTCCGCATCAATAATCTGCTTCCCTTTGTTATTCTCCTTGTCGGGTTCTAATTCCGAGTCGGAGCATGCATCTCATTCAAAAGCCCTCATCTCAGCCACCAGCGACTACTTGGCCCGACACTCACTTGTGTTGTGAGTAGAGATCTTATGGAACTCACACCACTTTCCCATGTCCTTCTTTGGCTTCGCAGTGTTATTCTTTGCTTTCGGATTTGGAAAGTTGTCTTGGGCAGACATGCCTTGGATTTGTCCCTTGTTATGCGGTTTGGGGGCACCTTACCCTTGCTTTTGATTCGCAGATCCAAAGTCTCGCTTCTTCTGTTTGAATTTATGCTCAATCTTGGAAGCATACTGGTATGTCGTACTAAGCGAGGAGATGTCAAGGAACTCCATTTCCTCCTGAATGTATATGTGCAGACAATTGCGATACTTTAGCACAAAATGTTTCTCCGAATATTTGATACCCAACTTTGTGCACAAGGTATGGAACAGATTCGTCAGCTCATGCACATCTTGATCCCTTTGTTGTCGTAGCGTGGTCCGTTGTATGTACTTGTCCTCACAGCTCCCCATGGGATAGTATTGTTCCTTGATGACGTCTTGGAAATGATTCCAAGTGGGTACGACTGATAACAGAGAGGGTTTCGTCTCGTCCTTTTTTTCACAGTAGGTTTCCCACCAGTCCTTGACATGGGCAGTAGCTTTGAGGAGTGCAAAAATAATCTTCTCCCGGTCGGAAAAGTCATGAACTAAGAAATATCCTTCTAATAGCTTCAACCATCTATCTACGGCATCTGCATCTATTTGGTCCTCAAATATGGGAATGTCAAAGTTTACTTGTACCTTAAAGGGAGTCGTGCCTCCAGAGTGGTTGTTGGATGCAGATGCGCCGTCGGTGGGCAGTCGTTGAAGGATCTGGGAAAAGTTATCCATCATCGCGTTCCTTTGTTTTTCGAGGGCCTCCTCGATCATTATTTTGATAGGATTTCTTGCTCCCTCATCTTTCTTTTTGTCCCCCATGGGCGGTCGTTGGGGTTTGTGAAGCTGATCTTGCAAAGGTTCAACCAAATCGAGCTCTAACTCCTTATACCCCGACCTCGTTGGGGAAATGCAAAGAAGGATCAAGAAAAAGCAGACCGCTCTAATACCATTGATCCAGATTTATGCAGGAACGAAATAGAATACACATATAACCATAAATACAAAGATGCAGTGGAAGTAACACTTCATTTCATTAATATCAAAGAACTGAAATTTTATTATAGGCATAATGGAAATAAATTAGCTAGGGCGTTGGTAAATTATATCTGAGAAGAGATGCGGTGGCTATGTTGTATCTTAAGAGACAATTCCTTGGCTATGGAAATGAATCAGTGCTTAAGACATTTTTAGAAATGTGTCACAAAGTAATTATATCAAGTGGCCTTCGTTCAATCCGTTTGGAAACTAATTCTTTAAAACCCTTAACAATATGGTATAATGAAAGACTCTACAATGGCATTAACTGTTGATATCTGGATGGAAAAGAAGAATTACAGAAGAAAATCAAAATGATATGTTGTAACACAGAATCTACCACTCTAAATTTCAGAATGAATTTATGGAGAAAGAGGAAACTCAAAATAATATGTTGTAAACACAGAATCTATTACTTTTAAGTTCCAAAGATAGTTTGTGAAGGGAGAGGAGTTGGAGTGAAGGTGCGCAAATTAAGTTTATTTAACTCTTACTCACAGATGTAATTAAGAGACCAACAACTACATTACTTCACTTCATTGAAGGAAGAAGGGACACAAAATAGCACAGGAAAAACGAATCACCATCAACAGTTGCAGGAAAATTGCTGCTTTTTCATTAATTCCTCAGAAAAGTAAATACCAAAGTTTTAGTCTTCCAAAGGTTTGAAACTCGGAACCCTTCTTCTTTCTTTCTATCTTTCTTAAATACATCAAAAACAATTCATAACTGCCAAAAATTCTTGAAACTCCTTCGACTACCTAAACTGTTAAAACCCCTTATTACATTGCAATTGAGGACATCACTATAGCTTCAACCTTAACAGACAGAAAACAAATTAAAATTTGAAAGGTTATTATTTTTGCTGAATCTGATTTGTTACTGATGCGTCTCCCTAAAGTATTGATGTGTCTCCCTGATAGTTCAGAAATCCTTGCTATGCCTTTCTTCCAGTTCAACATTTGTCTTTTTTGCTTGCTGTCATGTATTTTCTACTTCTGGTGCGGTATTCGAATAGTTCTGCAATAACGTATCCTTGCCAGACTTGACCCAAATGTTGCATTTCCAACAGTGCCACTATGTGCTCTATTTATGCAAATATGCCTATGCATATACATTTCAACCAAGGTTATCATATCCCCTTCTACCCGACTCTGCCTCTTCTGCTCGTGTCTGCTGTGTTTTGTCTTTTCTTTCCCTTTGCTCTGCGTCGAGTCACATACTCGAGTCCACTGCCCGCCTTCATGTTTCTTCATAAAACCAACACAACTACACGTAATATTGGACTTTAAATAAGTTCAACTTAACCTTTGAATGGTATCGCGTCCACCTTTCCATCACATTTCGGCCTTCAGCGTTCACACCATATTTCTTAGCGCCTTTCCTCCTGAACTTGCGACGTGCGATATGCGATCGCATCGCCTCGTAATATCGCAACTTTAGGCCTCATCGCAGATCGAATTTTATAACCTTTACCTCATCAGCACTTCAAAATTTTTCCAATTTTCAATTCCTCCGATCGTCGCAATATCTTATCGCATGTGATGTGCGATATTCATCGCATCGCCAGATCTTAAACTTGTCGCTCTTCGCATCACATCTTTGCAAGTTTAACCATATCTAAAACTTGTATCCTTTACCAAATTTGATATGCGACGAAACCTATGGCTGACACGTGGCTTCTCTTCACAACCTATGATCCATATGACTTGCATTTCTGTGATATGATCTCCACTATCCATCTCTTCGCTTCAATTTTGCGCTTTGATCCTGACCGTCGATTTCCCCCCTTTACTCTTTTTCCAAAACTCTTAAGTTTTTAAGGAAAATACACTAGTTCTCTGCCTTCGAGAAATCTATATGATTTCTTAGATAATGAACACAATTTCATTCAACAGGATCGCATATGTTCCTTTAACAAATAAACGATCTTGATTACTAATTTGTTTTTCTCCATGGTGTAACCCTCCTAAGCTTATTCGATATTCTGTAGCGCTAGTTTCTCCTGAGCTTGCGAATAAGATTGACTCGACCCACATTCACATCTCTGCACATAATGTTAATACACCAACATATAAATCAAAATTATTTTTCGACATACAAAAAATTTACCTTTTCTAACATATATGCTTTTTTGGTGTTTTGAGAAATATTTCGAAAGTAAATGCAAATGAGCCACAACAGGATACAAGCCTCTGAACTGTGTTACAATGAGTCTCGATGGCCTATTTATTACTGATAAATAATGGAAAACCCTAAACATCAAAAAACCTAACCCTAGGAAGTGAAGCGCCAAAACTATGGGCCCTGTTTGGGTAAATTGGTACATCAACTTCCCGGGGATGTAACTTTGGCATACGATCTCTGTTTGACACGCACCATACCTCGTTAGAAAGATATATCCGAGGACTAAAACTTTTGAGTGAGAAAAATTGGCTCATCCTATCATATTTCTCCTAGGTTTTCAAAAAAACATCATTTAGGGCCTCAAAACGGCTTTGGAAGTTCAGGACCCGAAAAACTGCTAAAAATAGTAAATTGTGCTATAATTAAGGAAACCAAAAAACTAAAAGAGACAATGGTGGGCCCCAAGTTGAATAGGTGGGTGGCCACTAATATCCACCTGGATCATGGACACTTAGTTTTATTGGAGCACTCTAGCATTGGATCAAGGAAGGACAAAGAAGGTAAAGGAAAACAAAGATCAAGCAAGGAAGTTCAGGATCAAGAAACTATATCGGGTTTACTTGCAGGTATCAATTTGCATGTGTGATTTACTTTCTATATCTGGCATGCATGTGTATTTGGTTCTCTTGTTATCGTTGGCATGGGATTTTATAGGGGTAATATTGTTCTTTAGCCTAGCCTTGCCATTTATAGATATCCATGGTGTGATGGGTTCTCTTGTATTTGGTTGAGTTGGATTACCGGATGGTTTCAAAACTAAGTGAGGTGGTATTTGAAAGAAAAACCACATGGCCTATGAATCCTTGAATCAAACTCGGATTGCGGTAAAGATGGATTTTGTGTGCATTGGCAGGCCTAGGAATTCTCGTGCGATGAATGGAAAGATATACGGTAAAGCCTAGAGGTGTGTGCCCTCGATCAGGCCTAGGAATCCTCTGTAAAGACCTTGGTAAAAATATTCATGTAAAAATATATAATACCACAGTGATGGGACACATATTCCAAGTTGAATGGTGGGAAAACCATCCTAGCGGGTGTTTATTTTCGGTTAATGTAGTTAAGGAAATTGGCAAAGGCAGAGGCAAAGGCTTTGAAAATGCATGAGAAATTAATTGGAGTTTTATTTATGAAAATAATGGAAATTAGGAGAAAAGGGAGGTGAAATGTCACAGGTTGCATGTGATGAGGAAAATGAAGAAAATAGAAACCTCATTAATAAAAAGGCTTACGAGGATCAATTGGTAAGATTTTTCTCACACTTATGCCTCTCACTCTATTCTCTCTCTCTTTATCATACTCTTGGACACTTAGAGTATCCTTGGAGCACTCTTGGAGAGTGTGGCATATTTAGATATTTCGAGCAAGAAAGCAAAGGACGAGAATGAAAGTGCAAGAGGACATCAAGATCAACATCTACAACATGTTATGAGTGTAGGTTCTGAGTGCAGGTACCGAGTTGCATGTATGATTTCCTCACTAGTTTTGGCATGCATGGTATTGCATATGGTTTCTTGATTATGATCTGTCATTGGCATGTAGGATGGCCGAGATTGAAAGTGGATTTGCCTAGCCTTGCCATTTCTTGGAAAACCATGGTATTATGTGTTTATTTCCATTGATTGTTTTCTGGTTGGTTCTCATGATTCCTTTAGTTATTGGGTTGAGTTATTAGTTCCTGGAGCGTTGGTTGGACAAACTGATGTGTATGTACACTGGTTTATATATGGATTCTATTGCTGATGTCTCTAGGGAATTTTTGTTGGTATTATGTTGGTTATGAGCATGTATTGTGACAGTGATGAGGTATGGCTCTTTTCATGTTTCTACCTGTAAATTTTTACTTAATGTATCTATGGTCAAATTGAATGAATGATATATTATGATGTACGAGATAAACTCTTCTTAGCCATTCTCAGACAAGAAAGAGACCCCTTTTTTTAAATATGTTGTTTATACCTATAGATGCAATGTTTGTGACATGTTTGATGAAATGCCTGTCATGGATGGGTGGGGTCGGATGAGTTCCTGATGATGTGATTGATTCCATATGTTTGTTTCAATGTTATTTACCATCTCCTAAAGTTACAACAACTTCTTGGTAGTGACGTGGGCTCAGGGGCTGAAAGTGTGGCACAAATCTCAGATTCAGGCACAAAAAATTGATTGTTTGGGCCCGAGCCGCTACCTTGAAAAGGATAGCCTAAAACTCTAGGGTCTAGAGCCACTCCCTTGCCATTACAAGCCCGTGACTCAGCCTCAAAGGGGCTCAAAATCAGCCCCCCCTCAGGGAACAGGGCCTTAGGAGGTTGGGTTACCTCCTAGGGATGTCAATGATGCAGTGTAAGGTGTGCTTTTTGGTGTTTCCATCGTTTCCACTTACTTAAGGTCATATAGGAGGTTGAATCTCGTATTAGTAGCCTCTCGTCATATATTTACCCCTGTTGGCTAGTTATTTGGGTAGATGTGGGAAGAGTGTGTTACAGAGTGGTATCAGAGCATGATTCAACTCTTGGACTGATGGGTGGTGTGTTGATCATGCATTTATGTTGGTTTCATATGTGTTTAGTATGCTTGCGGTCTATATGTGCTTGTTGTATCCGTGTTGTGTTGGCCATGGTGGTAGTGGTATCTCAATGGAAGGGTTGATGGTGTTGTTGTCAACATGTTGTCACGAGTGTATGACTGGTTATGTGTTGCTCATGCTTGTGTATTGTCTGTGCACACTTTCTTACATGATGCTACATGTTGTACATGCATTGCTTGCTTATGATAGGTCACATATTGGTCATGCTTGCATGTCGTTCATGCATGCTTGCTTGTGTAATTTTATATACTGAACATGCATTGGTCGTTCATGATTGGTTATACATGTCAAGTGGGTGCATATGGTCAAGTTTGCATTGGTTTGATTGAGGTTGTTGTGCATAAGGTAATTGTATGAAATTAGGTCATCATGATGATATTGGTATGTTATTATTATAATGTGTTGGCTGAGTTAGAAGATGTAGATCATCAAGGAGAAGTTGTAGCACTAGACCTTTGGATAAGAGCATATCGTCATACAAGTTTGTATGCTTCGCATCGAGGTATGTGATTCATGGTTGTTGTAAGTATTAGGGTTACTTATATGTTTGTCATTCTATTGTTATGTTGGTCACACGTGTGATAAATTCTAGTTGATTAGTGTAGTCATATGCATTATGGTTATGTGCATGCCTTTCATTCTATTGATGTTATGGTTACATACATGATAGATGTTAGTTAACTAGTGTGATTATATGCACATGTGTTGGTTAGTTAGGCATGATATTAACTTGATCATTATGTTAGATGTTGTTGATGATTATGTTACATGATTAACTTGTTGTTTATGTTGGTTAACTTGAAGATTATGTTATGTGTCATTGATGTGCATGTTATATGTTAACTTTTAGTTAGCTCGATGATTATGTTATATTTTTTTTATGAGTATGTTTTAGTTAACTTTATGATTAGGGTTACTCCATTAAAATTTTGATTTTATGTGTAGCATGCTAAATTGGATTGGAATAAGAATATGGAGGGTTAGGACATTCATATATGAGTCGACCTATTTGTGCTATTATGTCATACTAATCTAGGGTGAGTCTGAAACTGTGATAGTATGTATGAACGAAAAATGTCTATGAGCTTATGATGTGAGCGTGTTAGCTAGATACTGTTATGGATATCATGACCTTATTTATAATTGAGTTGATATGTTGTGAAGTTATATTGTACTAATCTAGATTGATTGTGCAGACAAGATAGCCTCCCATGAGATACATTAAGGTATGAGCTTGCTTATGTCATCTACTTTATACTTGAATGTTTGATTATGTCATATATTTGGTGTTTGAGTGTTGGTGTCTATTATGTTGTCTATTTATTGTTGAATGTTTGACTAATCACATGTTACGAGCATAATTCTATAAGATTGCATGAAGTAATGATATTTTTTAAGACGGTTGTAATAACATGTATGCGTAAGACAATTGATATGTACTTGAGTAGAAGTAGGTGATATTTTTAGTATCATGACTGATGACTCTAAGTTGATTTTTGATTGTGACATGGTTTTAGACTTGGTAAATGTTGATTCCGGATCAATAGATATGTTGTCTTGATATTTGGAGCATGTGACTGACACGTGTGTGTTTAGTTACTAGGCAGCGTGATTGTCCCAACAAGCTAAGGTAATTGGCATATTGTATATTTATTTTTCACTGACAATTATGTGTTTATGGAAGTATGATACAGGGGGTCGCATGAAAAGAGATTTCCATGAAATCTTGAAGAAGGCTCGATTTGAGGTTTCCTTTGGAAGTATTGGCAACCATGGGGATTGAGTCATGGTGTTTGTTGCTAAGTCTTGTGCTTTTGGGCTTTTTGATTTGTTTGTGCTTTATTTGCGGTTTTTATTACGTCCAATGTATGGCCATACCACTTTGTTGGTGTTGTTGTATTATTATTGGTTTTCGTGGTCTTCTTCTTGATTCGTTTTTGTTCTTGCCTTTTATGTATCATGAGTCTTGGGCATTGGTTTGGGGAAAGACGAATTTAATGGAGCTCGGGAAGAGTTGAATGAAATCCAATAGGTAATGTAGGGCACGAATGGAGCTCAATGCATGAGTAAACACATCGAAAGGTAAGAATATGATAGTCAGATGGATTGGTTGAGTCCATTGTGGTAAATGTACGGTGGCAGGACAATCATGAGAAAGGTAAAGTAAATGGATCTGAGATATTAGATGCCTTGGCTATGTTGGGAGCTGTTGTTCTCAATATTGTGCATATCGTGCATGGATAAAAAAATTTCTCTCAAGGTAGACCTTATGATATTTTGTAATCATGTTGTAATCATAATTACGATGATGTATATATATGTATATATGCATGTATGTATGATCTTATCTGACAGGATCATGATTGTTTTATGCTAATGATTATATATATGTATGTATGTATGTGTCTATGTCGCTATATGACAAGGTTTTCAAGGATCATTCTCGTGGAGGAATGATTTCTTATGCAGGTGAATGGCATGAAGAGGTTCTTGGTCTCATAAGGAATCAAGTGGGAAGAGTAATCCTGAAAAATATATGAGATCAATATCATGTGGACATGAATTGATATTATATTCTTGTACTATGCCTATGTTTATGTTATGGATAGTTAATACTGATGGGTACATCAGCGAAGTGAAAGTAGTGTGACTGGGACATGCTAGGACAAGCATGGATAGTGGAAAGACACTAGAAGCATAATTGTTTGTGGGGTCAGTGTGTGGTTTATGTATGTTAAGTGTTATTGTTGTGTATATGTTGTGCATGTTGTATATTTAGTGATTGTATATATGGTGATGTGTAATGTTGCATATGTAGTATTGTGTACATATGATGTTGCATATGCAGTGTCATATATAGATGGTACTATGTACATGTTGGATATATGGTTTTGTGTGCATATGGTGTTGTGCGCATGTTGGATATGCGGTGTTGTGTACGTATAGTGCTATGTACATGTTGAATATGCAGTGTTATGTACATATGGTGTTGTGTGCGTGATGTACATATGGTGCTATGTGCATTTGGTATTGTGTGCATGATTGTACACATGGTGTTGTGTGCATGTGGTGTTGTGTACAAGTTGTAAATGTGGTGTTGTGTGCAGGTAGGGTCGTGTACGTGTCGTGCATGTGGGGCTATGTACATATGGTGCCGTGTACATGTCGTGCATGTGGTGTTGTATACATGTGGTATTGTGTACACATTGTACTGGTGGTGCAGTGTACATTTGACGTTGTGTACACATTGTGCAAGTGGTGCCATGTACATGTGATGTTGTGCACGTGTTGTGTAGGCAGTGGTACTATGTACATGTTGTGCATATTGGTGTACAAATGGTATTGAGTGCATGTCGTACATGTTATGTTGTGAGCATGCAGTACTATGTATGTGCATGGTATAGTCGTTGTATTGTGACATATGTATTAATTTAGTTGCACTTTGTATATGTATATGTATTGGGTTGTATTGTACACAGGGTGTAGGTGTATGTGTTGTATGTCGATGTAGGCGTATGTAATGTGTTGTATCGTACATTGGGTGTAGATGTATATGTTTTACGTTACTGTAGGCGTAGGTGTATGTGTTGCATTGTACACCAAGTATAGGTGTATGTGTTATGTTGTGTGCTGGATGTGGGTGTATGCATTGTGTGGTGTTGTATGCCTTTTGTGGAGGTATGTGTTATGATTTACACTTTGTGTATGTGTACGTGAGTAAAGAGAAGAAAGGGCATTGGGTGCTTGCTGGGTGTGGCAATCGATCCGGTGTGTGTACAGAAAGAGAAAAGGCAAATGTATGGATCGATGAAGGATAAGTATCAGTATTTTATTTCAGTATTGTTATGCATGTGATATGTGATTCTGACTTATGACAGTGTTCCCCCAAGGGGGAGGGTTCTGTAACAACCCTAGTAAAAACATTCGTGTAAAAATATATAAGACCATGGTGATGGGACACGTATTCCAAGCTGAATGGTGGGAAAAACATCCTGACAGGTGTTCATTTCGGTTAATATGGCTAAGGAAATTGGCAAAGGCAAAGGCAAAGGCTTTGGAAAGGCATGAGGCATTAATTGGAATTTTATTTATGAAATAATGGAAATTAGGAGAAAAGGGAGGTGAAATGTCACATGTTGCATGTGAGGAGGAAAATTATGGAAAATGAAGAAAATAGAGGCCTCATTAATAAAAAAAGCTTATGAGGATTAGTTGGTAAGATTTCACTCACACTTATGGCTCTCTTTATATTCTCTCCCTCTCTCATACTCTTGGACACTTAGAGTATTCTTGGAGCACTCTTGGAGAGTGTGAAATATTTGGAGATTTGGACCAAGAAAGCAAAGGAAGAGAAGGAAAGCACAAGAGGACATTAGGACCAACATCTACAACAGGTTATGAGTGCAAGTACCGAGTTGCATGCATGATTTCCTCACTAGTTTTGGCATGCATGGTATTGCATGTGGTTTCTTGATTATGACATGTCATTGGCATGGAGGATGGTCGGGATTGACAATGGATTTTCCTAACCTTTCCATTTCCTGTACAACCATGGTATTGTGGTTTTATTTCCATTGATTTTTTCTGGTTGGTTCTCATGATTCCTTTAGCTGTTGGGTTGAGTTATTAGTTCCTGGAGCCTTGGTTGGACAAACGCTCTAGTGCCCGATAGATAGTTGTTGGGTTGAGTTACTAGTCTTGGAGCCTTGGTTGGGAAAAATCTTTGGAGCCCAAGAAAAACTGAGGTTGAATTACTAGTCGTAGATTCTTGGTTGGAACAAACACTTTAGAGCCCTGGAGTAGCTTGGATGGAGACCAATCTGTGATGGTTAGTGATGTCTGACTGTGAGGTGGAATCAATGGTTTGGGGTTGAGACGGTTTGGTCTCTGGAGCCTTGGTTTGGTGTTGATTGACGTGTTTGATAAAGTCCCACATGCATGTTTGGGATATGTCACGGGGGTGACTGGATGAAGTGAGATTTGACTCATCCATGTCTAAAGTCGGGTGGAACGTGGAAGTCCATTCCAGGTTGGTTTTTACATTCGTTAATGAAAGATTAAATGCCTTGGTATTTGATGTGTATGTACACTATTTTATATTTTGATTCTATTGTTGATGTCTCCGTGGTATTTATGTTGGTATTATGTTGGTTATAAGCATGTATTGTGACAATGATGAGGTATGGATCTCTCAATGTTTCTACTTGTAAAGTCTTACTTAATGTATCTATGGTTGATCCAGGTGGATATTGGTGGTCACCCGCCTATTCCACTTGGGGCCCCACCATTGTCTCTTTTGGTTTTTCAGTTTCGGCACAACTTACTATTTTTAGCAGTTTTTCGGGTCCTGAACTTCCAGAGCCGTTTTGAGGCCCTAAACGACGTTTTTTGGGCATCATTTGTCTGGAAAATATGATTCTATTTCAAAATCGGTATTCGTGACGAAATTTTTAGTCCTCAGATAGATATTTCTAATGATGTATCATGTGCGTCAAACGGAGATAATTATCTTTGATGTTCGATCCCCAAAGGAGTTGAAACACCCAATTTACCCAAACGGGGCCCATAGTTTTGGTGCTTCATCTCTAGGGTTAGGTTTTTGGATGTTTAGAGTTCTCCATTGTTTCTCCATAATAAATAGGCAATCTAGAGCCTCATTGCTTAACACAGTTCAAAGGTTTGTAGCATACATCTCTTCTTAGAGATTTGCTACCTGCAACCTAGCTATTTTATTTCCATTATGTTTGTAAGAGTATTTCTGTTACTTGATATTAATGAAATGACTTTATTTTCATTACGTCTCTATGTTTATAGTTGTTACATGATACCATTGCGTTCTGCATAATCTTGGATCGGTTGTATCTGGGGAGTGCCTTTTTCTCGATCCTTCTTTGCATGTCCCAAACGAGGTCGGGGTATTAAGGGGTTAGGGCTCGATCGGGTGGAACCTTTGCAAGGTCCGGCCTTGCAAACCCGACGGACACCCATGGGGATGAAAAGAAAGATGAGGGAGTAGGAGATCCTATCAAAATATTGCTTGAGCAGGCCCTCAAAAACAAAGGAACGCGATGATGGATAACTTTGCCTGAGATCCAGCTGTTTGTACTACCACGAGCGCATGCATCCAGTAGCCACTCTGGAGTTGCGACTCCCTTTAAGGTACAAGTAAATTTGACATTCCCATATTTGAGGGTCAAATAGACGCAGATGCCGTAGATAGATGGTTGAATCTATTAGAAGGATATTTCTCTGTTCATGACTTTTCAGACCGGGAGAAGATTATTTTGCACTCCTCAAAGCTACCCCCCATGTTAAGGACTGGTGGGAAACCTACTGTGAGAACAAGGACCAGACAGAACCCTCTCTGTTCTCGGCCGTACCAACTTGGAATTCTTTCCGAGACGCCGTCAAGGAACAATACTATCTTGTGGGGAGCTATGAGGACAAGTACATACAATGGACCACGCTGCGACAACAAAGGGATCAAGATGTGCATGAGCTGACGAATCTGTTCCATACCCTGCGCACAAAGTTGGGTATCAAAGATTTAGAGAAACATCTGGTGCTAAAGTATCACAGCTGTCTGCACAGATACATTCAGGAGGAAATGGAGTTCCTCGACATCTCCTCGCTTGGTACGGCATACCGGTATGCTGCCAAGATTGAGCAGAAATTCAAACAGAAGAAACGAGACTTTGGATCTGCGAATCAAAAGCAAGGAAAAGGTGCTTCCAAACCGCAGAACAAAGGACAGAGCCAAGGCATGGCGGCTAAAGACAACCCGTCAAAGCCACAAGAAAAGAACAACACCGTAAAGCCAAATAAGGACACGGGAAAGTGGTGTGAGTTCCATAAGAGCTCCACTCACAACACAAGTGAGTTTCGGGCCAAGCAGTCGCTAGTGGCCGAGATGAGGGCTTCTGAGTCAGATGCATGCTCCGACTCCGAATCAGAACCTGAAAAGGGGAATGAAAAAGGGAAACAGATTATTGATGCGGAGCCCAATGCCACTGTTGCCACTACAAAGATCCAGAGGAGGAGGAACGTCTCTTCCACTCCCAGATGTGGGTAAAGGGCTCCCCTGTACAGTTCATTGTCGACAATGGGAGCCAAAAGAACCTCATTTCAGCAGACGTCGTGAAGCAGTTGGGCTTGCCAATCACAGCTCACCCACATCCATACACCATTGGGTGGCTTCACCAAGGACGAGATGTCTGCGTCAGCCAGCAGTGCCGCCTTCCATATAGCATCAAGCCCTTCACGGATGAGGTATTATGTGACGTTGCTCCTATTGATGTTTCTGATGTATTATTAGGACAACCATACTTGTGGAAGCGTCATGCTGTGTATGAGTCTCGACCTCGTGCTGTTATTTTTACTTTGGGAAATAAGTTGTACAGGATACCAGAGGTACCACCTCCTGCCGCTATCTCTTTGGTTACTGCAAAACAATGCAGTAAGCTCATTTCCCAAACCAGGAAATTTGTTTTCCTAATGATTCACCCCCAGGGCAAGAAGAAGACTATGGCCACGACCTCCAGACAGGGCTCCTCTGCATGACAACAAAAAATGGACAAGGTTGTGGAGGAGCACGGGGACATCTTCAACTCACCCACAGGGGTTCCTCTGCACTGTCAGGTCAAGCACCCGATTGATCTGACCCCAGGTGCGTCGTTACTAGTCTATCGGCTACGTGCGGAAGGAAACATGATGAAATGCGAAGCGGTCGAGGAGGCTGCTTTGCGAAGGTCACATATGACCAAGTTCATTGCCACAGACCGTCGTGTTGGTACGGAAAGAAGGATGGGACATGGAGACTCTTGTATTGACTATCGGAAGTGAGCAAGATCGTATCCGAATAGGTACCCAATCCCATGGATTGATGACCTTCTGGACCAACTCAAAGGTGAAAAATATTTCAGCAAGATTGACCTGAAGTCTGGGTATCACCAGGTACCAATTGAACCCTCTGATGTGTGGAAGACTGCCTTCAAAGCCAAGGAAGACCTTTTTGAATGGCTAGTCATGCCTTTCGGGTTGATGAATGCTCCTGCAACCTTCATGAGGATGATGGACGACATCTTGCGGCCATTCACCAACTCATTTGTAGTGGTGTACTTGGATGACATTCTGATCTTCAGCAAGACTTGGGAAGAACACCTTCACCACATCTGACAAGTCCTCCAAACACTACAGCAACACAAGTTGTGTGCCAATTTGGAGAAATGCACGTTTGGCATGACCCAGGTTCAATATACGGATGACCCGATGAAAGGGTACATGTGGATCCAACCCAGATCCGAGTCAAACCCAGATCCGAGTCATTTGGGATTGGCCAACCCAATTGCATAACGAGGCTTCGCGACTTTACAGGTAATGCTAGTTTTCCTACGTGAGCATATGTTGATTCTCTCATATCACTTGGCCCTTGAGTCAAGTCACCAAAGGAGGAGCGAGAGCAAAATTATTTTGGTCGGAACCTCAACAGAAGGCGTTCAAAGAATTGAAAAATTGCCTCTGTTCTGCCCCAGTGCTCACCTTACCAGACTTGCAGTAGCCATTTGAGATCGAGACAGATGCCTCTGACTATGCTATTGGGGCAGTTCTTACTCAACAGGGACATCCAGTGGCATATCACAGTGAGACATTATCTGACACAGTTCGCAAGTATCCCACTTATGACAAAGAAATGTATTCCATTGTGCAAGCTTGTCGACAATGGAAGCATTACATTTTGGGGAAGGAAACAATCATCCACACAGACCACCGGCCCCTGCAGTTCATACAGACACAAGGGAAGTTGCAGAATGATCGCCATCAGAAGTGGTCCACATATCTACAACAATTTCATTTGAACATCAAGTACAAGAAGGGTAGCACCAATAATGTTGCAGACTGCCTCAGCCGACCACCGATCGTGGCGCTCACCACCGTGCTCAACTCTTGTGGGCACGAGACTTCTGATTGGCCGCTTCTCTATGAGAGTGACCCAGAATTCGGCCACACTTACAAGGCACTCTTGGGGGGCACGCAAGTTCCAAATTTTCACCTCCAAGATGCACTTTTATGTCACCTGGGACACCTTTGTGTTCCTTCAAGCGAGCGTGCCAAGATGATATGGGAAGCACACTACAGTCGAGTCGCTGGGCATTTCGGGGTTGAGAAAACAGTAGCAGTATTGCAGAAGTATTTCTATTGGCCGAACCTTCAAAAGGATGTCGGGAAGCACATCAGATCCTGCACTGCTTGTGCCATTTCCAAACCCACCATCAAGAAGCAAGGCCTATAAACTTCGCTACCTACCCCTAGTCAACCTTGGGAATCCATCTCCATGGATTACATGTCGGGCCTACCTTCTACTAAGCATGGAAATGACTGTGTCTTTGTGGTTGCCGACAGATTCTCGAACATGGCCATTATGGTGGCCTGCAAGAATAATATCACTAGAGAAGCCACTACTAAACTCTTCTTTGAATGAGTGTGGGTGCACAGGATCCCAGGTATATCATGTCAGAGATCAGATAGGGGTTTCCTCGTACATTTGGTCCCGACCTTTGGTCAATCTTTGGACACACCAATCTCACCAAGTCCACAGCTTTCCATCCCCAAACAGATGGCCAGACAGAGGTCGTCAACAGAATGATTGTACACATTATGTGCATGTACAATTCAAAGCATCCATGCACATGGGACGAGAGCCTCCCCTATGTACAAAATATTTATAATCTGGCTCTCCACAGCTCAATCGGCTACAACCCCTTTTAGGTGGGCTTGGGATTCTAGCCACTGTGTCCCATTGACATAGCCATGCCATTCGCAGCTACTCAGGTTGATTCGACTCATGTCCAGTCTGAAGTTGAAAAAGAAAATAGCTTCATCGAGCGCATTAAACACATTCGCCAATAGGTTCATGACATATTGGACAGATCCAATGCTAAGTACAAGAAATGACATGATCAACATCGGGTGCCACACAACTTCCAGGTGGGCAACAAAGTGTGGCTACATTTGCAAAAGGAGCGCCTCACTGGACCCCATCGCAAGCTTCGCCCGCTTCGATACGGGCCGTACACCATCACCAAGGCTGTAGGGAATAATGACTTCGAGCTCAGTATTCCACCATTCCTTGGTTTGCACCCAGTATTCAATGTGTACCGCCTTTGTCCTTACTTCCCACCTCTACTGGACACCTCTAACATTGCAGAACAACTCACACCAACAGATTTAAACCCAAACTACATGGAACAGGCCACCACAGATTGTATCATGGACATGCAAATCAAGAACACTCGCCAACAAAAGATCCAACTGTATCGGGTTTTCAAAGTTGTCCAACTCCTGCACCAAGGAAAGTGGTTCACCAAGGACCAAGTTCAGCAGAAGTTTCCTCATCTCATGTAGGAACTTAACGCAATGGCGACCATTGCTTCCTAAGGGGGGAGGAATGATCCAGGTGGATATTGGTGGTCACCCGTCTATTCCACTTGGGGCCCCACCATTGTCTCTTTCAGTTTTTTAGTTTCGGCACAACTTACTACGGGTCCTGAACTTTCAAAGCCGTTTTGAGGCCCTAAACGACGTTTTTTGGGCATTGTTTTTCCAGAGAATATGATTCCGCTCCAAATTTGATATTCGTGGTGACATTTTTAGTGCTCAAATAGATCTTTCTAATGATGTATCATGTGCGTCAAACAGAGATAGTATGCTGAAGTTACGTCCCCGGGAAGTTGAAACACCAATTTACCCAAACGGGGCCCATAGTTTTGGCGCTTCATCTCCTAGGGTTAGGTTTTTGGACCTTTAGAGTTCTCCATTGTTTCTCCATAATAAATAGGCCCTTGAGCCTCAATGTAACACAGTTCAGAGGTTTGTAGCCGCCACATATCTTCTTAGAGATTCACTACCAGCACCCTAGCTATTTTATTTCCATTATGTTTGTAAACATATTTCTGTTAGTTGATATTAATGAAATGAAGCTTTATTTCCGTTTCATCTCTATGTTTATGGTTATTTCTATATTCTGTTACATTCCTGCATAAATCCGGATCAATGGTAAAATTGATTGTATGCTAGCTTATGATGTAGGGGAGAAATGCTTCTTAGCCATTCTCAGATAAGAAAGAGACCCCTTTTTTTTTAAATATGTTGTTTATACCTGTAAATGCAATGTTTGCGACATGTTTGACAAAATTCCTGTCATGGCTAGGTGGGGTCAGATGAGTTCTGGATGATGTGATTGCTTCCATATATTTTTTTCAAGGTTATTTACCCTCTCCTGAAGTTATAGGAATTTCTAGGCAATGACCCAGGCTTAGGGGCTGAAAATGTGGCACAAATCTTGGAGTCAGGCACAAAAATTTGAATGTTTGGGCATGATCTACTACCTTGACAAGGCTATCCTGCAGATATAGGGTCTAGATCCACTCCCTTGCCCTTACAATCTTGCGGCTCAGCCTCAAATGGGATAAAAGTAAGTCCCCCCAGGGAACAAGGCCCTGGGAGGTTGGGTTACCTCCTCGGGATGTCAATGATGCAGTGTAAGGTGTGTTTTTGGTGTTTCCATCGGTTCCACTTCCTTAAGGTTATCCCGAAGGTTGAATCTCATATTAGTATCCTCTTGTCACATGTTTACCCCAGTTGGCCGGTTACTTGCGTAGATGTGGGAAGAGGGTGCTACATCCTCGACTGTTGTATGGCGGGGTATACGGTAAAGCCTGGAGGGTGGAGTTTCGATCAGGCCTAGAAATCCTAAACCGGTGAATTGAAATATATACGGTAAAGCATAGATACTAGGATGCATACAAATTCCTCATGGTGTAGGTGGAGAAATCCGGTGGCATCCATGCTTGTTTAGGGCCTAGTGATCTGGTGGGGATTGTGGTAAAGCATGAAGAAACCTGGTTTGGTTTGGTTTTGACTCCCACATTCATTCATGGAATATGGCACGGGGGTGATTGGCTGAAAGAAATATTTGGTTTAGCCAATATATGGTCAGGTGGTTCGTGGTTGAGAAAATATGGTTGTTATTTTAAACACCGTAATGAGATGTGTTATAAAGATCTAGTAATCGGTATGATTGTCATGTTTTTAGCAGGTTATTATAGTAAATACTGCAACAAGTTGTGTTATAAAGCTCCATAAGCAGTCTTTTTTTGTTTTTCAGAGGTTTTTATGGTTGTAGGTGTCATTGAACATCGAGGACGATATTCCCCCAAGGAGGGTTCTGTAACATCCCTAGTAAAAAATCATGTATATAAAGTTAATAAAGGAAAAATAATAACCAAGGTCATGGGACACATATTCCAAGTTGAATGTTGGGGAAAACATCCTAGTGTGGGTGTTCGTTTGGTTTATTATGGCTAAAGGAATTTTTCAAAGGCAAAGACAAAGGCTTTGGAAAGGCAAGAGGTATTATTTGGCATTTTTTTTATGAAAATAATGTAGATTAGGAGAAAAGGAAGGTGAAAGGTCACAAGTTGCATGTGACAAGGAAAATGAAGGAAAAATAATGGAAACTAAATAAATTAGAGGCCTCATTGATAAAAAGGCTTTTGAGGATCACTTAGCAAGCTTTTTTTAGTGTAACCTTTTTGTTAGTTTAGTTTTGGAGCTCTCTCTCTATTCTATCTCTCTCTCTCACTCTTGGACACTAAGATTTTTCTTGGAGCACTCTAGCATTGGATCAAGGAAGGACAAAGAAGGCAAAGGAAAGAAAATATGAAGTAAGGAAGAGCCGTATCAAGTGGCCACATTGGGTTTTCTTGCAGGTATCAATTTGCATGTGTGATTTCCTTACTAGATCTAGCATGTATGGTACATGCACGTGTATTTGGTTGTCTTGTTGTCATTGGCATGGGATTTTCCATTCAGCCTAGCCTTGCCATTTCTGGATAGCCATGATGTGATGGGTTCTCTTGTATTTGGTTGAGTTGGATTGTTGGATGGATTCAAAAATAAGTGAGGTGGTATCTGAAAGAAATAACAAATGGCCTAGGAATCCCTAAATTGGACTGGGATTGCAATAAAGATGGATTTTGTGTGAATTGGTAGGCCTAGGAATCCTTGACCGGTGAATGATAGGATATACGATAAAGCCTAGATGTGTGCCTCGATCAAGCCTAGGAATCCTCGACCGGTGTATGGCGGGATATACAGTAAAGCCTAGAGGGTGGAGTCTTGATTAGACCTAGGAATCCCATACCGGGGAATGGCGAGATATATGATAAAGCCTAGAGACTAGGAGGCAAGAAAATTTCTCATGATGTAGGTGGAGTAATCCAGTGGCATCCATGCTTTTTTAGGGTCTAGTGATCCGGTGGGGATTGCGGTAAAGCCTAAAGAAACCTGGTTTGGTTTTGTTTTTGAGTCCCACATTCATTCTTGGAATATGGCATGGGGGTGATTGGCTGAAAGAAATATTTGGTTCAACCAATCTATGGTCGAGTGGTTCGTGGAAGTCCCATACTTGGTTGGATTTTGCATTCATTAAAAAGAGATTCATCTTCTTGGTATTTTATGTGTAAATGTTTTTATGGTTGTTATATCCTTGCTATTTATGGTGGTTACATGATGGTTATGAGTATGTTTTATGACAGACTTGATTTATGGTTCTCATAAGGTTTTCATTAGTAAATGAATATACAATGTATAGATGTCATAATAGACGATAATGCAGTTATTGTGATAATGCAACAATGCTTCTTTACGAATCTTAGATAAGTATGAGACCCTTATGCTCATATATAATTTTATGACCTGTAGATTACATATTTGTAACCTGTTTGACAAAATTCTTGTCATGGCTAGTATGGTTTAGATCAAGTATTTGTATCAAAGTTTGCATTAGTATCTTTGGTCCCATGTTATTTATCATTTTGAAGTTTTCATGAAAATATGGGAAGTGGCTTGAGTCTTGGCCCTGAAAAAGTGCCACAAAATCCAGGGTCACTGGCACAAAACTAGCTAGAAAAGTCCACAATCACTGGCATGCCTTGCTGTGGGAGTTTTCAGGGTCCTATAGTCTAGGAATCATAATGTTTGATTATCTTACTATTCCATTATGGAGGTATGTTTGTAAAATTTAGCCTATCAACCCCAAGGTGTCATATTCTAAATCACTCTTCCTCCACTCAACCATTCATCCTCATGACATGAAACAAGGCACATGGAGGCACTAAATTCAATTTTTATTTTTTATTTTTTTTAGATAAGGTCATAATTTAGAATGTGTAATCATAGATGGAAAAGGAATTATTAAGGGTTCAAGGGATCATTTCATGGGGTTTTCATTCATCATAATTCTATTAGTGGTCTTCACTTCTCGTCAATGGTCTCATTAGTAAAGGATATCCTCATGTCACCTCACTCTTCCTCCACTCAACCATTCATCCTCGTGACATGAAACAAGGCACACGGAGGCACTAAATTCAATTTTATTTATTTATTTATATTTTTTAAAGTTGCCCTCATTCCCACCTCATTGCAACCTGCACTCAAATAAGTTGTGAATTGAAGCTAGTGTTTTAAAACTTAGAAGAAAGGAGGTCATTGGGCAAATGCTGTGAAAACTGAGAGCAACCATTTTGGGGGTATGCAACGATGGAGGGAAGCACTCAGAGGGTACTACATCATCACCAGGTCATCTCAAGCACATCTACACACTCGGGCTTGCACACAATCATCTACAACCATATCAACCATGGAGGTCTACTACACTTTGCTACGAAGTTGCTCCGAAATTGATTGTTTTTGTTGTCATTTTCAAAATATTTTTCCGACCAAATGGAGCTGAATTTCAAAAAACTGAAAGAGGATTTTTTAAAGAATTGGGTGAAGAAAAAAAACTTCATTCGTTTTATGCACAGGTGATATATGTTTGGATATATGCAATGCTCTTGGGGGCATATTTAAAAAAAAAAATTATGCATTTTGCTCCTGTTTTAGTCATTGTTTTTTGGCGCACTCTTATAACAAATGAAAGTGATTTTTTCAAAACTAAAAGAGGTTTATGTCAAAAATGGGCCAAAGAAAAAAAACCTCTCTCATTTGTGCACAAGTATCATGATTCGGGAATTACAGATGTCACTTGGAGACCCATTTTTCACAATTTCTTGCTAACATAATTCCGAAATTTTTGAAATTCAATTTGTAAATTCGAATCTTGGTAGGTTGGAAGTATGTTGGGTGCTATAAGGATGAATGAGATGTTTTAATGGAGATTACAATCAATTTGGGTTGGTAGCTATCAATTCAAGTTCATAGTTTCACTTCTGCTGCGCAAGTTGTGAGCGGTCAGTTGGGAGGTATATAAGGGCTAAAGATGATATCTCAGAGGTTATACACCAACACACCATCATTCCAACCACACCCTTTAGCTCAGTTTTGTCTAGAATTATCTGCAACCATGTCAAGCTTGAAAGCCTATTTCACATTGTTGCACAATATTATCAACTATGGCAATTTTTAAAAATATTTATTTTAAGACCTTGTAGAAGTGTTTTAGTAGTCCAATAAGCATGGATAAGTTAGTTTAGTTGATAAGTCTAGAAACGATGTTTAAAAACTTGAAGTTGATATTTATTTGATGTTTTTTAAAGTTTTAAGTTAGTCATTTTCCTAAATTGTAATAATTTCAATATGGTGGGTTTCTCCTTTTCTACAAATACATTGTATCTAGCCTGTTTTACTCCAATGAAGTGAACTCAACCACCTAGTGGTAATTTCGAATTCCTTATTTTATTAAAGGAGGACAAGACATGAAAAAATGGTTGGTGAGATTGGATAGGAGAGAACACTATGCATATTGTATTTTTTCTGAGTTTTAATGAAATTGGTGGATTAGAAGTACCTGGTTAAGTATTTTCAGAGATTCATGTTATTCAACTCTCTTATGTGAGTGTTTCCTATTTTATGTGTGTTATATTTCTTCCTATGATTTTTAAATGAAAAAATTGTTTCAGAATTCATCTAGTTAATGGTGCTTTGTTGCAGTTTTTAGACATTCCATGTGTTTTTCTGCCATAATAATTTTAATATTCATACATTGTTTGATGCCTTGAGATGGTCATCTAATTTTCTTTATTCTTCTGAAATCTGCAACTATTAATTGGCATAAGGAAGTGTTTCTATCTTGCCTCTGAACATTTTTTTCCAATTCACCAAGCATCCACCACGTAATTGATCTCAATTTTTTATTAAATTCATGCCCAATGTATTTCTCTCTACTCTACCATCACACCTATAAACTCTGCTATTTTCCAAAGATCTAGCCATTGTTCTTAATTGAAATCAATCTTTATTGGCTGAGTTGAAAGAGAGAGCCCTCTTTGGGGTTGGAAGGGTTAGTTTCCAATTCTGCAAGTAGTTTGTGGTTACCCCTGTGATCCTTTTTCAGCCTAGAGGTTAATTACACGGTGCTAAAAAGAGTGTCTGGAAGGCCTCAATCACTTATAGGGATTTCCATGGGAGTGACTATGGGTCCAGATCAGTAAAATGTCAAGTTGCTTCAGGAGTTGATCACCTGGAAGGGTTGGTTGGTTCTTGAAGGTTTTGTAGTATGTGTGGAAGGTTATATTGGTTGTTTTATGTCGGTTCCACTTCCTTAAGGTGACCTAATAGCTTGAATCACATCATAGTAGCCTCTCGTCATATGTTTACTCCAACGGATCGATTAATTTGGGTAGATGTGGGAGGAGAATGTTACAAGCAACCAAAAATGATACAAGAAAGACAAAACCCGCAAAAAAACCCTCCCAACCCAATCCCTCAAGACCCATTCTCTTCTAAACAATAAAGAAACAAGAAAACCTCCATCAAAAGCCCTAAACCCCCTTGTTTTCCTCGCTTGAACTATTATGAAGTCTTGTCCCAATAAGACATTCCAAAAAATAATGAAATTAGGGTAAATGATGGAGAGAAGGAAGGGAAATGCCCCCTTTGGAAGATGCCATTTTCCACTCAATGGAGACAACAATTTTTCATTCCCAAGAAGATAGACCATCTATCTTTGAAATATCTAGAACACCAAGTTCTAGCATAGGTCTAGTTCTCCATGACATTGAGCTAATAAAAAAGCATTCAAAAGTTGAGATAATGAAAGACTTGGCAATGAGCAAAGTCACAAAGAAGGCAAGGAGAAAAACAAAGAGAGACAAGAGGAATAAACAAAATAAAGACAAGAGCATGGGCAAAAAAACACCACAAAAGGTTGTTATAATAGACACACTGGAAGCTCCAAAATCAATGATGGTTTAGTTCATCCACCTGAAGGAGCTCCAAAAAACAACTAATAAATTATGAATATCATCTCCTAGAACTGCAATGATCCGAGGAGTGAATAAAATGGCAATTTAGTTAAAATTATAATCAAAATAGAGACCATAGGAATCATTCTGCTCCAGGAGACCAAATTGGAGGTAAATTCCATCCTCACCAAAAGAAAATAAATTGGAAAAGAGTTGAAGTAAGAGAAATTGGTTCAAATGGGGTGTTTGGAAGTATATTCACATTGTGGTCTTCGTCCCACTTCCAAGTTATATAGGAGTTCTCCTCTACTCATTGGATAGATGTAAGTCTTCTACACATCTCCTCATGTCTGGCTTATAATTTATCAATGTATACATGCCCAATTCATATCATGATAAGATGGAATGTTGGTCCTCTTTATTAAATTTAAAAGATACAATCTAGGAGATCGATTGTATCATTGTAGGATACTTTAATCCTAATTTATACACATGGGGGAATAATGGTGGCTCACTGGTAAGAGACACTTTTAGAGAAAAATTAAAAGACCTTTCCTCCTCCATAGATTTTGATGATCTAAAACCAATGAGAGAAAAATACGCTTGATCCAACAAAAGGCGAGGGCCTAGTAATATAATGGCTAGACTTGATATATTTCTTATCCATGGTTACCTTTTGGATGAAAATTCCACTCCATTGTCTCAAATTCTAGCCTAGTTGGGATTAAAGAATTTCCCAATTTCTCTCTCATTCCCCCCCCAGATAATTATGGCTCATTCCCCTTTCATTGTAATCCCATCTAGATGTAGGAGGCCAAGTTCATGGAAATAATAACAAATTCATGGAACTAGTGGATCGAAGAATCTCCAATAAAGAAGGTTAAATAAGCACTGAAACTTTGGATAAAAGAAAAGCAACCTAAAAGGGAGCAACCCATTCTCTATCTCAAGCAACAGCTAGGAGAAAATCAAGAATAGCTCAATCAACGCCTTGCCTTGCATAGTCTTCTAATGGAGGAAAAACCAATATTCCAAAAGTTTCATATAGAGCTAAGGAATGTAGAAGAAATGTGGAGATTTGAATTTTGGAACATATGGTCAAAGGCAGGGGACGAAAACACCAAATTCTTCCATAAATAGGCTAAGCAACGTGTCTAGAGAAATAATATAAGGCAAATAATTACTAAAAAAGGGGAAAATTTGGATTCCTACAACCAAGTTAAAGAAGAAACAATGAATCACTATTCAAATTTATACAATGGACATGCCTTCACAAATGTAGACACCATAAAAAGTACGATGGACTGTATCCCTCACCTCATCACACAAAAAGATAATGATGATCTAACCTAATAAATCACAACTAATGGAGCCTGGTGACCATGATTAGATCATTATATTCTTTTTCATCCATGTTGAAGCTTTGATAGTGGAAAAAGTGGACGAATCAGCCTAGAGGACCATATTCACCAATGAGACCTAGTTTGGAAAATTGGGGTATATAACCTTTCAAATGCAGTTTGAGGCATTAAAGGGATTTTTTGGGGGTAAAAATTTGTTGCTTAAGAATTGTACCTTTTAGAGTTATTCTACACACAAAGACCATTCCAATATATTAATAATTGCTTTAATTGATGTCCATATGAAAAATTTATGCAACTTGAAAGTTGACTTTCCTATTTTGACCAACATAATTCAAAAGGATGCCACGTCACCCCCCACTATTCATGGAAAATCGACTAGGCACATGATCATGATGAAGAAAATTCTAGAAGAGACAATTTTGTAGCTCTAGTTACAATATGAAGGAGTCAAACTTAACCACTAGTAGGTTGTTGGATTGTGTTATAATTGGGCAACTATGAGGAAAAGAGGTTCCATTCATTTCGAGTTCATATTGTTCCATAGATGATGAAAGTAGCAAATAGGGATAGGGATAGAGCACATAAATAGGATTTGTGCACTATAGTATCCCATAGGCCACAAGTCTTAGTTCTTTGTAATTGTAACCATTTTATACTCAAAGAAAGAGAGCATAGCAACCTCACCTTCTAATTGGGTTTTTCTCGAAAGGAATTCCCAAGATTTATCATGTGTCAATTGTGGTTTGTGAGTTTTTATTTTTTTGTTATATATCTTATGCATAATTATAATTTTCTTAAATATGCAATAAAAAATGATTAAAAAATCCATAAATCTAAGGAGAAATAAACCCTCATAGTGTAGATTTCGAATTTTGTAGTAAATATTAGTAGATCTATTGTGAGAAATTGCCCTATGGAATATCCATCCATGGTAGTTTACAGGTCATGAAGGTAGAAGAGAAAGTCTCTTTTGATATATTGTGGGGAGTTTCAAGGTATCTAGATCGGTTAAGTCTAAAGTCACAAAACCCCAATCATGGTTGATGAATCTATGAATAACCCTCTTGATCGCGCAAAGGAGAGGTGCTCGAAGCTGGAAACACAAGCTGCACATATAAACCATAATGTGAGCCTCCTAATGGTGGCCCTGACCACTAAGCTCATGCTATTAAGATAATATGGGTATTCTAACATATAGGTTCGATCAAGCAGTAGACCAGGAAGAAAAAAAGAAGGAACCAAAGAAAGAACCTGAAAAAGATCAACCTAGTTCAAGTTTCGTGAATCATTCACAATTCCTAATCAAACTGGAAGGGAAAATTTACATCAAGTTGTATTAATGTGAGATTGATGCTCTAAAGCTAAATGATTAGTTGCAACATTTAGAATTTTATTTTAGTGTCCATCATATAGAGGCAAAATAGAATATTTCATTTGCTCAACTAAAATTAGAGGGTCGTGCCCTGACCTGGTGGGAAAGCCACACGAAGACCTTGAGGTTGGAGGGAGATCCTCCAATGTCTAAGTGGGAGGATTTCAAAACACTCATAAAGTCACAATTTTACTCTATCGAGTATGTAGAAGACTAGTGGATTCAGTGGCATTACTTAAGTCAGAAGCAATGGCATTACTTTGAGGAAGGGAAGAATAAGTGGAAAGGAGGAAAAGATAAAAATATATCAACCATAGGACACCACTGCAAGATTTCAACAACCATAACTGTTGAGATTTTGAGTGTTGAGGTAGCATCGGGTGTGCTCTAGCCCTAAAACTTTGTCGAGGGGCTAAGACACAGAAGACCTCCAAAACCTAGAAAGCGTTTGGAGAAATTTCATCTAATGCGTGTGATATTTAAAATATATATATATATATATATATATATATATTAATGAGAACCCTAAGTCTAACTTAGGGAATTAGAAAAATTAAAGTGAATTAATTAAAAACATGTGACGAAATGTTCTAAGTGACGTAGATCAAGCAATATTTTAATCTTAGCCATCGATAAGAGATTAAGTCACGACCCTTGATGTCTCAACGAAAAAGTATAAGAGAAAGGTTTGAGGGTTAGTTGGAGACACACACACAGAGGCAGAGCTGAGAGACTAATCTGGAATTATAGGGTGGGTTTTCTAAGAATTTCTAGAACAGTTTATGAGCAACGAGGGGTAGTATTGGCTAAGGGGATTATCTGATCCCAGAGCCAAGATTCAGCAAGAGGCATAGAAGCAGAAACTAGTGGTAGTGCAGAGGAAGCTGAGGCTACATAGCAGCTGTGCAACGCAAAGGGTTTCAGCCGCTACGTAGGCCCTGGAGGGGCAACTCTTGAGCTTCAGGAGACCACCAGGGTTACACAGAGGCCATCCATGGCAATGTAATGAGTGTGTCACACAGTCTAGGGTTATGCAGTCCCCTTCTAAGCAGCGCAGGGCCACGCAGAGGCTAGCAGGGTTGACGCAGGCAGCTTCAGGGCAACGCTGGGGTTTCTAGAGGCAAAACATGGTTGTGTTATATAAATCCCATTTGAGGGTGTGAATCAGTCTAGTCTCCAGTCTCCAAAACAATAGGTATTATTGCAGATCTATTTTTTCTCTGTCAGGTTAACCAGAAAGGTGCCCAGATTTGTTGTACTCAGATTCTACTTAATAATAATAAACCCTCATATCTGCTGCACTGGTTTTCCCGCATTGGGTTTTTCTAGGGACAATTGTCCGAAAAATCTGTGTCACTTTGTCGAATGAGCGTAATATTTAGTAAATGATCAATATTTGTGTAGGCTATTAGTTGTGGTTACTTCGATATTTTCAGAAAATTACCTGTATAATTTAATCACAAGTAGGGGAAGTAAACCAAGATACTGCAGTAGGATTTTTGTATTATTGTATTCATAAATACGGTATTAGAGTGATTGCAGATCAAGTTGAATCTCCAGAAAATTAGCTGAAGACATATTTTCTACAGGGTAATAGCGGAAGTAGGAGATCCAGAGAGGGAAACTAAGCGTTAGGAAGACACAGTACCAGCAAGGGCTACGCAGTCCCATCTGGGTGACGCAGAGATAGTGCAACACCCTCCAGAGGGACGCAGGAGCAGCCTGTGCTGCGCAACTGCTACGTCGGGCTAGTCTGTCATGCAGAGACTAGCTAGAGGGGCGCAATACATATTACTTTTTTGTTGCTAAGACGTATTGCCAAGATCCAGAAGCAGTGCTTCAGATCTTCAGCAATTGCTGGTGTGGTGGAGATTCTGCTAGTGCAAAATTGTGCCTATCTAAGTTGACAAAGAGAGGGAGGAAGGTAGTCACTCAGCAGATCTAAGCCAAACAGATCTGAGATTCGATCAGGAGGGTGATCGAAGAGAAATGCCCGATTTTTTTGGCTGAATATTTCTAGGAGGGAAATTAGTTGACAGAGGGAGAAACTAATAAAGAAGGTTTATGATCGCCAAGAAACCCAGATCCAACATTTCTGTTGAGTTTTTCAACAGAAAGAGGGAGAAGAGTATTGTTTCGTCAGATTTGAGCTAGATGGCTTCTCATGGACTGAGAGATCAGGACAGGTTGGACGGTGTGTCCAACTTCGTCATCTGGAAATCCAGGATACTGATAGTCCTGGATGAGCACGACATCAAGAACCATGCGAATAATGTCCTAGCTGAGCCCGCAGATCCAGATCCTCTGAAGAATTTCAAGGAAAAGCAAGCGCGAGCTAAACATTTGATTATGGATGGAGTAAAAGATCACATCGTGCCATATATTGCCAGAAATAAGATGACAAATGAGATGTGGACCACTTTAGAGACGATGTATCGGGGAAGCTCCATTCAAATAAATATGCTTTTAGAGAATCAAATGAGGCTGTTCTAGATGCAGAAGGGTGAGGAGATAGATCCCTTTCTTTTCCAACTTCGTATTATCTGGGATCAACTGATTGCCATGGGTGGGACTCCAGATGAAGGACTCTTGGTAAGGATTTCCCTGAATGCAGTCACCGAGGAATGAGAAACGTTTGTCTAAAGCATATTAGGAAGGGCAGCATTACCATCCTGGGCGGACATGTGGGAAATCCTCTATCAGGAGGAGATCAGGAGAATCACCAAGAGGCAAACAATAGCAGCAAAATTGTTAGGGTAAAGAAAGAAGAGAAATATGATGCAGCCCTTGCATCGAAGGAGCGAAGGCAACAAGGGAAGAAGAAGAGGGACCTATCCAAGGTCCGATGCTTTAACTGTGGCGAACTTGGACACTTCGCCAAAACGTTTCCTAAGAAGAAGGACAAAGGAACTTTTGATTCCAAGGCAGCAAGAACAAAGGATGATGGGATTGATGTTGACGTAGCCATGAGTGCTCATGAGCCATGTAAGTGGGACGATATGGATCTATAGAGAAACTACAGATGAGCTTGCAAGATCCTTGAGTAAGCCTAACTCTTGGATCACATATGAGTTATGAGAGCTTGAAAACAGTAGCAGGACTAGTAGATGGATGCAGAAGTTCACAATGAAGCAGAGGCCAGTGATGAGATTCTGTAGAGGGAGAAACACAGTGCAGAGACAAAAATAACGTAGAGGCAGCAGTGCCAAGGCTGATGGGACTTCAACAATGCAGAGAGGCAGTGCTTACACAGTGCAAAGTTGAAGTAGCACAGTGGCTTCAGGAGGACAGCGTAGAGTAGCCGCCAAGGGAGCTTCAGTGATGAGATGTAGCCTGAATTTTCTGTCAACGATTGGGTAGGAGTCTGTCAGTTGCTTACTTCTCAGCAATTGAGTTCTAGTGCCATAGTTAGAAGTGGCAATGCTATGGGCAACATGATGCAGCAATTTGAGAGGGAGCTGTAGTACAGATGTAGCACGGTCAGTGGCAGTGACATGGGCATCAGTACAGAAAGCAACAACACAATGGATGGAGGGAAGCAGGCCAAGCATCAGCAGCACAGAGATCAACACCGAGATCTTGTGATACATGGTGTGGATGTATTACTAGAGCACACTCCGTGCTAAGAGGGAGTATTGAGATTTTGAGTGTTGAGGTAGCATAATGTGTGCTCTAGACTTGAAACTTTATGGAGGGGCTAAGACACACAAGACCTACAAAAACCAGAAAGCGTTTGGAGAAATTTCATCTAATGTGTGAGATATTAAAATAATTATTATATTTTTAATGAGGACCCTAAGTCTAAATTAGGGAATTAGAAAAATTAAAGTGAATTAATTAAAAACATGTAATGAAATGTTCTAAGTGACACGGATCAAGAAATATTTTAATCTTATCAGTCGATAAGAGATTAAATCACGACTGAAACAAGATCCATGTAGCAGGCGAACAAGTATCTCACGTAGGTATTTGAAATGACCAAATTGAGTGATGTTGTGGACATTGGCCCCAATAAATTTGGGGTGACGTGAATGAATCCTAGAAGCTGCCACATAAAAGCCCTGTCGATCTGATTTTCTTGTTCCTCGTACGCCTCTCAATTGACAAAATAGTTGTAAAGTTGTTAGTGGATCTTGATTCCATGAGACTTCCAAAATTTCAGTGACTTTGTGGGAGGGAGTATCAGGCACAACATGGAAAAATAAATCCAGCAATGGATTGAGAATCTGGGAGAGAAATTCTCAATCAATGTCATATTCTCCATTCCTGCCTGTAATTTGAAGTAGTGTTTCAAAGTTGGACTGACCGCTTCTAAAATTGATTTCAAAATTTGGAAGCAACATTTCAAGTAGCATTTGAAAGCTCTAGATATTGAGGATGTCTGAGAGCGGTTGTGCTCTTATTTCCATTCCCGCCATTTCATTACCACCAATTGATATAGATTATATTCCTTCAATTGATGTCTTTCTAGTCCCAAAATTAAGGCCATTGTGAGGAAAAGCACAAAGAAGAGAAAAATTATAAATGAAAGAGAAGAAACAGAAGTTTCTTTACAAACAATTTGGGATACCTCCCAACTTAGGGCAGATCAAACAACTAAGGAGTTACATTATTTCATTGGGGTTTATGCAAATTCCAACATGAATCATGTTATTAGATTAAAGGAATTTTTGAAGCAGAAAGATGATAGAATTATACAGTTCGAACAACAATTGTCCCAACGAAAAAATCAACTCCAAGAGAAGTTGAAATTTCGAGAAGATGAAATCAACAAATTGAAACTTAAATGACAAGTAATAATTCAACAAAAAGATGCCCAGTTGATTTCAATCCATTTTAAAATCCAGGAAGCAACAAATAATGCAATGGAATTAAAAATATTCAAGCAAGAAGCCATTGACATCAATTTGTAGTTCGTTCATGAATAGGAATGATTCTGTAATAGGTTAAGTGATGCGCTATACAAGGAGAAGTTTGCTTAGTCATTCTTCAATGATATAATTGACAAGGAGACAAAGTATGAAGAAGAAAAAGGGACCCTGACTAAGCTAATTGCTTTGAAAAATGATGGAAAAAAACCCTTCCCAACCTACACCAACTCAATGTGATGCAAGAGAAAGTAGTCCTGAAAGGCTGGAAGGTTAATTATTTCTAAGGAGTTGATTAAGGTGACACATCAAAGTGGTTCTCCATTAATACAATCTATTATATGGGTAATCAAATAAACATAGCTAAAACTAGAGGTTTAAGAAGAAAAACTACCAGGAGTGGATGCACTAAGGAAGAAGGTTCAAGAAACTAGATAGGAACATCAAAATGGGACCAAACAATTTTGAAAGGTTGAGCTACATTTCATTTGGAAATATGTGGTCAAGCCACAAAGTCATGTTTTGATGAACAAATTAGGTAATGATAGAATTGCACAAGAGTTTCCAGTTGTGGAAGCACACATATTTGAGTTCCAAGTCAATGTTAGCTTGATCCTCCTATAAAACACATCTTCTATAAATTCACAGTCAATAACAATCATCCAATAAAAGTCCTACGGGCATTTCTCCAACTCATTGAGAATTTATTTTTATTTTTATTAAAGCACCCAAACAAACTTCTACTTTGCTATATTTATTTTAATGGTTAAAAAAATAAAAATAAAAAATATATATTTTGTTTTTTAATGTTATTTAAAGAACATTGTGACTTTGTGAAAAAAATTGTGATTTTTGCTAAAGAAAACTCTATACTATAATAAAATTTTCTTAGTATAAGTTTTGGACCACTTCGATTTCATGTTTCAACGTGGTCAAGCACATATAGTACCATTACTTTAATGTGCTCTCTCATTCATTGAAATCATAATATTTCTTCTTATTGCTTTAATGGTTAATGATTGAAATTGGTCATCGTTGATCAATTGCTCCTCTTTGTATTGAGGCATTGAGATTAGAATATATAAACTTTGAATACATTAAATTTATTTAATTATTTATTTGAATCACTACGAAGTTTTTTTTTTAAATGGCTCAACTAGTTATTAGTCTATTTTTTCATCTCCCTTTAACATCTAACGTTTTTCATCTCCCTTGAACATCTAACATCTGTTTTAATTTTCTCTGTAATGTCTGAGCACAACATAGATACCATATAGTTGGCGATGCAAGCAATGTTATACTGATCGTTATTCTTATTGATCGTCTTTAATTTTCCCGAATACATAGGGTGTACCTTTTTAAATACATGACATCATTTATCATTGTACTGATGTATGCATCATTTGAAGTATTAGATTCATTACATAATGTAAATCCAGATTAGTTTAAATTCATCGCATAGTTTAAATCCATATCTTATCTGCATAGTCTACCGAGGTCGCGTTTTGATTCAGAATCCGGTAACGATTTTCAGAAAATCTGGCAAAGATTTGCCCAGAATCTTGTTTACAGTTGTTAAATATTAGTATTTTGAGTGCCCTAGGGGTTTTTTGATAGTGCTGAATCCATTTCCACTATCAAAAATGGATTCCAAACACTGCAACTATCTAATTTTTTAAAATTTAGTTGACCGAATTCCGACAGATTTCTGCCGTCCGGGCCAAAACGCAGCCTCAATAAAGAACTCCTACCTTATCACCTCTTTGGCCTCATTTAAAGAAGGTTAATGCAATTTCATCACACATGGTTTAAATCCTGATCTTATAACACCAAAACAATGTATTTTATATTTATCACAATGTTGTTTGTTTGTTATCTTTGCGTTAGATGATTAATGTGTTTATATTTGAAATGTATTGTAAAACAATGTATTTTATATTTATCACAATGTTGTTTGTTTGTTATCTTTGCGTTAGATGATTAATGTGTTTATATTTGAAATGTATTGTATAAGAACGTTGTTAGTTATTTATCTTTGCGTGTTTTTTAGATGTCCAAAACCCCAAAACAATATATTTTAAATTTATTTGTTTGTTAGGCATCTTTGCGTGTGTTTTCAGATGTGCAAAACACCAAAACAATGGATTATATTTTGAAATTAATATCAAATATATATGCATAAAATGTAATGATATTGGAACTTTCATATCGCTGGTGTTTTGTTTAATGTTCATGTTTTTGTAACGATATTGGAACTCATTTCTCAAAAGTCTTTAATGTGTTGATTTAATTTAGTTTTTTTTTTAATTAATAATATTATGTATTAAATAATGTTATTTAATTGACATATTAATTATTAATATTATTATAATTATAATGTTTATATTTATATTGAAAGTGTTTCTTTTTAAAATTAGTTAGGCTAGGCATTTGTTTTTTTATCTGTTATTTTGCCCATTAAGTGACATTTATTCAAAATTTGCTAGCATAGTTAGTCATTGCACCTGAAAAGTGGATTTGACGATTTTTTCGACTTTGGCGTTGCTACCTTTGCATCTTTCAAATCCTCTGCATTTCCCCTCTTTAGTCCAAGAGGTGGGAAAACACAAACTCTTTCACATCGACGCATGCATCTTTGATATAGCCAAGGGTTTGAGATCACTCTCAACTCCTAATCACTCTCATCTTTTCTCTCTGGATCTTTCCATTTAATACATCCTCTGAAATTCGATCTTCTCTTGGCCTCAACATGCCCAGTTTTTTAGCTTCTATTGCAGCAGAACCCTTCCTAGAATAATAACTTGCCGACATCTGATGGAGTTGCAAGTACAATTGGAGTGGGCTGGCAATGTCCACATGAAAATCTTAGACTATTGGCAGCTCCCTTTTCAATGTCACTTGTGCCATAAAACGGGCCATCTCATGCGTCGCTACCTGCTATTCAAGGAATCATTCAAGCGGGCTGACAGGTCGAAGGCACATGAAGCTGTGGAGCTTAGACCAGTTTCCCTCTCACCGATCCTATTGAATCAATCGGGTAAGCTTACCGAGAAGCCTTTGACTGCTAAAAATTCTCTGTTTAATAATTTCGATTATTCGAGGGGCTTAGGAGTAGTGGTTGTGGAAACTGCTCCACTGGTTGACCAAACTGAGGATTTCGTTACCCTTCCCGATGTGCGAGTTGAACCGGTATCTGGGAATCTATCCTGCAATTGCAGTCCCATCCTAATTCCTGCTTTGACCCGTGTTCCCTCCCCTCCTTCTTCCCCGGTGGCCACTATTATGCCACTTCATCACTCCTCCCCCTATTTTGAGTTTTCCTCTCCAATTTCTCCCCACAACTCCATAGGGAGCGACCTGAATTTTATTTTACAAAACCTTGTTGCCCAAATGACCTCCTTGACAGTTGATGTTGGACATCCTTCCTCTCCCATCCGTGTCCCTAACCCATCTTCAATGTTTAACGTAACTATCCAAAAGGGGAAGGGTAGGCCACGTGGGAAACACCGTTCTGTTTGGGTTGATTCTCTCCTAGAACTACCTCCGAGTAACTTTCATGATGTGCCAGTAACCCAGGCACTTGACTGGGTCCTTAGAGCATTGGCCCCTGCCTCTCCGGGTCCGTCATGATCCTGTTCACCTTGAATATTCGTGGGGTGGGGGGTAGAGAGAAGTTGGTCTCTCTGCGGAATGTTTTACGTTCTATCGATCCTTCTATTATTTTTTTACAAGAGAATATTTATACTGTTGATCGCACACTTTCAACCTGTCGGGGATTGTTTCCAGATTGGAATATGGTCGCTACTGACGCTGCGGGTCGCTCGGGCAGACTTGCGGTTATTTGGGATCCTTGTAGGTTTTCACTGTCAACCTTCAGCTTCCTTGGTGGCATTCTCATGACTGGATACATCAAAGGATTTCGAAATCGAATTAATTTACTGAATGTATATGCTATGTATAAAGACAAGAAGATATTTTGGGGTAAGGTGGCTGCTTGTGGTTTATTAGCTCTGTAAAATAGCATATGGGTTGGGGACTTCAATTGTACTCTTCGGGAGGGGGAGACCTGGGGTCCCCGGGGGAGGAAGGATTCATCTGAGGATTTTTTACTTGATCTTTTCAAATCATCAAATCTTGTTGCTAAAATTGGATAGGGAGGGACCGACCTGGTTCAATGGACGTGATGGGGATGAGTTTATTGGGAAAATAATTGACAGGATCTTGGTTCAGGAATCACTCTTGCCTTTGATGGGGGGACTACAAGTTAGGGTCTTGGATCTTACGATTTCTGATCATTGGCCGCTGACTGTGGAGTGGAATTTTGAGAATCGGATGAAGGGGAGACCCTTCAAATTCAACAAGGCTTGGTTAAACAGTGATAGTTTTAATGATCTGGTTCGTAAGCACATGGGTGAGAGTGTCTAAGGGAATGGTTTTATGGGGATGGAAAGACTGGCTTGTAATCTGCGCAGACTAAAAGTTAAAATTAAGATTTGGGAGAAAGCGGAAAAAAAATGTTTGTTACAGGAGTTAAAGAACATCAACGATGAAATTTCGAAGCTCCTAAAAGAATATGAGGCTAGCGTACAGATCCCATCTAATTGGATCCAACTCAAGTGATTGGAATCTGATAGGAGGAAGATCTTGCTGGTTCATGAACTGGCGTGGCACCTAAAGAGTAGGGCTACTTGGATAAAGGAAGGGGATAACAACACAAAAAAATTTCATCATTACGCGAATGGAAGAAAGAAAGCCAATGTGATTTAGGACCTGGAGGTAAATGGGGAGACCATCAAAACCACAGAGGGCATTCAAGAAGCTGCGGTGAAATATTTTGGGGACGTTTTTAAAGGTAGGGAGGGCAATGTTATAACAGAACAACTTACGGCACTGAAGGCGTTTCCACGTATGTTTGGAGATAGTGAGAATGTCAGACTTATGTGACCGATTACCAATGCAAATGTGTCCTAAGTCCTTAAATCATTCCCTGCGGATAAGAGTCCGGGTCTAGATGGATGGACGCCAAAATTCTTTATCCAGTTCTCTGACTTATTCTTATCTGACATTACAGAAATGATCGAAGAAGTTAAAAATTTAGGGAAATTCAGAGGCAGTTTAAACACCACGTTCATAGTCCTTATTCCAAAAAAGAAAGATCTTAAAGGATTTGAAGACTACAGGGCGATTTCCTTATGTAATACCCTATATAAAATCGTATCTACGTTGCTGGCTAACCAATTAAAGGATATTCTAGCCAGATTCATATCGCCTGAACAGTCCAGGTTTTTACTTGGTCGTAACATTCACGACGCCGTGGCTATTACGCAGGAGTCGATGCATTCTATAGTATCAAAAAAGATTAAGGGGGGTATCATGAAAGTAGACTTGAGTAAAGCCTATGATAGAGTTGATTGGAGCTTTTTAACTCTGATTCTTCATAAGATTGGAATGAATCCCGAGTTGATTGATTAGGTTATGGGATGCATCAATTCAACCATGATGGTGGTTATTATTAAGGGATCTGCATCGAATTTTTCAGGCCTGGAAGGGGGTTAAGGAAGGGATGTGCCTTATCTTCGTTGATTTTTATACTTGTGATGGATGGCCTTAGCCTAAATATTTAAAAGGCTGTGACAAATGGTGAATTTAAAGGAATCCGCATATCCAGCAAAGGGGATACATCGCACAATTTCTTTGTGGATGATGTACTATTCTTCGGGATGATGATACGCAGTAGTTGGGGGACCCTGGCATAGATTCTCCAAAATTTTTGTGCAGCGTCTGGTATGGAAGCAAATGCAGGTAAGTCTTGTTTCTATCACTTGGATGGACCCCCAGAATTTATAGATTTTATTCAGAGATTGTTTAAATTTAGAGTGACAAAGATGGAATAAGGTATCACTTATTTGGGTTTTCACCTTCATGCCACTAAATACTTTTTGGGTGACTAGCTCTGGATCATAGAGAAATTTTACAAGAGAATTCACAGCTAGTCGAATAAATGGTTGACCAGGGGTGGTCGATTAGTTTTGACTCGGGCTGTCCTTCTTGACAACTTAATGGGTTCATCTGATGTGTTTCCCTCGGACTATCATAAAAATAATTCGAGGCATTATGGCAGATTTTATTTGGAAGGGCAGCTTGGGGAAAGGTTCCTTTCATTTGGCCAAGTGGGAGCTGATTGCCAAGCCTAAGGAGCTGGGTGGATGGGGGGTCCTTGAGCCAGAATGTTTCAGTAAGGCACTTCTGATGAAGTCGTTGTGGAGGTGCCTTAACTGCCCTGGATCGTGGAAGGATATTATGGATCAGAAATACTTCAAATTCAAATATGTCGAAAACCTTTTCATTGATTTTGATCTAACAGTACATAAAGGCTCCCCCATTTGGAAAAGTTTCAGAAATATATGGCCACTATTTAGAGAGAAATTACGTTGGAAAATTGGTGGTGGAGATCATATCCACATTGGTCAAGCGGGATTAGGAGGCCCCTTAAGTGAATCGAACATCAGTGAGGGGCTCTTAACTTTTCTGCATAGGAAAGGTTATTTCCTAATCGGTCAAATTATTCAATGGAATGAGGAGATCCTGTATTGGTTATCTACTAGCAGGATGGGAATACCAGCAAGACTTGAGAATGAATGGATGGCCTACTGTGACTACTTGTGAAGCCTAGGCATTTGCAAAAACATACAGCGGGATCATATTAGATGGGCAGGCAAAGTACAAAAAGATCAAATTGTTGTCAGGGAACTATATTGCTCAATGATGGAAGAACATTTTGGGACTGAGACTCCAAATCCCAAAAAAAAGCATATCATATTCTATTAGTTGGTGTGGCGAGACAAAAATATTACACGGAATAACCTACAACACAGAGGGATACAAGGACCTGGGATCTGCAGTCTATGTGGGTGTGCTAACGAGGACAATAGACATATGTTCTATGTTTGTTCTTTCTCCAGGTTGACACTACAATTCATTTGTAATAAATTAAATTTTGTTATGCCTGATTATGATAACGCTGAAAACTGTTTAAATGGTGTATTGAGAAGGGAAAGCAATATAAGATTATTCCTATCATATTTCACTGGAGTCTGTGGATATGTAGAAATCGAAGGATTTTCAAGGAACAGGAAAGCACGCCGGATAGGATAGGAAATCAAATCCTACTCCAGTGGGAAAATTTGAACATTATTGATAAACCACCTCTGGGTTTATCTATCAAAAATCGACCCATGAGATAAACTATCCAGTTGGGTTCTTCGACGGTGCTGCCCATAATCACAGGTGTGGCTGTGGTGCTTTATTGATGATTATCCCTACTTGCCAGTACAAGATTCACTGGTTTGTAGGTATTGGCAGCAACATGAGGGCCGATACTCTTGCTCTATGGGGGCTTTTGTGGTTTTCACACCACCTGTTTATTGACAGACTGTCCATCTTCAGGGATTCACAAGTCCTGATCGACCACCTCAATAGGGGATCAACTTCAAATCCAGATCTTTTGTCATCTTGGATGGGAAGGATCAAGATCTTGAGCGAGAAGTTCATCGCCATAACTTTCAGCCATATCTACAGGGAAAAGAATTGCCAAGCTGTCAGGTTATCGAAAAAGGGACTATGGGGAAAATTTGGAGAAATGCATTATGAGCTCATCGATGAAACTGGTAATGGAGCTCAGGGTTCAGTCCTGTTTTCTTAACGGTATTTGTTTTCTACAGATGCTAGGGTGGCCACAAAGGGATTGTTTGGATGGGAAATCCCTGTTGATAGTTTCAACGTTTTGCTTTCCCACTATTGATACTATTGTCGATAGGACACTTGGAATGTAAGCGGATATCATTTAGCCTTGTTTGCATGGTAGTCAGTTTTAGAATTTTTAAATTTTTGTTAAAGTTTTTTTATTTAGTTTTCATGGGGTCATACTCCATCGAACACAAGACAGGAGGTAATCAGATGATGTAAGAATTAGTTTTCTAGAGGCTTATGTGGAGAAGCCTGTGTATGGGAATTAAAAGTTGTAACGAAGCTCATCGAACATTAAAGAAATGTAAAATGAAGAGTAAATTATTATGTGCTGGTACTCTAATATAAACCAACAGTTTTTTCATCTGAAAAAAAAAAAAAAAAAAAAAAAAAAATACAACACATTTCACGTCTTTGTCCATATTTGGGTTTTGCACCCCAATTTTCCTTTACACGTCGGATTTTTTCCTTATGATTGAATTTTTCATCCTTGCGTTTTTTCGTGGCTTGGGATCCCTGTAGCAGGTGAACAAGTATCTCATGTAGGTATTTGAAATGACCAAATTGAGTGATGTTGTGGACATTGGCAGCAAGAAATTTGGGGTGACGTTAATGTATCCAAGAAGCTGCCGCATAAAAGCCCTCTCGATCTCATTTGCTTGTTCCTCGTACGCCTCTCAGTTGACAAACTAGCTGTAAAGTTGTTAGTGGATCTTGATTCCATGCAACTTCCAAAATTTCAGTGACTCTATGGGAGGGAGTATCAGGCACAACATAGAAAAATAAATCCAACAATGGATTGAGAACCTGGGAGAGAAATTTTCAGTCATTGTCATATTCTCCATTCCATTCTTGAGATTTGTTTTGGGTAAATTTTTGTTTCTTTTTACTCCACGATATGTTGTTGAGATTTGTTTTGGGTAAATTTCTGTCTCATTTTGTGGTCTGTGATGAATTTTAGGTTACGGGTTGAAGAAGCCATGTCTTTGATAGTATTAAAAGTCTTATCGGCGATGGTTTTGATAGTATCCTTGGGCTAGGTGGGAATCAAGTATAGTAGCAATGGATTCCATGTCATGTGCAAGGAAATGTGTTTCATAGTTTCCATGGTTCCCCCTTTTTACTAGCCTTAGCACACTAACATAATGGAACAAAATTGGATCGTTGTTCCCCTTTTTATCAACCTTCACACAGTAACAAATCGAGATAGAATTGGATCATGCTTTTAGCACAAATTCATCGAATGAAACAAAAGGCAGTACCTTGGTTTAAATTTTACCACTTGTGCTAACAAATTGTTTACTATCTACTAACACTTGTGTACATTTTAGTGTAACTGAACATGTATCATGGAAATCGACAAGTGTGCGCACACATATTTTGACGACCATCTGCATGTTAAAGAAGAATATTTTGAAAGAGTTACATCCTATGAATTTTCTAGACTGCATAAAGATGTAAAGACATGCACACAATTGCTGATCTCAACTATGAATGTAGGCATGAAATCATGTGGCAACAATTATACTTTTGTTAGGTCCCTATAATACTAGTGTATCCCCTTATTGTTATTGTTAGTGTAGCCCCCTTATTTTTAATATTGTGCCCATGTAGTCCCCATATTGTTATTATTGTGCCCTATAGAAGCCCACTATTGTTATTCTTGTGCCCTTACATTGTTATGGTTATTTCGGCTATGATTATATTGTGATACCTTGGACCCCTATATATAGAAAGGAGGTTTTGTCATTTGTATCATCCAAGAATTGTTCATTTATGTAATGTAAAGGATGTTTCCCTGTTGAAGAGGATGATTTATAAGGCGTTGATCTATCTTTTCTTCTATTTTGTGAGTTGGTTTCATAACATTTGGTATCAGAGCTTTGGATTCTAGGGTTTCACTGCTGCAAAAAAGTAACCGTGGCATTTTCGCTATAAATTTTTTTATTCAAAGTTTAAGACACTAAAAAAAACCCATTTGAGCCGAAATCCGGAGGAACTTCATGTAAAAATTTCAGATCTTGGTTTTCTATAGTTTCGAAGATATGTTATGAGGAAGTTAGGGTTTTTGCAGGCTCCAGAATTTCATCTCAAATAGGTGACCTTGGGAAAATCGTCATAACTTTCTCTCTGAGCATCATATTCGAATTATGTAAAAATTGGCCAAAAGTGAACGGACTGTAGTTACTTTTTCATTGATTTCAAAACCAAAAAACAAAACAGTGACACATGACACGCCGTACAAGTTCGCTCTACTGAACTAGTACATAATTAGGAAATTGTGGGAGATCAGGCATAACTTTACCTTGAAGAATCAAAATTAGTTCTCACCTATGGCACTGTAAATAAGACGTAGAGGGATTCTACAGGACTGAATATCAAATCTTGGGGATCCGAAATTACAGAGATAAATCAGTTTCAATATCAAGCTCCTAAAAAACAAGAAAAATGTGTGTATTTGTTTTTAAAATTACATAAGTCTTGTTTGAAAAATCAGTTTGAAGTGATTCCAAGGGAATATTGAAGCATATATATCAATATTGGGTTCTAAAATCCCCCCAAAAAATAATTCTACACCAATTAAGATATCAGAAAACTCTACTATGATGCATGAAGAGGACGAATTGCAACATGATATATCAAAATTACGGGACCAAGTGCAAAAAATTTAGATCTCACAAAGAGAAACCAAAGATGACATAGATGGTTTAAAGGAATACATGGAAGCTAAGGTGGATGGTTTTAAGGATGACATGAAAGCTAATATGGATGATCAAGCAGTGGAATATCACATCGAGCATCAACAACAAGTTTTCCAACTCTTAAAGGATAACCTAACTTTGGTGCAGAATCAAATGAAACAACATGTATATCAACATCGCAGTGAAAGAAGTTTTGATGTAGAAAACTGGTATTTTTATGGCCACAACCATACAAACTAATGTCCCTCAAGCAAGCTAAGAAGGATAATAAGTTATCGCCAAAGTACCGTGGTCCTTACGAGGTGTTGCAAAAGATTGGTACTATGGAATACAAATTGGAGCTTCGGGCATCTTCCCAAATGCACCAAGTTTTCCATGTTTCATGCTTAAAGAAGGTTATAGGTGACAAACTCCCAGTTCAAACAATATTTCCAGAACTTCAAGAGGAAGGAAACATCATATTGGAACCTGAACCAGTCGTGGAAACAAGAATTCAACAACTACAAAATCGATTAATTTCAAAGTATCTCAACAAGTGGAAGAACTTACCTGCTGAATATTCCACATGGGAGGATGATAATTTTATACAGAAGGATCCAGAAGTAATAAAACGTCGAGGAAAACACTTTTTTAAAGGAGAGGGGCATGTTAGGTACCTATAATACTAGTGTATCCCCTTATTATTATTATTGTTAGTTGATGCAAGAGCATCGACCTACCCTTAATAAAAATTGAGATTCAAAGTTGCTGGAAGGAGAGACGCGGACAAAAAATTGAAAAGGGGGCTAATTTCCATGAAATTTGACTAAATTGATAAATTTGTTTCCTTAAATATTGTGAAATCGATGCATCTAGAAGATATGATTTGTTTTAAAAATCTGCCACATAATTAAAATAGAGTGATTTTAGGGATTAGTTACATGATTTTTGGAAGGAAATCATGGATCTTAGATGATCCACTCGTTTATAATTTCCTTTAAAATGTGAAGACTGTGTTGTATGAGAGAGGCCCACATAATGTAACCTTAGTGTGAATACATGATTAGGCCCATAGTGGCCTTAGCCTGTAACGCGAGTTCAACAATAATGGAATCAATGTATTTTTATGTACCCAGGAATGTTTTGGATCATGTGTTATCTGTGTGTTATTTAATTTTGATTTATCATTGTGTATACACATTCTTCTTATTTCAAAAATGTTAGAGTATGTCTAATCGAATGAGGTAGCAGATGAGAATTCGATGTGGATGATTAAAGGTCGCCGAACGTAGCCTGAAACGATGAATGGAGATGATTAGAGGAACAAAGTATGGTGAATTGTGTGAGTACAAGAATACGCAATTTCTGTGTGATTCCTGTTCAAGAAATTCAATTCTGGTTCTCGATCTAGCAACTAAGTTTGTTTTATTGCTGCATAATGGACAATTTTGTCCATAAGCTGGACTAGTAAACCACATGTCTGAGGATCATGTAAAGTTACAGTTTTGCTACATCAAAGTGGTATCAGAGTAGAAGAAGATTTTGCGTGCAATGCAAGGAGGTACTAATTATTTTTAGGATTGGTAAGCGTGTGCTCCTTATATTTTTGTGCAGGTAGCAACAGAGGAAGGTGAGAATATTTGCAACAACCTAGAGCAAGGAGTGCTCATACGGTTCCAGAGGAGAGAACTAGAGATGCCGAAATACTGAGCTCAAAGGAGAGAAGCTTAGTGAGGTATCGTGTAGCAAGGAGGAGGATTTCTACTGCAGAAGTTTTTGTTGCAACTCACGAGTGCTGTTACAAGAAGAACAAGAAGGCATATGAATAGGAGGTCATAAATGTTTGTACCTCGGGAGTCTAATGCAGGAGCATCGACCTACCCTTAATCAAAATTGGAATTCAAAGTTGCTAGAAGGAGAGACGCGGACAACGATTTTAAAAGGGGGCTAATTTCCATGAAATTTGGCTAAATTGATAAATTTGTTTCCTCAAAGGTGAAATCGATGCATCTAGAAGATATGATTTGCTTTAAAAATATTCCACATAATTAAAATAGAGTAATTTCAGGAATTAGTTACACAATTTTTGGAAGGAAATCAAGGATCTTAGATGATCCACTCGTTTGTAATTTCCTTTAAAATTCAAAGACTATGTTGTATGAGAGAGGCCCGCACAATGTAACCTCAGGGTGAATACGTGATTAGGCCCAAGTGGCCTTAGCCTATAACGCGAGCTCAAAAATAATGAAATCAGTGCATTTTATGTACCCAGGAATGTTTTGGATCATGTGTTATCTGTGTGTTATTTAATTTCGATTTCTCACTGTGTATACATATTCTTCTCATTTCAACAATGTTAGAGTATGTGTTATCGAATGAGGTAGTGGATGAGAATTCGATGTGGATGATTAAAGGTCGCCAGAGATAGCCTGGAATGATGTGTGGAGATGATTAGAGGAACAGAGTATGGTGAATTGCGTGAGTACAAGAATACACAAATTTTGTGTGATTCCTATTCCAGAAATTCTATTCTTGTCCCCGATCCAGTAGCTGAGTTTGTTTTCTTGCTACATAATGGACAATTTCATCCATAAGTTGGACTAATAAACCACATGTCTGAGGATCGTGAAAAGTTGCAGTTTTTTTGCATCATTAGTGTAGCCCCTTTATTTTTATTGTTGTGCCCATATAGTCCCCATATTGTTATTATTGTGCCCCATAGAAGCCCATTATTGTTATTCTTGTGACCTTACATTGTTATGGTTATGTCGGCTAGGATTATATTGTGACCCCTTGTACCCCTATATATAGAAAGGAGGTTTTGTCATTTGTATCCTCCAAGAGTTGTTCATTTATGTAATGTAAAGGAGGTTTCCCACTCGAAGAGGTTGATTTCTAAGGCGTTGATCTATCGTTTCTTCTATTTTGTGAGTTGGCTTCATAACAACTTTTAGTAATTAAATGTATTTGATTTCTTCTTATCTCATCTCAAGGAATCCATTTTTATCTATTCCTTGAATTTGGTATGAAGTTTTGTTTACCTAAACATAGGGGTTTTCTAATTTCCTTGGACAGTGTGCAATAGAATTCTGAGAGGAGATGTGGAATTATTATCTTATTAGATTAATAAGGTATTATATTAATATACCATTAGAGATGAGATTTAAGTTGAAATATGTGGTTATGGATGTGGATTTGCATGTTGGAAGGAGTATGGGTAAAATATGACCGATGATGAGGGCGGTGACATGTGAGAAAAGTTTGACCATGTTGTTTAATTTGTGTAATATGTTGTACAAGAGTGATCCACAATTTGAGCGAATGAGATGGAGTTCATTTTAATGAAATTATTTAACTAGCAAGTATGGAAGTAAGTTGATTGCATTTCTCACCTCCCTTTATGGATATGGATATGTTGGTTTAACTGTATTTCTTTCTGGTGACTACTCTAAAGTATTTAGTTGTATATAGTTTTTTGTTTGGATAGGCGTTTCACTTCCAAACATAGTTAATTTTTCATTATTCTACGATTACTAGAGCCAAAGGGAAAGGGGATTGCTATATCAACATTCCAGGCATTAATAGAATTGTGTGTAGAGAGAAAAATATTTTAAATCTAAAGCTAGATCCATATTGATTTTCAAAGCATTTAAATCTGACCTACATATGGGGAGTTAAAGATATTTTCATTGGATGCTACCATTAAATGTTTGGAAGAGTCTCATCCATCTAATTCAATCTACCAATTGAATCCATCATAATAGGTTGTGAAATGTTGTGGAGTGAGAAAGGATTAAGGCTATAAGTTTAGGTAAGGTCTTCAATTTATTTTCGACTTTAGTTGGAAAGGTACTGACTACTGCTAGGTAGGTGTTAGTATCTATTAAGATTACTAGATTGTAATTTGATAGTTATATTTGCTGGGCTACTCACCCAACATCCAGGCTATCAATGAAGTATTTCAAGAAAATAAATGGAATATTGATGTCTTTTTCGTTCAAAGTAATTTTCCTTAGTCATCTCTAGCAATTATTTCTTAGTTTGTCCATTAGTTCAAATTTTGTGTCATGGCCATAATTTTTTTATATTATACTTCCAACTCAGAGGCTTCATTATCTTATAAGATTAATAAGACAAGATTCTCAATAATGACACCAACCGATTCTTATTGTGTACAATCTATTAGATTCTAGTTCTTATCTAATAGAAACCTCATAATAATACTTTGTTGGAGGTGTCATTTGGTTATATTTTGAAGTCGATGCAATGTATTTGTTAGAGTTAGTGAATTGATGAGTTGTTTATTTTATATGGTTTTAGAGCTAATCTCTTGGACAACAAACTTAATTAAACGACAAAATTTATTGTGGGAGATAAGGAATTTATCTTAAAGCCAACAACGTGAGAAATAAACTTCATAGCCATGAAAACAATGGTCATGAGCCAATTATGAATAGTAAAGGCATAATGGTCAGGATAGGCTTTGCATATTGGTGTAGATGCTTGACGAGAAGGTTGGACATTGCTAACTCATTGGTAAGTCGTAAGTGAGCCCTTCTTTTCTACCATATGTGACACATAGAACCTTTGGTTATTCTAGGTCCCAATAAAATAAAATAATTGTACATCATTGGTTATGATTTGTCTTTTTAGATATTTGAAAGCATTATGGCTTATCCATGAAGTTTTATGTTAATTTGGGTTTTGTACCATGTTTTTTTGAGAAACCTAACATACTTTGCAAAACAAAGTGGATGGGAGACTTCATGAAATATGATATTATTGGTGCAATTTTTTCTTTTCTTTCATGAGTGATTATGATGTCTGAGTTTTCATTTGGCATTTTCTTTTGTGATGATGTTTATGATAATTGAAATTTAACTTCCATTTTCTTTTGTGTTGAATTTTGAATGATTTATATATTTATGTAAGAGAAGTTAGTATTTCAACATATTAATGAGAATGCTAGTTCATATTTCAGTTTCTTGTTAGTTTACATTTGATAGCATGTTTCTTAGTTCGCATATTCCTTCAGTGTATCTTTGCACCTTTTAGGGTAAATTTCTAGTTATTTTATTTGAAATTGATTTATTACAACCAATGAACCTCTCTCTCTCTGTATATTATATATATGTGTGTGTGTGTGTGTGTGTGTTGAATCTTTACATGATTTCCCTTTAAAACATTTAATTCAAAATTTGCAATAAGTCTCCATTTGTTGGAGAAAAATCTCATAGTGGTAATGAGACCCATTTAACCGGGCAATATTTCTATTTCAAACGGAAAAGGGTCTAGTTGGGATCTTGACTCGATGATTTCCTAAATGTTGATTTGGTCAATTTTGGCCATCAACATATTGTTTTTAAAGAAAATCAGTACGTAGAAAAGTAAGTGAGAGCAAAGGCATCCTTGGAGGGTTGTACTACGAAATAGAAACAACAATTGAAAGAGTTGTTATAGGCATAAAAATATGTGTTCTAGGAGCCTAACAAGAGGGTAGTGGGGCACAACATCCTACTATTATCATATTTCCCATTTCCAAACACTGGGTTATACAAACAATTTGCTATAAAAAGTGAGGCGAAGAAAAAATTGCAACTTCTACTACAAAAGTGTGTCATTCAATTGAGTACATCACCATGTCAGCCACCCATCATAATTTTTCCAAATAAGGACGTGACTTGGAGAATATGTATAGATTACAGGGCATTGAATAAAATTACACTCAATAAGAAGTACTGCTGGACCATAATAGATGATCTGTTGAATCAGTTGCAGCAAATCAAATACTTCAACAAGTTGGACTTAAATTCTAGATACCACTAGGTCTAAGTCAAAGAAGACTATTATTGGGAGACCATCTTCAAAACCAGATAAGGTTTGTGTGAGTGGTTAGTTGTGCCATTTTTCCTATGCAATGCACCAACAATGTTTATGAGGTTAATGAATGATATAATGCACGGGATTTTATAGATTCATTTGTTATTTTGTGTTTGGATGATATACTAGTATACAATGCAACATGGGAGGAGCATATCTCACATTTGACACAATTGTTGGAAACATTAAAGAAGAAATAACTGCTAGCAAATCTCAAGAAGTGTGAGTTTTCACAACAACCTTTGGTGTATCTGGGGTATGTGTTAGGTGGAGGAGAGTTGAAGATATATCCTTCCAAGATGGATTCCATCATGAAGTGGCTAGTTTTTACTAAAGTTTCTAAGGTTAGGAGTTTCATTGGGGCATCACAGTACCTAAGAAACTCATAGCCTCATTTTTAGCAGTGGAAACACCACTCCACTCCATAAAAACAAGTGGCAAGAGTTTCCACCAGGGAAAGGATCAACAAAGGACCTTTGAGGAGTTGAAGAAGAAGATCAACTAAGCATTAGTTTTTCCATTACCAAGCTTGAAACAACCCTTAAAAAATGAGATATATATGAGTGGGTATGTTATGGGAGAGGTTTTGATGCAGGGAGGAAGGTTTTTATGCTACCATTATGAATTATGTCATGGAATAGTTCTTAATTACCCCGCCTATGACAAGGATATCTATGCCTTGGTGCAAGATGTGAAGAAGTGGAAGCGCTATCAGATGGGGAAGGAGACAATAATCCACATAGAACATCAACTGCTACATTATCTGTAGGCCCAAATTAAGCTACAAAAAAATAAGTATTACAAGTGGATGGGGATTTTACAGCAGTTTCATTTGGAGATTAAGTACAAGAAGGGTAGCACAAATAAGTTGGTTGACATGTTTTCAAGGCCACCCACATCAAAGATTACAACTTTGGGAGCTACGATGCCCATGGAGCCATTCACCCATGATACATACAAAGGCACATATTCATAAGATGGGGACTTCAAGGAGATATTTCAATAGTTGCAGAGCCAGAGTCATGTGCACAATGTTGACAACACAATTGAACACTATCTCTAGGATGGGACACAATATTTATTAGTGAATTTCAGACTACTTTATAGGATAATATGGACATGATGTTAAAAGGTCTACATCATCCATCCTAAAATACATGGGTAGATAGAAGTAATCAACAAGAATTTAGTGCAAATTTTGAGGGGTTACAATAAGAAGAATCCAAAAACCTGGGATGAAAACATGGTATATATAGAACACTCTTATAATATATCATTCCACAATTCCACTCATAAGTCCCTATTTGAAACTTGATTTGGATATTTTCAACCTCAACCTTTATAAATTACACATGGGTAGCAAGGACGAGTGAGGGAGGGTCTTATAGGGTGTTATCTCTAAATTGGTACTAATGGGCTGCTCCACCAGACAACTTAGAGTAACTCTTTTAAACCAGATTTTGACTAAGGATTAGCCTCTTCAGCCTGAGAGGGCTCTCTCAATTTAACTAATGATTTGACAATTTGGTTTTAAATCAGGTGGCTAACTCTGTGATAAGTGTCTTAGTGTGTTCGATTGCAGGTGAAAAATGGGATATATTTCACTACCATTGGGCACATGGAGTCAGTATGAAGGTATTTAGTGACAAATGATTCTCCTTGTGGAAGTTGAGGCTTTTACTGTTTCAATGAAAAAGATAATACTAACACACATAAAATATCCAATAACTTTAAGTCAAAAGTAAGACAGAGCATGAGGGCATGAATTTTGAGTAATTCAACATCAAGATATTGGAAAAAGATATTAAGGAAACATAAGACATAAAATCATTGCAACAATCAAAGAATATCAGGTAAAGAAAAAAACACCATCACTGTATATTACTGATATTCCAAAATTTACAATAATAGTAGTCTTAAAGTGACATTCTCCAACCCTTTCTGATTCGATTTTCTGTCTATTAATAGACCTTTGTTGCTTACATTGGATCTGCCCAGCTGGCTAGATCCTCGAACCATAACCTTGACACCTATCTTAACCATAAAATACATTTTTGGAACTAAAAAAGACACCTAATATCTTAAGACTTATACTTCTAATAGGACTCTTCCTTTCATTTATTACATTCATTTTCTGGATTAATGGGATAATTCCATTGATAATGATCAAGAGCTCGAGTGGCCCTCACCATCACTAAGACATAAATGTACCCACTAGATTTAGGAACTAACACTCCTACTTTTTATGAAAATATAAACACAGCTTTTATCCTTGTCCTCGTGTTGAGCTGGATAGGTGACACTCTTGTCGAGTAGTGAATCTCTGCTGGGGTGGTCCACTATCATATTGAATGTCTCCACGTGGCTAGCTATTCTTCAAAACACTTTTCAACCCTCCAAAAACCATTAAAAATACTTCGCTGCAAAAACAGAGTACACTTAGGAAGTTTGATAGCGTAGCTTAGTAGCATACTTATTTCAGCCATCCAAACTCATTGTTTGCTTCTTCTTCTGATCAATACATGTTTGCTAGGAAATATAGGCTAACTACAATCCGACTTTCCCTCCTTTGATTTCCATCAAAAATATTTTTGTGGTAAAAAATCACCCTATAGGGATTTCATAGCGAAATCCGGCCTTCAAGCCTGGGCTTCACTACGAAATTTCCTAATTGGCTGAAACCACAGATTTTCCATTTTTTCAAATTTCAGCTTCCAAACCAAAATTGATGTTTCCTGCATGCTGTAAAATTTATCAAATTTTTTTAGACTAACCCCTCAAACTTTGGGTACTTCATCTTTAGCATCAGCAGGCTGTACTTCTTCAGGTTTATTTATCACTTTAATTTTCAGCCCTCTTTTCTTTAGTTCTTCTTGAATCATATCCATTTGGTCTTCTAGCTCCTTAACTTTCCCTTTAAGCCTTTTCCTCTCAAACTGTAGCCATATATTTCTTTTTCTAGTGTTCTTCACCACTTTCCTCAGAGGAAGAGTTCTCTTTAGCAGCTTTTTGGCATTTGTCAGTGTTTTGTCATATTTGTCTAGCTGATCCTTCATTTAATTTTTAAAGTCTACCATTAGCTTCCTGTCTACCTTGGCCTCTTGTAGTTCCAATTTGACTTCAATGACTTCTTCTTTGGCCTCTCTTAATTGCTCTTGCAATATTTGTACTTCAGTCTTTTCCTCCACTTGCTCCTTTCCTTTTCTCTGCACAAAAACCTCTTCTGTTGCTGGAGATAGTTCTATGATAGGTTGCTTGCCTTTGTCAATCTTTTCTGTTATCTTACTTTCCATGGAACCCTTTGCAAGTTGTAACCTATTCATTATTTTCCTTGGCTAGAATATAAAACCAACATCTTCTCCTGCAAAATCAAATATTTTAACAGACTTACCTTTCTGCTTCTTCCTTTTCTCCCCTTCAATGTCTTCTGCTTTGATAATTGGATTTTCTTCAGTGTCTATTGCTTGGAGGATGTATTCAAGATTTCCTTTGGAAATCGTTTGGCTCCTAGTTATCCTCCTGCTACCATGTTTGCTAATTTTCTAATTTTTACTTGCAAGTGATGAATGTGAGATATTTGTCTTTGGTATAGGTTCAACTTCAATATCCATTGGCTCCACAATAGGCTCTCATCCCTCTTTATTAACATATTTTATCACAACTGGAGATGAAGTAATCTTTGGCTTTGAAATCTTCTTGGGTGTCACTGGATCCACTTCATATCCACTAAGAAAAAGAATAGATGTTCAATCTTTGTTTAACTTCTTTAATTCCTCCAGCACTAATAGTTTAATTAGGCCATGGTGAAAAAATAATGTCTCAATGCCTTCAGCCCTCACTTGAACTTTATCAGACATCTTCCCCAAACTCCTAAACAAAATGAAAGAAAAATCAAGGGGCTGCTTACCAATGAAATGTAGAAGGAGCCTGAAATGGTATAAGTAGACCATATGAAACCTCCCCTCACAGGTAAAATACTTTTGGACCACAAACATCAACTTTGAATAATTTTCTTTCATATAACTCTTGGGAATGCCACTTGCCATGTCAGCTCCAATGTGCTCCAGTTTTCCAAATTCCTCACAGCTCTGCATTTTGAATGTTGTAGCTTTGAACCATTCCTCACCTCCTCTTGGTATCTTTGTAGCCTGAGAAATAGTATCAGGTGATACTGTGAAATTTAAAACCCTTACATTTGAGGTTGTCCCTATGAAATTGGCTTCAAAATCTTTGGATATTTGAGCATGAAAACCCTGAAGCTTCTGACAGAACTACAGACAACCAACATTTTTGAAAGCATCCATGAAACTGGGGTCTTCATTCAATAAATTTAAGTCCATAGGCTTATATCTCGCACAAGAACCTCCTTTATTCACCTTCTTCTTCGTTTTTATCCTTCTTTATAGCCGCACTGCTTCTTTAGCTGTGACACCTACATATGAACAAAACTAGATAGCAAGTTATTTGTGCTGTAAATCAGCTCTTCAAGGATGACACTATTATGCTACATGCTGGATTTGAACAATGAATGAAGAAGAGATGCTAAGAGGTGAAATTTAAATTGCAATTCGACAACTTCATGGAGAATGATGAAAAATGTGAACACAAAAGGTAATGATGAATGAAATCATGATATTGCATGCTTGGTGATCATGGTAACTAATTTGGTGACCTCACCTTTACCCTTGGCCATCGAAAACTTGACACCTCACCCCACTTTGTCTTTTCTGCAGAAAAACACGACTCCATAGAGAAGATATTTAAAAACCTTCCAGATTCGCTACAGAATTTTCAGGTGATTCCATAGCGAAATCCACCATTCTGCAGTTGTATTCGCAACCGAATGGTGAAAAAATAGATAAGTGGCTTATATGTGATTTGAGAGAATGGATACGAAAACTAAATGAAATGAAGTGGATTTAACTGACATGACATGACTCATGGTGGGCTTAGACTTAAGATAAATCTTATTACATGTGTTTTTTCATAAATTTCATGAATCCAATTATGAAAACAAAATGGAACCTAGGTGAATGATGTAAAAGACCCTATCAATGAAAGTTTGAAAAATTATGAGTGATAACATAGGGAATGCCTTGAGGGTAGAAAAAAATTGTTGCGAAGAGTAGGAAAATCCACATATAGGTATAGGAGACATTGTAGAATTTATATGAAAAATATAAGGCCATGCATGACCAACACAGAAAAAATAAGTCGTTTAAGGTGGGTGACTGAGTATAGTTACAATTGAGCAAGGAGAGGCTACATGGTTATGATATGAAAATCAAGGCTATATGTGTAACAACCTTGGTCAAAATTCCATGTAATAAAGTTAATAAAGGAAAAATAATAACCAAGGTCATGGAAGACATATTCCAACCTAAATGTTTGGAAAAAAAATAGTGATGGGGATCCCTTATGATTAATTAATTGCTATGGAAATTGGAAAAGGAAATGGAAAAGGCTTTGGAAAGGAAAAGTGGCATTTATTGTCATTTATTTATGAAAATAATGGAAAATAGGAGAAAAGGAAGGTGAAAGGTCACAAGTTGCATGTGAGGAGGAAAATGAAGGAAAATAATTGAAATTGAAGAAAATAGAGGCCTCATTAATAAAAAAGCTTCTGAGGATTAGTTGGTGGCTTTTTGTCAGTTTAGTTTTAGAGCTCTCATTATATTCTCTCTCTCTCTCTCTCTCATACTCTTGGACACAGAGTTTCCATGGAGCACTCGTGGAGGATTGTGGCATACTTGGGATTTGGAGAAAGAAGGCAAAGGAATATTAGAAAAGCGTAAGAGGACATCGAGATTAGCAACTACAATGTGTTTTTCTTGAAGGTACCGAGTTGCATGTATGAGTTCCTTGCTATTTTTGGCATGCATGGCACATGCATGTGGTTTCTTGGTTATGATATGTCATTTGCATGGAGGATCGCCTGGATTTACAGTGGTTTTGCTTAGCCTTTCCATTTCCTATATAGCCATGATGTTGTGGGTTTCTTTCCTTTTGTTTTCTAGTTGGTTCTCATTTTCTTTATGGCTATGGTTTTAGTTACTAGTTCCACAAAGCCTTGGTTGGAAAAACGCTCTAGAAGCCTTGTAACAACTTGGGTTCAGTTACTAGTCTTGGAAAAATTGGTTGGAAAAGTGATCTCGAGCCCTTGGTGGGTTGAGTTACTAGCCCTAGAAGCCCTGGTTGGAAAAACGATCTAGATCCCATCAAAAACTGTGGGTTGAGTTACTAGTCCTGAAAGCCTTGGTTGGAACAAATGCTTTGGAGCCCTAGAAAACTCGGGTAGAGATCAATATGGTGATGGTTAGTGATGTCCAATGGTGAGGTGAAATCGTTGGTTGAGGGTTGAGGTGGTTTGGCCTATGGAAGCGCTGGTTTGGTTTGTTTTGGTTATTCCGCGAGATCCCACATCCATGCTTGGAATATGGCGTGAGGGTGATTGGATGAAAGAAAGATTTGGTTCAGCCCAATCTATGGTTGAGTTGTACGTGGAAGTCCCATAACTGTTTTCATTTTGCATATGTAAATACAAGTTCTTTTCCTCTTGTATTTTATCGGAAAATGTATTTTCTATTATGTGATCTTGATGGTTATTTTGTCATTGTTATTATGTTGGTTATATGCTGGTTATGAGAATGGTTTATGACATAATTGAGTTATGGCTCTCATCATGTTTCAGTTAGTATATGAAATGTTAAAGAATGAATGACCTAATATACAACATGCAGCTATTGGGACGATATATTGGTCCTCCTTGTTGATTCTCAGATAAGTATGAGATCCCTATGCTTAGATCTATTGTAATGACCTGCAGATTACATATTTGTGATATGTTTGATGATAAGAATTTTATGGATAGTAGGGATCAAATAAATTATTTGTACTGATTATTACATTAGAAACCTTATTCCATTGTTGTTTATCATTTCTGAAAGTTTCATAAAGTTTTGGGTAGCAGCCTAAGACCTGGCCCTGAAAAAGTGGCTCATAATTTGGGGTCGTTGGCTTAGAAATGCCTTAAAAAGTCCATAGTTGGTGACATGCCTTGCTATGGGAGCGACTGGAAGGCCTCAGTCACATGCATGGCTTGTCATGGAAGCGAATGAGGGTCTAGATCAGTAAAATGTCAAGTTGTCTTAGGGGTTGGTCACCTGGAATGGTTGGCTAGCTCTTGAAGGTTCTGTAACATGTGTGGAAGGTTAGATTGGTATTTTCATGTCGGTTCCACTTCCTTAACTGTACTTGTGGAGGTGAATCATATCATAGAAACTCTTTGTCACATATTTACCTCGGTGGATGGATTAGCTTGGGTAAATGTGGGAGGAGGGTGTTACAGGGTGGTATCACAGCATGGTTCCATTCTCCTTGGGTGATGTCTAGTTTCCGTTATCCTTGGATGAATGTGTTTTCACATGTACTTGTTGGTTGCATATTTTTCCTTATGCTTGTGGTATATGTGCTTGTTGTGTATGCATGTTGGTGGTCATGGTTGTCGTTGTGATGTCATGCAAAAGTTGATGGTGTTGTCATTGGAATATATTCGTCATGAATGTGTGTCAATGTTTGTATGTATTGGATATGTATGTGTGTCGTACATATGGTCTTATGCATGCATTATGTCGATAAAAATTGAGATGATGTATATAATGTTATGATTATGATTATGCATGTATTGTGCTAGTATGGTTGGTCTTGCAGATGAGATATCCACCCCGAACTAAACTGAGGTACATTGTTTTGTTTATGTTTTGGTTTAGCTGGCATGATATAGCTTGCAGGAAGAGAAGAACAAAGATGGCTAGCAAGATGGTAGACTACAGTTCACGAGATTCTACGTATATATCAGATGAGCAGCATGGTGATGAGTACTCCCCTCACATATAAAATATTATGAGAAGTTCGAAGGTAGAAATAAGGAGTTGCAAAGAAGATAATGATTGAATCATTCAATCACAAGAGAGACTTGGTAGGGCATAGGAGAAACAAGTATAAGTTAATGCATTTATCCTTTAGAGCTCATAGGACTTGCAAAGTGAGGGAATGCTTAGAATCAGTTATGTGCAGTAGGATAGGAGTAATGGGGCATATGGTAGTCGGTCTCACGGTGGTCACATGTTAGATAGGGATGACATGATAAGAGATGGTAGGTTCATGGATACATCGAAAAACAGAGTTGATGTACACATTTTCTATTCTAGTTCTAGTTCTGACATGTATCATGATCATCGCCGTTGTCATCCTTATAGGAGGAGTGACAGGGGATATTTTGTAATATTCCCATTTTAGCTTATAGCTAAATGGAATATTAAAATTTTGCTTTTATCACCTAGCAGCTTAATAAATGGGTAAGGGAACCCATTCTTATTGAAGACATGAATAAAATCCCTCATAATGTGAAAGGGATCATCAGAGTAGCTTGATTTTGCACCCTCAAGTGTGAAAAGGGGAAAATGCATGAAGACAAGGTTACATTTGACCAAGTCAACAGCGCTGCCATAGGAGGAGTGGCTTACTTTAGAAGACAACGCAGTGTGAATGAGGAAGAGGATATTTGGTGGAGGAAAGCCTAATGGATGGGGCCCATGGAGAGAGAGCTTTCACTTGTTTAAAAGGAGGGCAAGACAAACATTTTTTCTCATGCTATGGATTGTTGATTTCATTATCTATTCAGACATTGTGCATTCTTTTTCTGTTTAGCAAGAATCGTCGGGGATTCCTATTTAGGATTTCTTCACCTTATTGAGGGGCCTCTTGAAGGATTGTTCTTCATTCTCCACACTTCTTGGCTCAAGGCCAAAGCATCCTCCTCCAGGACAGCGTTATTGCTACAGCAACATAATTTTATGTTGCAGGGTGTTGCAGTGGAGACTCCACAACACCATTTCCTTGGCTCATCTGTCAGAGGAGGGAGCTTCTATTCCTCTGGGAGGTTAGTGAGGGATATTCATGAGAATATTGCAGATCATTGGCACCAATCCAAGCTCTTCTCTTCACCCATAGCGCATTCCCTTCTCTAGACTGCGTTATTTATGAGTGCACTTGTAGTGGGGACTTGCTCCACTATTTTGGAGGGTGAGATCTTCAGGGATTGGATCAGCCTTTCACCTGGAAGATCCTTTGGATGAGATTCAGCCATCATATGTAGCACCATCAGCTATCTTCATCCATTTCTCTTATCTAAGTTGCAGTTGCTGCCCAGCAACTCCGGCATTTCTGCAGATTTGCCATTTTGTATGTAATTCAACCAATCCTTCTAAGGATTGTGTATTATATGTTTACAGGGGTTGAGATATTACTCCCCCTTCTTATTTGAGCTATCTATTGTCATATCCATAGATTAATGACATTTTTCAGCAGTTCCTCTTCATGGATTGCGCAGTCATAGCCAGGGCTTCTCTTGTATAGCAGTATTTCTTCATATGCCATGTATATGTTTCATAGGGGCTGCATTGCCTAGCTTGAGAGATCATTTTCCTCAAGATATTGTATACATTATTGCTGCTATAATCTAATGTAATGGTTATGAGGATCTTCCGGCATTATTGTATTAATGCATTCACTGCTATTTTCCAGCTCATGTTTATGTATTGCTGATCTCTACATTGGTAATATCTTGAGATATTCCCAATAGTGTATCTGTTCCTAATTTGGAATATTACAGTGGTATCAAAGCCTGATCTTTGGCTCAGCCTATGAGTCTTAGCCAAAGAAGATCAAGATGATGAAGAAGATGAGTTTACTCTCATCTATTTTTCAGATCCAGAGGAGACCTCTCCAAGGAGGTCAAGAAGAGTGAAGAAGGAGAAGAGGAAGGACCATGCACTTCCTAATCTCACAAAGAAGCAAACCAGAAGCATGAAGAACACTTGGAATTCGAAATTCTAAGTGAGTACCTTGCTGAATACCAAGCTAAACCTAGAACCTTCCAAGAGACTCTAGCTTTTCCACAATTGATTTAGCAGAAAGAATAAATAAGACCCCACAACTATGGGATGATGAGAGGCAATAGATTTCTATTGTCCACATTTTATGGATCACTCACATGTGCAGCAGAGGTTTGGGTGAAGAAGCTAGAGGCTTTCTTTCTGCTACATCCTGTAGTAGACAGAGAGGCTGTAGAAATTACAGTGCTGCACCTTGAAGGTGAAGCAAAGAATTGGTGGATCAACCATCTAAGCCATACAAGGGTTTCTACTCTTGTTGAGTTTTCTCAAAGATTGATCAGGAGGTTTGGCAAAAGGAGGGAGGAGCCCTCACCACCAGTTAATGAGGCATGTACCAGCGCTATTGAGACCATGGACGAGCAGCCTTCATCTTCAACAGTTTGGGAGGCCAACACTTATGAGGAGGCACTGTAAGGAGCTTCCAATTTTCACCAAGGTATGATTGAACATCCATCTCTTGTCATCTCAGCAAACACTTTGGATGGGTCTATATCATTGCATGTAGTTGACCTAGAGAAACACAATAGCACTAATGATGGAGAAAGGAGGAATCATTCCTCATGTGAGCATTCAGAGAGCAGCTTCATTCAGGAAGCCATGAAGGAAGTAGTGAGAAGGAGTAGACATCTGGAGATAAGAAACTCTTTCTCCTCTCTAGATGATACTCTCTCAATGAGCATGCCACAACTCAAAGAGATACTTCTACTTGCAGCAGATCCAAGGCCTCTTTGGTTTTGGAAGGACATGCATGAGGAGGAGATCTCCCGGAGGGATTTCAGTAGAGATGCACTCCCACACATCATGGAGTGCAATATTCTTCATCAATTTGAGGAGGTTCTTCCCTTCTCTCAGGAGTAGATATTAGATGGAGGACATCTTCGGATGGATGACATCTATCATGACTATGTTGGACATTCCTTGAGCCATGCACATCATGATGGGAGGGTTTTTCCTACCACCTATTTGGATCCTCATAGGGTCAAATTGATCCTTTGGAAGATTGCATTTCAAGTTCCCATGAAATGCAGCAATCTGATTTGGGATGATGGTAGCCCTCATGGGAGGAGTACCAAGATGAGGGATGGGAGAAGGCATCCACAATTGGTTGAGTGGATGTGGATGGTGAGCAAGGAGCGGGTGAGCTACTTGCAGATTTATGATACCGGGTAGCAGGAGGCTTGGCTGCGTTGGTTACTCTTGAAGGATTTTGGTCATCACTTGCCATACACTATTTCCAAGGGTATGAGGATGGAGAAGATGTGGCAGGATGCTGGCATCATGGAGCAACAAAGAGTATGGGTGCATAGTAATGATGCAACATTCATGTCATTCACTATCTCTTCATCACATATCTTGCATGATGAGAGCAGGAGGAAGCAACAAAGACATTTGTTGTTGGGGTTGTTCTTCGAAGAGCAAGGGCAGAATTACTCTCATTCCTTGTATGATGTTGCAGGAGTAGGAGATGGCACTATCATGGTGCAAAGGGAATACTCCTTGACCTTTGATGATTAAGAATTACTTCAACCTTGGGAGAGATTCCATATTTGCAGCAACATTATTGGAGGGTTGCCCATCCATGTTGGAGGAGTTGAGGGCAATAGCGTTGTGCCACCTAGAGATTATCTAGTGCCTCATGTAGAGGAAGGAGGAACTCTTGCTCCAGATAGAGGGATTCTTGCATTCTTGCAAGGAAGTCCCCAGGATCTCATGTATGGGGATCAAGGCACAATTCATGTGCCATTGTTGAAGAGGTGTGAAACCATGGAGACACAAGGAGGAGATAGGGAGGATGACCATCATGATGTGATGAGGAACACACATCCCTGTCTATTTTATGAGGTTGATGCACCTAAGAAGGTGATTGGATTGTGTAGTGGAAGCATGGACAGATTTTTTCATTCATATATGCAGTCACCCTTTGATGATGATGTCTCATTGCATGGAGACATTTTTCCGGGGAGACCACTAGTTCATCAAAGGATGAGGGATGCTTCACATGTTGAGGCACCATTCATTGATTTCAGAGGAGTGGAGTGCTCCCAGGATCATCTTTCTTGCATGATATTGACAGATTAGCATATTAGGAGATGCATAGATCATGTGCAGATGGAGGAGATACATAACTCTTTGGAGGAGTTAGCACAACCACCTCTTTTATCTTTGAGGATGAGAGGAGACTCATTTTTGAGCCACTCCATTTGCATACACAAAACTTATGGTAAGGGTATTTTTTGTTTGCATGATGATTTGTATATTCATCCCTTAACCATATATGTACAGGATGTTTCTCCAAGGAGGAGCATTCTTCTTTCTAGACCCCATGGTCTACTTGAGGCCATGAGCACTATTGGTGACCACTCCCTGGGAGGACTTGGGGAGGAAATGTATTTAGGGAGGACCTACTCACCTTGCACCCTACATCATTCAATTTCTCCATACATTTGAGGAGAGTAGGACAGCAAGAAAGTAGTTGAGAAGCCACCCTTTTTGTCATACTCTTTTGCAGTTGAGGGTCAAACTGCATTGGTTACAATTGAGGGACCATTGTCATTCTCCCTTGCCACATATGACAGCAAGCATGGTTCTCATTATGATTCATTATGTTTTTGATGTCTTTATGTTTGTTGAGAGCATGATTGGGGGAATGGCACATTAGTTGGATGTGTCCCTTGGGGGAGATATCTCCCACATTATTTGCATTGCATGTTCTAATGGGAGCATGAGAGGACATGTGGCCACTACAACAAAACATTTTTTTCCATTTGAGGTGAGCCATATGATTTATTGGATGCCATATGATGGTGACTACCAACTCATCACATATGATGTTTCATAACGTTGGGAAGAGATCCTTGGAGATCTAGTCTTCGTCTTGCCACTGGAGGGCAACTTTATTGCAGCCCAAGATCAACATATACTCTACACTTATCCTAAGTGGAGAGGAGGACAGCGTGGGGTAGGATATTTTGTCTACCAAGATCAGATTTCCAACCCACCTATATTGCAGGAGCCAAAGGTGGAAGATGATTGTCATGAGTTTCCATGTTGGGAGGTAACTCACTTTGTATGGATGATTGCTTGGGGGATGGAGGATCTACATGAGTAAGATGTTCCTCAACATATTTTAGACTCCATGCCTTGGGTGCAAATTTTTCAGTTCTATCCTTGCAGTTGCTTGAGGACAAGCAACATTTGGGAGGGGAGGACTGTAATATTCCCATTTTAACTCATAGCTAAATGGAATATTAAAATTTTGCTTTTATCACCTAGCAGCTTAATAAATGGGTAAGGGAACCCATTATTATTGAAGACATGAATAAAATCCCTCATAATGTGAAAGGGATCATCAGAGTAGCTTGATTTTTCACCCTCAAGTGTGAAAAGGGGCAAATGCATGAAGACAAGGTCAGGTTTGACCAAGTCAACAGCGTTTCCATAGGAGGAGTGGCTTACTTTAGAAGACAGTGCAGTGTGAATGAGGAAGAGGATATTTGGTGGAGGAAACCCTAATGTACGGGGCCCATGGAGAGAGATCTTTCACTTGTTTAAAAGGAGGGCAAGGCAACCATTGTTTCTCAAGCTATGGATTATTGATTTCATTATCTATTCAGATATTGTGCATTTTTTTGCTGTTTAACAAGAATTACCAGGGAATTCCTGTTTAGGATTTCTTCACCTTCTTGAGGGGCCTCTTGAAGTATTTTTCTTCATTCTCCCCACTTCTTGGCTCAAGGCCAAAGAATCCTCCTCCAGGACAGCGTTATTGCTGCAGCAGCATAATTCTGTGTTGCAAGGTGTTGCAGTGGAGACTCCACAACACCATTTCCTTGGCTCATCTGTCAGAGGATGGAGCTTATATTACTCTGGGAGGTTAGTGAGGGATATTCATGAGCATATTTCAGATCATTGGCATCAGGCCAAGCTCTTCTCTTCACCCACAGCGCAGTCCCTTCTCTAGATTGCGTTATTTCTGAGTGCACTTGCAGTGGGGACTTGCTCCACTATTTTGGAGGGTGAGATATTCAAGGATTGGATCAACCTTTCACCTGGAAGATCCTTTGGATGAGATTCATCCATCATATGTAGCATCATCAGCTATCTTCATCCATTTCTATTTTCTAAGCTGCCGATTCTACCCAGCAACTCTGGCATTTCTGCGAATTTTCCATTTTGTATGTAATTCAACCAATCCTTCTAAGTATTTTGTATTGTATGTTTCCAAGGGTTGAGATATTACTCCCGCTTCTTATTTGAGCTATCTATTGTCATATCCATAGATTAATGACATTTTGCAATAGTTCCTCTTCATGGATTGCGCAGTCATATCCAGGGCTTCTCTTGTATAGCAGTAATTCTTCATGTGCCATGTATATGTTTCATAGGGGCTGCATTGCCTAGCTTGAGAGATCATTTCCTCAAGATATTGTATACATTATTGCTGCTATAATCTAATGTAATGGTTATGAGGATCTTCTGGCATTCTTGTATTAATGCATTCACTGCTATTTTCCAGCTCATTTTTATGTATTGCTAATCTCCACATTGGTAATATCTTGATATATTCCCAATAGTGTAGTTGTTCCTAATTTGGAATATTACATATTTGCTGGATGAGTTCCAGAAAGAAAAACCACCTACATTTGACGGAGAAATGAAGAAGTCACAAGATGCAAAAGCGTAGTTGCTTGGGATGAATATGTTCTTCAAATTTCATGACTACTCAGAGAACATGAAGGCTGAAATAACTACATTCAGTCTTAAAGGTAAAATAGATATTTGGTGGGAAGATGTAAATAATGTCAGAGGTTTCATGAAGAGGAGTTGACTTGGGGTGAGTTCGAGAGACTATTCAGGAATAAGTATTTATTGGAGAGATACTACAATGATAGGGAAAAAAATTCTATGAGCTGAAGATGGGATCTATGACCAATGATGAGTAGACCAACAATTTTTTGGAGTTAATGAGATATGTGCCTTACCTCAAGGAGGATAAGGCCAAGATTAAAAAATTCATTAGTGGGTTTCTGATAGCATTCAAGGACATGATTGAGTTTGATGAACCTAAATCATTAGAGGAGGCCATCCAGAAGCTAAAGCATTTTTATGACCAATCAAAGCACAAATACGAAACTAAGCAGAACTGGATAGGTAATGCAAAGAATAAAGGAAAATGGGACAAGAAATCAAAAAGGCCTTAGGACACATGTAACAAAGAGAATGTCGCACCATCTAATAAGTTCAATGCATTTGACATAATAAAAATGTTTTAGTCTTAGGAGAAGAACAAGGCTAAGGGTTGGAAGCATTTACAGTGTTGGACTTGTTGCAAGGATCATTGCAGGAGATATTGTCCACAACATTAGGGTGGAAGACCACAGATTTATAGTGCTCAGGAGGCATAAACAGTGGGGGATGTTGGACAAAGTATTCCTCAGATTTATGCAACGTTGGATAAAACATAGGCTGATAATCAAACATCTCTTATTGAGATGGATGCTAAGATTTATGATCAATTTGTTTCTATTTTGATTTACCCTAGATGTAATTAAAGTTATGTTAGTCATGACTTGGTTGATAAGTGCGGTTTGAATAAAGAATTCCATGCAGAGTCTTGGTTAGTGTAGTTCGCTATAGGTACTATGAAGAGAGTTCATCATTGGGTAAGAGCTTTTGCATTTGAATTGAATGGTTTGCATACATCATCACATTTGAATATACTGCTTTTGGGATCATATAGTATGATATTGGGTATGGAATGGCTATATCTTCACAATACTAAGGTAGAATTCTATGATAAGGTTACTGAGTGCTTGGATGAAAATGGGGAACAAAGAATCTTGCATGGTAAGAATAAATCTACACTAATCAGAATGGTTATAGCTATGCAGGAAAAGCACAGTCACAGGAAAGGGTGAGTTCTATTTGCAGTGATAAAGGTAAGGGAGTTGAGGATGTATATGTCTTGAAGAGGTACCTGGTTCTACAACAATTTCAGGATGTATTTTCCATAGCGATTCCATATTTTCTGCCTCACAGGGAAGTGGATTTTTCTATTGAGTTTGTACAGGAGAAACACCAACATCAAAGGTGCCATACACGATGAGCATACCATAGCTCGTGGAATTGAAGTCGCAATTGAAGGAAATTCTTGGAAAATGATACATTAGGCCAAGTGTATCACCTTGTGGTCCACTAGTGTTGTTTGTGAAGAATAAGGATGGTACTCTCAGGTTGTGCATCCATTACAAGAATTTGAACAAGGTAACCATCAAGAACATGTATATGTTGTCGAGGATTGATGACTTATTTGATCAGTGGAAGGGAGAAGCAGTGTTCTCGAAGATTGATCTAAGATCAAGATACCATTAGGTACACATCAAAGAAGAGGATAACTAAAAGGCTGCTTTTAGGACCAAGTATGGGAATTATGATTTTGTTTTAGTTCCTTTTGGTTTGACTAAATCTCCAACTACTTTTATGTGCTTGATGAATAGTGTATTGCATCCTTATCTGGACAAGTTTTTTATTGTATTCATTGATGTTATATTGGTATATTCTAAGAATGAGGAAGAACATGTCAAACACTTAGAAACAATATTGAGATTGTTGAGAGATCATTAGTTGTATGCAAATCTCAATAAATGCAGTTTATTTCAGACAAAGGTTCATTATTTGGGGCATGTGGTTTCCAAGGAAGACATAACAATGGATTCGGAAAAGATAATGGCTATCATAGAATGGGAAGATCCTATAAATGTGGATGAGGTAAGATAATTCATGAGACTAGTAGGTTATTATATCAGGTTCATTAGGAACTTCTCACATATAACTTATCCTATTACATTGTTGCAAAGGAAAGGTAAGAAATTTAAATGGACAAAGGAATGCACAGTTAGTTTTGAGAAGTTGAAGTAGTTGTTGACAAATGCTACAATTTTAAAGATTGCAAATCCAAAAAAAGAGTTTGTGGTATGTACAGATGCTTGTAAGAGAGGGCTTGGTGGAGTCCTTATGTAGGAAGGACAATCGGTATGCTATGAGTTAAGGAAACTGAATGTGCACAAGAAAAATTATCCGACACATGATCTTGAGTTGGAAACGATGATCCATGCATTGAATATGTGGAGGAAATATCTTCTTGGCAGAAGCTTCATACTAATTAGTGATCACAGTGGATTGAATTATTTGTTTGACCAACCAAATCTGAATGCCAGACAAGCTAGATGGTTGGCTACGATTAATGAATTTGACTTTGAGATCAGGTACATTAAAGGTAAAAAGAACATGGTTATAGATGATCTTAGCGGAAGAGTATAGGTAAATCACATAGCATCCATGAGTTCCTATGGGAAAAATCTATAGGATCAGATCTTGCAGGCATTACAACATGATGACATGTATAGAGGGCTTATGAACAGGTTAAAATAGGGTACATGTGATCAGCATGTGGACTATCATCTCACAAAATATGGCTTGGTCAGATTTAGGGACAAGATCTATGTGCTAGATAAAAATTAGCTCAATAAACTTATCTCAATGGAATTTCATACCAAACCATATTAAAGTCACCCACGATATCAGAAAACATTGACAATCGTGACGAAAATCTATTATTGGCCGAATTTGAAGAAGGAAGTGGCAGAGTTTGTGGCCAAATGATTGGATTATCAACAAGTAAAAGCAGAGTGTAAGCATCCACGTGGTTTAATACAACCGTTTCCGATTCCAAAGTATAAATGGGAGGTCACTTCCATGGATTTTATTACAGGTTTTCCGAGGACATCTACACAACATGATTCTATCGTGGTTGTAATGGACATGTTGATAAAGGTAGCACACTTCATCCAGTGAAGTCTACGTATTCAAATAGTGACGTGGCACAGGTATTCATCAGAGACGTGGTGAGGTTACATGGTGTTCCGAAGAAGATTGTGTTAGACAGGGATGCTAAGTTCACTACGAGATTCTAGAAAGAGCTATTTTCGGGTTTGGGTACAAAGTTGGACTTCATCACATGTTTTATTTATGGGGCCTAGACCCAGGTTCAAATATAGCTGTGCGGAGAAAAAAAACACACTACTACCAGCCCTTTCAGCAACGATCTACTGTGCAGACCGAAGTCTCACCCAAGGAAATATTAGGGGATGATAGAACTAGGTTTCTGCATCTAGAGGGACCGTGGAGAGTGGCTTTAGGGCTTATCTTCTCTTTAACACTTATCAGATCTTCGTAAAACAAATATGCTAACTACACAGTCATTTTTCAATGCTTCTATTGAACTATCTTGCAGACTGCATGATTCTACTTTAACAGGAATTAATGAGTACAAGAAACCATAAACAGGACTTTGCGATGCAATTTCATGTAAAACCCTAACTCAACACAGATAATAGAAAAAAGAACAGATAAATAAAACACATAAGTAAACAACACAGATCTGTCTTCAAAGTCTTCATTTATTACCTCAGATCTAACACTTTCTGCCCTACGCACTCAACTGTAGACTTTCTAAGGTGTTCGCACTCAGTTGTAGGAGCCTTCCCTTCCACACAAAATACAAACTCAATACAACCCTACATCCAAATGAATTCTATGACAATTAATTAGATGGATTGATCTCTAAGAGCTATCCTAGACTCCTTATATAGTATTTTATTTTACAATACCATGGTCTGAAAACCATGGGAAAATCTCTAAATATTCAAAATATTCCCATCCTTTTACAAAATAAGGGACTTTGACCTGCCCCAAAGCCCCTAAGACTCTGTTACATCTGCGTGTAGTGCGCTCCGCTCCTCAAAATGCAGAGTCTTTATCAAAATGTTCAACCTAGGGGTACCATGTCCAGTAGTGTACTCTTAAAGAATAGGAAACTTACTTCCTTGACTCTATAACCCCCTTCAGCTGAAAAATAATGAATAATGATTCAACACCATTTCCATATACTCATGTTAAAATAAAAAGGATGTATCTACGAGATTTATACGAACAAGTATACAACAACCCATGAAAAGGCTTTCTCAACCCTTAAAATTGATTCATCACAAGATGACAAGATCCCACAATGACCATTGAATTGACTATGCAAGCATTTCACTAGTGCAATTCCAACACTATTGCAAGTGAGAAATCCTTTGCAGTAAAATTTTTAGCATAAGGCCATAAATCATATGAAACATTCATGTTTATAAATACATTGTCATATGGATTATAACCAACCATTCAACATATATACACAAGTAAACCAACACCTTTCATGAAACCCATAACATATCATTCATTGACACTTTAGTTACATTAAATCAATACAAGAGTATGTACAAGAATATTTATTTTGGATTTATATTGAAGATGGGAAACTTAGCTCAAGACTACAACTCTCCACCCAACAACAGACAAGCTGCATCCAATGTACTTGCAGTTGATGCCCTTGAGCTAGATTCTAGGGGTTGATATGGTCTTTCCTAAGGGAATAAACACCAACTGCAAATTCAAACATGGACTTAATAGGTACTCCTATCTCCACCCACTAACTACTTAGTGGTTAACCAATGCATAGGGAATATAGATGCCAACTTCCTCCACCCTTAAACTATCCAATAACACACACACACACAAACACTCTAGGGAGTCTAGAGGATTCACCTCCTCCCTGGCAAATGAAACACAATGGTTCCACCCAATGAAGGGAATCGAGAACCCACTGCCAAATAAGATAAAAAAGTAAAGGAGAATCTAAAATATCCTTTACTAGGAACCTAAGGGATAAATATATACCCTAGGCTTTCAAGAGACTCTAGAGAATGCTATATCCACCCTCCAGCATCCTAAGGTATCTTGATATTTACCCTCACCTGAAGGAGAATTTCTCCCGTAATCTTATTGCTCAATCAAAGGTATGATAGCCTTCTGAGAGTGATGCAAGAATCCGATGTCTTCCACTATGTTGTAAGGGTCACTATATTGCTAATTAGACATCCTATATGCCTTTACTGTCCACGATGAGCACCATCTATCTTTCACCAACGCACATGGGAAGTTCTTCACAATTATTTTTCCCATAACCCCCACGTGTTCTCCTCCTTTCGCACATTGCTACGATTCCTTATTAAAGACTCCTCTAATACGTGGTTGTGTGCTCCCTCTCTCATTTTATCCAAAATTCCTCTTTCCCATCTCGTGTGTGTATCCTCCTCTGTGTTTACTACCTCTCTCTTTCTCTTAGGTCGACCCCCTGGTGTTTTTCCAAATACACAAACATAACTGCTGTGCATTAACTATTTTTTATTTTTTGTCTGTTGCGGTTCCAAAGCCAACATGGGCTTTGTCCCTTGCTTTGTAGCCCATAAATTCCCAACAACATTCCCATCCAACACACCATTCCATTACATTTAACGATTCAACAACTGGCCTTCAATGGTTGTCCACTCTACCCAGTTTCTTCCTTCAACAAGTAAATTGAATATCCCAAGAAATTAACCTCCCTTAGTCACTTGAAATTTGTGTCCTTCACTCAACCCATTATAATTTTCAAAATTCACATACATGTAACTTACATGGGAAGATCAATCCACTTTCGGACTGGGTTGTTATAGTAAAATACTCGGGGTCTTAATTGTCTCAACTTTAATTTGTTGGAAACCAACATTCTGCCACAAACTTCTGAATATTAGATTTAAGGCCATCCCAAAAAAAATCCTTCTTGACCTCATGGTAAGTTTTTAAAAATCTTGAGAGCCTTGTTATAGGAGAGGTGTGTAATTCCAAAAGAACATTTTGTTTAAGTTGGGAGTTCTTACATAGATATATGTGATCTTTGTACCACAGTGAATAATTTTTCCAAATAAATGAATCATATGCATTGGGATCTTGATGCAAATTTTGAATGTGTGTCCATACCTCTTCATCATTCTTCCATCCCCCCTTACTTCAGTTATTCAATCAGGTTGGCTAATATAAATGGCACATAGCAAATTCTTCCACATCCTCGTCCCTTCTTAAGAGTGTATATACAACAAATTTTTGTTTCCCTTTTCTGTAGATAATTTCAAAGTCATAACCCAAAATATTTGTGACCCATTTTTGTTTCTCTTCTGAAGATAATATTTGTTCCAAGAAGTATCTAAGACTATCATGATATGTTTTACCTTGAATTGTCTTCCCATTAGGTAAGGACACGATTTATTCAGTGCATGTAGGATTACAAACATTTCCTTCTCATAAATAGGTTTTTGTAAATAGTTTCCCTCGATTGGACGACTTTCAAAAGAAATGGGTCTTCCTTCTTACATTAAAACAACACCAATCCTATTTTGTGAGGCATCACATTCCACAATAAAGGTTTTTGTGAAGTCTGGATCTGTTAATACCAGAGCTCACCACATTTCCTCTTTAATATGTTCAAAGGTCTTAGTTGCTTTTGGAGCTCAAAAAAATGCATATTTATTTAGTAATTTTGTTAAAGGTGCGACTATCTTCACATAATACTTAACAAACTTATGATATACCCTATCAACTCAAGAAATAGTCAAATGTGCCTTAAGTTTGTGGAGACTTTCCATTCCTTGATGGCTTTAATTTTGTTAGGGTCTACCTTAACACCCTCATGGGATACAATATGATCCAAATATTACACTTCATGTACACCAAAGAAACATTTAGAGAGTTTTTCGTACAGTTGTTTCACCTCCAATAGTTTGAGCACCCTGTCAACATGTTAAACATGGTCTTTCCAAGACTTTCTATAGATTAGCATATCTTCCCAAAATACTAACACAAATTTTATAAGGAAGGGTTTGAAAGTGGAATTCATCAAACCTTGAAATGTGGAAGGTGCATTAGTAAGACAAAAAGGCATGACCCAAAATTCATAATGACCTTCACGATTTCTAAATGTTGTTTTCAGAATGTCTTATATCTTCATTCTAATTTGCTAATATTCTAAACAAAGATCCAACTTGGTGAAATAAATTGCTCCATGTAGTTCATCTAACAATTTATCAATGACAAGAATGAGAAACTTATCTTTAATAGTGAGTTTGTTGATCTCTCTATAATCTAGACACATACGCCATGATCCATCTTTCTTGTGCACCAATACTACTGGAGAAGAAAATTAATTTGGTTAGGTTGAATTATACCCGCCTCTAGCATTTCTGCAACCATACATTCAAATTCACTCTTCTAGGAATAGGGATATATGTAAGGTCTAATGTTTAGAGGAACACTTCCCGGAATCAAGTGAATAACATGACCATGATTGAGAATAGGTGGGAGGATCTTAGGGGTCTAAAATACCTTGGAATGATTGTCAAGGACTCTTTGGAGATATGGAGAAATGAACAACTTAGATGTTTGAACATCTAGCAAACATAATTGTGCAGTTACACCTTGTCGTCAATTCTTCAAAATCTTTATCATTCAGTTAGAGTTTATTATCTTCCCAGGTTTCCCTGTGATACCCATTAATTCAATTTCCTTTCCTTCCAAGAAAAAATTCAAGAAATTATCTTGAAAATTAAAATCTATTGTCCCAAAAGTTCTTGGACTCCAACTACTCCAAGTATAGCTACATGGATGCAGGAGGATCTTCAAGTGGAATTGTTGTAGCTGTTGCAGCTAAACTTGTGAACTTTTTTATTGGTATTGATACATATGGAGGTTTGCGAATTACAACTTCACTTGGTGGAATTTTTGGTTTCTGTCCATCACATGGGGTATTTCGACTATTGGTTTAGCACTAATAGCCTAAATTTTTGACACTATAGGCTAGTTTGTTAGGGATCAAAATGTTCTTCGTTGAGTTGGTCATGTACTATTGCAGTTTCCATTGATCCATATATTTTACTTCAAGGATGCATACATAATTTCATATAAAAGAGTGTACAACCCAGTAACTTAAACACATAAAAAGAAGCAGAAATCATAAGCAAACATGAGATCAAAGACAAAAGACGATTTGATTACGAAGTTCACCCAGTGTGGGCTAAGTCTCCAGGCTCTTCTCAATGTGGGGAGGCCTCTTTTCATTAAACGACAACAAAAATGAATTACAAGAAATTTACAAAAATGACACCTTATACCTCCACTTCCGGTGATGGCCTGAAAATGGAGACCTCGACTGGAGAAAGAGGCTGCACAGTTGGATTCCTGGTGAGAAATCATGAAAACATGACTTTAAGATCGTCTTGTTTTGACATTGTCACTTATGGACTCCAAAAGAATCTTCTTAATTTAATGGTCAGAGTTTTGAGTTGTGGAAACTCAAGATGGAGGATCTGCTGGTGGATAAAGATCAGTGGATCGCGGTAGATCCAGGTACTAAACCAACGGCAATGTCAGATGAAGACTGGAAGAAACTGGATTGGAAGGCTAAGAGCACAATACGGTTGTGTGTCTCAGATTCAGTATTGTTGAATGTATCTGGGGAAGCTACAGCGAAGAATTTGTGGTAAAAACTTGGGACTTTGTACCAATCTAAGTCTCTGGTGAATAAGTTGTTCCTGCGGAAAAAGCTGTATAACCTGAGGATGAAGGATGGAGACTCGGTGACAGAGAATTTGAATGCCTTCAATACTGTGGTAAGTCAGCTGTCATCTGTTGATATAAAAATCTCATGAAGACAAGGCATTAGTTTGTTGTGTTTCACGTACTCGTGGGATAGTCTGGTTATTGCAATAGGTAGCAATACAACTACCTTGAATTTTGATGACATTGTCTCAGCCTTGCTGTCGGAGGAAATGAGACGGAGAAATATGGAGGGTCAAAATGGAGATGCCTTATCCGTACGAGGAAGGTCCCAGAATAGAAACAAGAATAAGGTTTCGAGTGGGAGATCTAAATCTAGAGGGAGATCTAAATCTCCTGGAAAGTTTGTAAAGGTGTGCTGGAAATGCGGAAAGGAAGGGCACTACAAAAAGGAATGCAAATCTAAAGCTCCTGAGAAAGGAAAGGGATCTAATGAAGCTCCTTCTGCAGAGGCAAAAACCACCTCGGATGAAGGTGGGGATGTGTATTTGGCTTCTTCTTCAAATACACATGTAGATCATGAGTCATGGTTGATTGACTCAGGTGCATCCTTTCACTTCACTCCCCATAGGGAGTGGTTCTGCGAGTATGAGAAATATGATGGTGGTGATGTCTTCCTAGGGGATGACAGGAAGGCCAGAATCATCAGACGTGGAAAGGTCAAGCTGAAGCTGCAAGGTGGAAGTATTAGAACACTTCCTGGTGTTCTGCATATTCCTGCATTGGCCAGAAATTTGATTTCTGTAAGCAATATGGATGATGCAGGTGTAAAAACAGTGTTTGAGAAAGATGCCTGCAAGATGGTTCAGGGAGCACTGGTATTAATGCGGGAAGTTTGGACTGGAACTCTGTACAAGCTACAAGGTAGCACTGTTATTGATGGGTGTAACAGTTCTATGGTTCCTGAAAGTGGAGCAGAAAGCCTAGTTGTCTCTGGAGAAAAGACCATGCTATGGCATCAAAGGCTTGGACATATTGGAGAGAAGGGCCTTCGGATACTACATAGAAATGGTATGGTAGAAGGTATGTCTAATTTCTCTCTGGATTTCGATTTCTGTGAACATTGTGTATATGGGAAGCAGAATCGGGTGAGTTTTCCTTCTCGTGCTAAGAGGGCAAACAAGATATTAGAACTTGTGCACAGTGATGTGTTTGGGCCTGTGTCAGTTCCATCACTGGGAAAGTCTGTGTACTATGTTTCATTCATAGATGACTTCTCAAGGAATACATGGATATATTTCTTGAGGAAGAAATCCGAAGTATTTGACAAATTTAAAGAATTTAAGGCTCTGGTGGAAAACCAGACAGAGAAGAAGATAAAGGCGTTGAGGACAGATAATGGTGGGGAGTTCTGCAAGAAGGAATTTGAAGAGTTCTCTAAGAAGTGTGGTATAGCACGGCAGAAGACTACTCCATACACACCTCAGCAAAATGGAGTTGCAGAAAGAATGAATAGAACACTGATGGAAAAGGCAAGAAGCATGCTCAGTGGTACTGGGTTAGGACAAGAATTCTGGGCAGAGGCAGTGGAGACTGCATGTTACTTAGTTAACGGATCACCTTCATCAGCGTTGGAGGATAAGACCCCACATGAGGTATGGACTGGTAAGAAACCCTCTATTTCACATCTAAGGGTATTTGGATGTGATGCATATGTACATGTTCCAAAGGAGAAAAGGACTAAGTTGGATAATAAATCTGAAAGGTGCATCTTTATTAGGTATAAGGATGGTTTAAAAGGTTACAAGCTTTGGAACCCAGAAACAAGGAAGGTTGTGTACAGCCGAGATGTGGTGTTTAGAGAAGTGAAAGATGTTGTTAAACATGAAGTCCTACCAAAAGAACCTGAGAAGATAGAGTTTGAGCTAAAGGAGGATGAATCAGACTCTACAATAGAAGAAGACTCAGAAGATGAAGAGCCACAAACTCCAGCTTTGAGAAGATCAGTTCGGGAAAGAAGGCAACCAAAAAGGTATAGTCCATCTGCTTTCTGTTCAGGTTTTGCCTTAACTATAACTTATGATGAACCCAGAACTGTCAGGGAGGCAGTAGATTCAGAGGATGGAAAACTCTGGAAGGAGGCCATGGTTGATGAAATGGCATCCTTGCACAAAAACGATGCATGGGATTTGGTGGAGTTGCCGGTTGGAAGGAAGCCCATTGGGAGAAAATGGGTGTTTAAGAAGAAGATGAATGTAGAAGGCAAGGTGGAGAAATACAAAGCTCGGTTGGTAGCGAAAGGTTATTCCCAGGTGCCGGGAATTGACTTTGGTGATATTTTTTCTCCTGTTGCCAAAGTTACTTCTATTAATTACTTTTATCTGTTGCTGCTGCATTTGATTTTGAGATAGAACAGATGGATGTGAAGATAGCATTTCTTCACGGGGATCTAGAAGAGGAGATCTACATGAAGCAACCTCAAGGTTTTATGGTGAAGGGTAAGAAAGAACTGGTATGCAGGTTGAAGAAGTCTCTGTATGGGTTAAAACAGTCACCAAGGATGTGGTATCAGAAATTTGATACCTATATACGGGGACTTGGCTTCACCAGAAGCAAGGAGGATCACCGTGTTTATTTTAAATTAATTGGTGACCGTGTTATTTATTTGGTCTTGTATGTGGATGATATGTTGTTGATTGGAAATGACAAAGAAATTATCCAAAATTTGAAGACCCAGCTGTTCTCAAAATTCGACATGAAGGATCTTGGTGCTGCAAACTATATTTTGGGCATGGAAATTAAGAGAGATCGGGTAAAGAGGAAGCTATGGTTAAACCAGAGGAAGTATGTCGAGACTAGATTGCAGAGGTTCAATATGCAGGATAGTAAACCGGTGAAAGTTCCTATTCCTGTAGGTGTAAAGTTGTCTGCTAAACACTGTCCCAAGACACAAGAAGAAGAGGAGAATATGTCCCGTGTTCCATATGAAAGTGCAGTGGGTATCCTGATGTATGCAATGGTTTGTACTAGACCAGACATTGCACATGCAGTGGGAGTATTGAGCAGGTTTATGTCAAACCCAGGGAAGGAGCATTGGACGACAGTGAAGCGGGTGTTCAGATATTTACGTGGCACTAGTGATTATGGCTTGTGCTACCAAGGAAGACCAGGATTAGAAAGAATGTTGGACATTCGTGGTTTTGTTGATGCAGACTGGGCTGGAGATCTGGACCAAAGAAGATCTACAAGTGGGTATGTGTTTAGCTTATTTGGAGGCGCAGTCAGTTGGATGAGTAAAAGACAGTCTGTAGTGGCTCTTTCAACTACAGAGGCAGAATACATAGCAGCCACTCATGCAAGCAAGGAAGCAGTTTGGTTGCAGAGATTGTGTTCAAGTATGGGGTTGGTACAGCAAGCTATAAGGATAGACTGTGATAGCCAAAGTGCAATTTTCTTGGCTAAGAACCCTGCCTATCATTCGAAGACGAAGCACATTGATGTTCAATATCACTTTGTTAGAGATATGGTTGAAGCTAAAAGGGGGTTGCTGGTAAAGGTGGACACTTTGAAGAATGTTGCAGATGCATTGACAAAGTCTGTGAGCACTCAGAAGTTCTCTTGGTGTAGAGAAACAATCGGTTTTGAAGAATTGGCCCAATGACTAAGCTCCCCTGTGGCCCCCTATGGAAAGAAAACAACAAGTGGGAGAATGTTGGGTATGTGTTATATTCTTTCCACAACTAGCCCCACGAGCTGTACGTTGCGCCGGGCGCAGCAGGGGGGTCACAGGGGGGCGGCAGCCCCCCCACGAATTTTTTTTTAGTATGCGGTCCCATTCACATGCGGACCCACCCATGTTTTGTGCATGAGTTTGCACATGGTTTTGGGGTACGATGGTTTTCGACCCCTAGTATTTTGTAGATCCGGTCAAGGGAACTACGATTATGTTCTAATCCAGGGTTAATGGATTGGGGTTTATGTATGCTTCGGCATGTATATATATGTGTTGTAACACTAAAAGGAATATAATGAAAAATCAAGCTGGTTGTCCCAATTTGGGATCAAGGGGAAAATCTCTGTGTTTATCTGTTTTATGTTTTATGCTCTCGCTATTGTTTATTTTATGTTATAAGATTCGTGTGTAGATCATTTCTGTTCAGGGTTAAAACCTACATGGAAAATATCCAAAGCATCGAATGGTGATCTCTGAGTGGATGTATGCACTGCTCGATTGTAATAATGTTGTAAATATGGAAGCTTCTCATCCCACAACTTGGGATGCTTGCCATAATAGCCTCAGAGTAAATGTATCACTATACGGTTGACAATTTATGTTTTTCCATCGGCATGTGGTTGAAATGTCGTGCTAGTCTTCAACTTGGTGTCCATCATTCTCCACAAAATCGTCCAAAACTCTCCAAGAAAGCAAGAGTCTTGATCAGACACAATGGATATGGGAAGCCCAAAGTAGACACATACAAATTGGAATAAGAGATGAGAAGTTTGCTCTGAAGTGACCTGCTTCGTAAAAGGCATTAAGACACACATTTTGCTAAATCAATTCTCAACAACATACAAATATTCATGACCTTTCCTAGAAAAAGGAAAATTGCGTATAAAATCCATTGACACTCTTTCCCATGGAGGGCTTGCAAAATGAACACAACACACACCCATTTACATATCAAGTCACAATATTTTTCATATGAGGCCAATAGCAAAACCTTTATAATTGACATAATTTTTTTTTACACCAAAATGGCCTGACGTAAGAGAGGTATGTGCCTCTCTGATTACATGTATCCTTTCATTGGCGGGAATACAAAGTTTTCCATGATGGCACAACAATTTTCCCTGTAAATTGTTATCACTCAGTAATTTCTCAAGGTTAAATAAATAATTCACTGAGGTAACCACATACCAACTTTTAAACTCTAAGAGCTAGCCTTCTTAGGGTTCAGAGAGGGCTCTCTCTTTAAGATTTAAATTTGTTTTGATTTTAAGACATTAGGCTAGTTATGATTGTACAAATTGGTCTTGATTTCATTTGGTTTGGTTTGGTGGGAAAAAGTCACTTAATGAGATGGATAGTAGGAAATTTTTTTGTCCATCGAGCTAAGGAGTCAAAAGTCAAGCAGCCAGAACTAGGATCAAGGTCAAAAAGTCAAATGTTTTCAAGGCAAGATAGATAAGTCTTTGAAGATCTTGGAAGGCTGATTTGGTGAAGTGGTTTGATCAGGATAAAGAGAAATGAAGGATTCTTTAATCCAGATAAGGAAGGAGTAGACAAAGGTCATTCGAAAGAGGGAGCAATTAAGGGTTCCCTGCTCTGGAAATCAGCAGAATACATAGAAATGATAAATAGTTAAAGACAAGGTGCTTTTAACAAATAATGTAATAATACTCCTGTTGTATCATTCAAATTTAGAGTACATAATGGATGCATGAAAAAATGAGAATATAAACAATGACAAGTAGAAATTACTTCACTTCAATGGCTCATCACATAAATCCTGAAAAATGATGCTAGATGATTTGATCCAGTCTGCTACTCGAAATTTGCAACAAAAAGCCTTCAAGTATAGCAAAAATTACTATAGAAATCTTTAGAAACTTATTCCACCCTCAATACTTCAACTGATTAAGTATTTATACAAATTCTAAACTAGAATATCTTGAAAAAATATCAAGATTGGTTTTACAAATATCTCAAACTGTATTACATAAATAGAACTTAAATAAAGGACACTAAAAACTAATGAATATATTCGACACTATACTTATGGATTGATGGTGACAAAGAAGAGAATTCGAATTTGATATCAAATCTTAGTTGATGATGAGGAATCCAAGTCACTAACTGTCTCCTTCCTTTGTGCATTTTGCTCCAGAAATTCTGCAAAATTGGGGTCCAATGATGCCTTTGTATATCTCAATACGAAATAAATATGTAAAAAGTGAAAGAGGTTTTTGTAGATAAATATTCTTATAAGATAAACCTCTCTCCGTGTCCCAAAATTAAGTTCCAGTTGCTCACCATATGCTCTTCAAAACGATGTGTAAAACAGAACTTTGCACAGTCTGAAAAATAGACTGTGAAGATGTGCATGTATCTATCATTATGTAATAACTGTGCATAAAGTGAGATATTTTTTTGTAGATGGGTCTCCTAGGAACAAAAACCTCCTCTAGTTGTGTAAGATTCATTTCTGATTGGCCACAATCGTCACTGCAAAAAGATGACTAAACAGGAATTTTCTGTAAAAAGCGCTTTCAAATATTGTTTAATATTTCCAAACCCATAATGGCTGTTAGAAAAGTGAGAGAGGTTTTTGTAGGTGGACATCTTAGGAACATAAAAATCCTTCAGTTTGGAAAAATTCATCTTGGATTGGCCACAATAGTTTCTGAAAAACTATGACTTAAACAGGAAATTTATGGAAAATGTCCCTTCTTGCTCTGTTTTCATCTTTTAACCTTATTATTATTTTAACTGTTTTGACTTTTACTTCGGATAAAATTCATTGTTTTTGGTGAAAGTGTTTTCATCTCTATTAACATTTACTGCCTCCATATTTTACTTTTATTGTTTTACCTTGACTACTCTGTCACCTTTTCACTTTTACACTTCACTGTGCAATTTTATCTCTCTGATCTCTCTCTAACTTTGATTTAATCCTTTCTTTGTATACAAACTATTTGTTCAATGAATTTTTTTGAATTAAAATCTGACAATTTGGAGCAAACAAGTTTTTCAACTAGTATTGAAACTGTTGGCCCAATTTCATATTATGAGAATAACCTGGAAAAATCAAACAATTTGTTAATGAAACAGTCTTTAGGATGCTTGTGACTACTTCTGCAACGGTTTGTGTATATGAATGCTTGGATTCGGGCTTAATTTGGGCTCAAAATAGCTTAAGTGGAGTTAATTTCTTTGTAATAGGTCGACAAAAGGTTTTCTCAGAGTTTTCTTAACAAACAGTGAAACATTTGACTTGGAGGGGTAGTATTAATGTTATTTCAACATTGATTAACCTTTATTTTAACATTTGGCGCAGATGAACAGTACCTGGTTTGGCAGATTGCACAGAAGGGGTAATGGGATTCTTCGCACTACTTTTAGGCATATGGTGGGTTTCCGCAAATGAATGCAATAACACCTGGTAGCGACACGTAGTGAAGGACTGGATGGGAAAAACCACCCATTTCACGTTGATTGGGTTGGTTAAGTTTCAAGGAGTGAAGAATGCGAATGCCATCTGATTTGGGGGAAGGTTAATCTGACGGCAATCGCGCAATAAAATTGCAAGGGTGTTAATGTGACATGAGGTCGGGTGTGTGGGGCCGGATTTTGACTTTGTATAAGTCTAAATCGAGTATTTTAATGTTTTATTCGAGGTTGGGTTATAACCAAAGTTTTCTATGGCGCCTATGTATATAGGTGGGGTTTCAATATGCAGGGCCCGAAAGATTTGACATGTGGGTAGATAAAACTTTGGGTTATATTAAAACTATGGGTTTTGGAGGACTGTAAAAAAATGGAGTTAATTATAATACGGGAAAAAGGGTATAGGGGATTTAATACATAAGTTAGGTGTTAATATGAAATGGATGTGAAAATAGTAAATACACTAAGTAAAGTGTAATATCATGTTTTTTTAAGGCGGAATTTCATAATGGTGGCCCCATTTTAACATATCACACTTAATACTTAGGATAAATAACATTTTGTAGGTTTTTTGAGGATTTTGTATGAAAAAGGGAATTATTCAAGGGGGTTTTACTTTTCCTAGATAAAAAGTGTTTTAAACTTAGGAAAATGGATTTTGTTGAGGAAAATGATTTTGTGAAAGGAATCTAGTACTTTTTACCAATCAACCATTAAGCGTTGGGTCCGGTCCCAACAAAAGTCAAAGAAATGCTCTGAGCCTCTTTAACTGAAGGTTTTGAATACTGGAACATTGTGGGGGAGGGGAAATTAGTAATCTGCTAGATGATGTTTTATTACATGCCTTGCACAACTGCTTTCTACCTACCCATCATTATTCTAACATTTTTTTATGATTTGCATGGGTGCATTTAAGCTTGCAACCCTAAATCCATTTTTATTTTAAAGCAGGAAACTATCTAATTCTAACCTTATTTTATCCGAGGGCTCAGATTAAACTGTTGAGCTCCTCATTTATTCTCTAACTATCTACTGATTTGTCAAGTTTTAACTGTTTGAAAAATATTTATTCTCTATCTAACAACATCAAATTTAAAGCATGAGAGGTCAAGTTTAAGCTGTTTGACCCTCATCGATTGTGGCATTTAGGACAAGCTGCACACAATCTTATTTGCAAAATTAAACTAATAGTAGTGGCATTTAAACTTGCAACACTTTTATGAACTATTTTTGATGGGGTTCATACTTAATATTCTTTTGATCTTTGTTTCTTTTTGTCCTTTGATTGTTCTTTTTAGGACATACCCTCTTTTCATTTTTTAATTTGGGAATACATTTGCAGAAAGCAAAGGTATGTACAAAATTTTAAGATTTTAACAGAGTCAATTCAAAATTATGAATTCTATATTTATAGGACCCTAACACAAATGATAATTATCGACCTGTGATCCATGCGTCAGTTTTTCATAAATATCCTTAAAATCATCATCATCAACATACTGTTCAACATAAATTTCAAAATATAAAGAATCATTTTGCAAAACTATAGATGAAAAAATAGGAGGGCGAGAAAGCATATATGCCACTTTGTTGTTGGTACCCTTCTTGTATTTTTATTACCAATATAAACTATTGGGGGAGTCCCATCCATCAGAAATGACGTGCCTATTGAAGCTTGTTTTGTGACTAGAGGTACCGCAAGGGCTACTGATCTGTGTGAATGATGGTATCCTTGCCAATCAAATAGTTCTTCCACTTCTTCACACTTTGAACCAAGGCATACAACTCCTTGTCATATGTGGGATATTTCACAACATCTTAGGAGAATGTCTTTGAATGGTAACATACAAGTTTCCTTGGTTGCATCATCACTGCTCCCATGGCATACCCACTGGCATCTGTCTCGATCTCAAAAGGTTGTTGGAGGTTAGGCAAGGCCAAAACTAGTGTGGTACTGATCTTCGATTTTTGTGTATCAAAGGCTTTTTGTTGATTTCCTTCCCACTGAAAGGTTTTCTTCACACTTTTCAATGAATGCAAAGGGGATGTAATGACAGAGAATTTTGCAATGAACCTTCTCCAGTATTGCACTGCACCCAAAAAGCTACGAACCTCTGTAACATTGGTGGGTTTAGGCCACTTTATAATCACATCAATTTTAGAAGTTTCTATCTTTAATTTTCCACCTCCGACAATGTGACCCAATTAAACCAAAGAGTTCTTACCAAATTCACACTTAGAAATTTTTACATACAATTTTTCTTTCTACAAAACATCAAGCACCTTTTTAACGTGACTCACATGATATTCCCATGTCCTACTGTAAACTAGAATTTCATAAAGATACAAAAGTAAAAAATCATCAAGAAAAGGTCTAAAAATATCATTCATCGCCCTCATGAATGTGTTTCGAGCATTGCATATTCCGAATGGAATCATTAGCCATTCAAAACAACCCCTATTTCGTCTTGAATGTAGTCTTCCATACATCCTGTTTTGCGATCATGACCTGATGATAACCACTGCGCAAGTCCAGTTTTTTGAAATAGACAACATTTTTCAATTTATCTAATCAATCATTAATGCGAGGGAGAGGGTATTGATTCTTCCCTGTTATTTTTTTGAGTGCTCGGTAGTCCACACACACCCTCCATGTACCATCCTTCTTTGGCACCAACACAATAAGTGAACCACATGGAGAAGAAATTGGTATTATAACCCCTTGGTTAGACAATTCCTGCACCTATTTATTTATCTTCTCCATCTCAATGGTTGACAACCTGTACATACCAATGTTGGGTAAAGGAACATCCTTCTGCAAGTGAATCTCATGTTGGATCTCACGCTTTGGAGGCAACCCACTTGGCTCCTGAAAACACCCATCATAATTAGAAAAAAATTCATACAATTCCTTATTATGACTGGGATCACAACCTTAAAAAGCTTTATATGCCTCGACATATTTTTCTCTCACAACCATGAGCATGCACCCTTTGCTTGAATTTACCAATTTATTCATGTGACCTGCACTTACAAGACTAGCACTGATTTTGGCACGATGAGATATAACAATGTATTCTGCCTCATCTTTCGTGAGATGATACTTTTTTTCATGGTGAAATAAAATGCTTTCCTGTCATACAAATATGGACTCCCCAATACGATGCCACAAATATCCAAAGGTACAACATCAAGATCAACCTCATGTACTAGTTTGGATGCAATCACAAATCTAGCTCTACACTGCTTGGTTACATGTAATTTTGATTTATCACACACCCAACCGAGAGGGTAAGGTTTAATATGAGGCTTGGTTTCCAATACTAATTTCTTAACCAAGGATTCTGAAATCAAAGTTACTTGTGATCTCGAATCAAACAAGGTTTCCAGTATAGTATGTCTCATTATGACTCTAATGTTTAACAATTCAGTCCTCTTTCATTCATTAAAAAGACAATCATTTGAAGAAATTGTAATTGCATGCAATTCAAAATTCTTATTAGCATGAGAAGAAATGTTACCTTGTATTCCCACTACTTTGATCTATGTCTCGTCACTGGAATAAGATCCAAGGTCCTGCTATACGTTTGCCACCGTATTTTTCTTGTTCTTCCCACCAAATATCTTTGGTTTCAACTCTGGATGCAACTTCCAACAATTTTCATCATCATGGCCTTCCTTCTTGCAATGTGTGCAAGATGGCTTTTATCCTTCCTCCTTCTTGGTTGTAGCTTCCTTGTTGTCCTTTCCCTTTCCCTTTCCTTTGAACTTTCCATTATGAGGTTTGAAAGATGATTTCTTTGGTTTCTCTTCTTTGTCATTCTTTCCCCTACTTTCAAAGTTAATGGCCTTCACACTGGCCGCATCAATAGTAGTAGGCTTAATGACAACAAATAATGCCTGATGTAACTATGTAAAGTACCAATATACTTTGTTACAGTTTCAAGTGAATCCAATGGAATGTTCAAATTCAAAGCTTGTTTCCTAAACTCTTTTATGAATATTTGTACATGTTGATCCTTTCCTTGCCTCAAATATTTCCATTCTATTAAATAATTTTGTCGATAACCCAAGGGATAAAACTGATCTTTTAATGTAGAAAAAAAATTGGACCAAGAATAAAGGAGATTAACCAAGTCTTTTCCATCTTTCTGAAACTTTCTCTCCCACCGAGCGAGAGCAGTGCCACTCAACCGAAGGGATGCTAATTGGATCTTGGCCTCATCCTCCTCGATCTGTTGAATTCAACAATAAACCTTGATATGTTTAATTCAATTGTTTATTTTCTCTGCATTACATTCTCTATTATATGTGGAAAAATCAAACTCTACATCTTCTTAAAAAATGGCTTCTTAGATGTATTTTTATGGTTCCTGTTAGAACGATGAGAAGAGGAAGAATAAGAACTTTCACTGGTGGATGGAGAGGGAGGAGGATTTTCTCCTCCACCTCCATGGTGTACCGATGCATGACCATCGAGCTCTTTCTTCTAATGCCTGATTCTATTCTCATATTCTGCAAAAAACTTGTCAACTTTCTCTGCCATGGTGAAGAAGATCTTGTAATAATTTCACTCGTCTTTCACTCGTGCATCCTCATCTGCCACGTTTCATATTCATGGTGCAGGCCCTGGTTTGGGATTAAAGGATTTGAGTTTTCCTTCTCCTCTTTGGAGCTTTTTCCTGGTTAGCATTTACTCATGAAACTCGCATCAAGAAGAACTTATTTGATACCAAAATTGATCTAGATATTTTAGTTCATGGATGCATACAAAATTGCATATGAAAGAGTTTACAACCAAGTAACTGCAACACATGAAAATAAGAAGAAATCATAATAAAAAATGAAATAAAAGACACAAGATGATTTGATTATGGAGTTCACCTAGTGTGGGATACGTCTCCCGGCCCTACTAAATGTGGGGAGGCCTCTTTTCATTAAATGGAAACAAAAAATAATTAAAAGAAATTTACAAAAATGGCACCTTATACCTCCACTTCCACTGATGTCCTGCAAATGGAGACATCGGCTAGAGAAACGGGTTACACGGTTGGATTCCCGACGAGAAATCATGCAAAAATGACTATAAACTTGTTCCATTCTGACATTGGCACTTCTAGAACCCAAATAAATCTTCTCAACGTCAACAACTACTCCCCGTTCATGGTTACACCCCCCTAGACGTTCTTGTTTCCACCCTGCTCCGCTGCTCCGTCGGTGGGATGAATGGAAAAGTGTGAGGTTTAAATAATGTTTCGTGGGCAGTACCAAAAGAGTCATTGGGATCACTAGTTGGAGGTTCCGAGTTAGAAATTTCGGTTAGGGGAGGTCCCAGGGTCAAACCGGCAGGCCTCCCTATTTGGTGCATCCATGTTGCATTTTTGGTGGTTGGGGCCGCCTAGGAGGCAGGATGGTCATGCTGGGCCAATGGGTTCAAACCTTGTCGACCCCAGTGGTACTCACAAATGGGGTCGAAAGGGTGGCAGGTCTGACTATGGAGGCCTGCCCACATGTCATATAATATATATGTGTGTGTGTGTAATGCCGTTGGGGGGTGAGAACTCACCATCCCAATTTATTTATTTTTATTTTTATATAATAATGGACAAAATTTCGTTGTCGGTTTTTAGGAAAATTAAGGAAGCAACAAATTATCCCTTTCCGACCATTATTTACTGTGCATTGTACCTTTTCCAAATTTTTGCTTCATTCATCATTGCCACTTGGCTTAGTTTGACCATAACTTTGAAAAGATATAACTTGAGCATACAAACTCATATTTGAGTGTCATTCACACCATTGGAATCAGGATGATGAGCACTACGATATGGTCCCAGTTTCAATTCAATCTGATGACTTTTATTTTTGAGCTATTTCAAGGCCACTTCTATTTCTGGAGCCACTCGGATCAGCCATCTTTAGAATTCATATGGTCAAGGCGTGTCATAGTTGCAGATGACTGCTTTCATCTTTCATGGATGGCTAAAAGAGAGTATTCATGGTGTCATCACTATACCTGTTGAAGATCTACTAGGTCAAGTTTTAAATCATATAAAATTGGGGAAGTATATTGCTTCCAAGGTTCCAACCTTGAAAAATGTAGTTGTTGGTACCCACAAAGCATACACTTTTCACTGGTCAATGCTGCTACATTTTTTGCAGATACATGAGGCTTTCAACGAGAGTTTTCTTTGTATGAAAACTTAACCATTTAAAGGCTATGATTTTTTTTCCAGTGAATTATTGGGGAAAGGAAATGATCAGGTTATATTTGAATTGAGTTTATTCACACTGAATCCTAAACTCAATGTTGTCGCACCATGGCGTGAGTGGGATATAAAAGGACTAGGAGATGCCATTGAGTATGCCAAGAAACATAATGTTCCTATTTCGGTTATTAAGAAATCAATTTACAATAGAGACATCAATTTATGGAATTTTAACAATGAGGGAGACATTCTTAAAGAACCAACTATTGAACCAAAGAAATACATGTACATAATGACTGTAGAAACACCAAAAGAACCAGAATATGTGGAGATAGGAATACTAGTTTCAATAAATGGAAAATAAAAATTTCCTACAAATTTATTGGTAGTGTTGAATGAACTTGGAGGAAGGAATGGTATTGGGCATGTGGACATGGTGGATAAAATATTTACACAACCTACATTGAGGCCACCCCCTCTTTAGTCATGAAGCAAGGCCCATATTCAAAGAAAATCCCAGATTTTAATGCTACAACAAACTTCAACTGCTTTTCCAATTACCCATGACCAATTCATTTTAAAAGATCATCTAAATCCGCAGTTAATGATTTTATGTCATCTATGATCTCATCCATTGAGGAACTCAAATAATTTTCTATGGGTGGATCTTGTGTTCATGCCGAAGGGAAATAAGAAATCCCATCAAATGGAGAACATATAGATGGAAAGTTATCAGCAACATCATCAATAGGTACAATGAAGGAAGTGATGGAGAAGCCTGAAGCCATATTTGTGAACCTTATTTTCACATCTGCACTTGCACATGCCATCCTATATCTTTTATGTATGTTCAAATACAATATTTTACCATTCTTTATATGCATCATACTCTCAACATCAGAGGCATATTTTTCTTCCTCTCTTTTTCTCATTGCTAAGGGTGCCCATGGTGGTAGGGCTATCTTTTTTTACTATCTTGAAGAGTTATTTTGGATGTGACAAAATACCCCTCCTCTTGCTAAGGTGATTTCATGGTGGGGCTATCAAATCACAACAACGGGAATAAAAAGTGTGAAACTTAAGCATTAAGAGGAACTATCTCGATGTCCATTTGTTGGGCCATGCATTGTTAGTCTCATAGTTTCCCCTCAAGAATTACATCGTATCTCTATCCTTGAACCTTCATTCATCATAGTTATGGGTCACCCACAAACCCATGATTATGGGTATGTTGTGGCTGCTACAACCACCCTCCAAAATTCTTGACTCAATATAATTTTGGAACCCCACTAATTCCTCAATGGTCATCTTACAAAGTGTTGGATTCATCCCAAAAATTCCTTGAAAATCATTGAGTGAAATCACACCTTCTCTGCTTAACACACTTTCTATTAGCAAGCCTTGTGCGCTTCCTTTACTTACTTCAATCACACTTTATAATGAAATTTTAGCAGCTTGGCACACATCACCATGCCAAGTCACATTCCAAAGGTCCTAGGTCACATGCGTGGGATAAGATATACAAGCAAGTGACACCAAACCTTCATTTTGTAGTTCTCATTTGTCTCTTTGGAACGACAAAACATTTTTCTTCACAAAGCTATATCTTGTGACTGCGGCATGCACTGGTTCTAGGTAAGTCTCATTATTTCTCGCACTCTTGTTTTGCCTTTGGTTCCTTAATGTTTCATTTCTATAAGCTTTTCTTATATGCCTCTTCAAATCCCATGACCCTTCATATTCTCTTAAATAGTTAGATGCGCATATAAATATGTTTGCATGACAAAATTCATTTTAATTGTTTTTCTTGTGCTCTCTTAGTCTATATCCTCCCATACTTAGCCACATTTTTGAATTCTTGTCGCACCGGCTTGAATTAGCACTTTAACATTCCTTGCCTATCCTTGTAAACCCCACTAGCACTCAAACACGTGACCAAACCTTCATGTGGAACACCCACATAACCTAGACGCCTAACCTTACATACCTTGTCTCTAGAATACGTGATTGCGCCTATGATAACCCTCCCTGTGACTTGGGACAACAACACCAAACTGAAGCATAGCTCTAAAACCTTAGTCCTAGAAAGCGTGACAATGTTATGCCTTCAGTCTAAATTCTTTGGGTCACACACACACATCTTACAGATGTAGTCTAGATTTATATGTCTCTGCAAATTTCACCTGCACCGAGTATATATGCCTTCAACCTTGTGCTAGCAGATTGCACGCTTCTAGTATTCATATCAACTAAGCTTGTCTTTATCCTATGCGCTTGTGTCATTATCACTCTCTGACCTTGTGTGAACGCATTGTGCATATTTAGTCTCTTGCCCATGCTACCTTTTCCTCTGTCTTGTATGCATGCACCAATCCTAGTGCATTGTAATTTAACAGTGAAGATTATACACAAATTGAAATAGGAATTTTATTGTACTAATTGTGTATCCTTTCCATGCATTATTTTGAGTTTTCAGGTACAAGATAGCTCTAGTGTATCATCTTATCATCCTTAATAGAAACCATGCCTCTAGTTAAAATAAAGTGACCCATAAAAGAGACAAATGAGAGTAGCATTGAGGGCGTAGTCAATAGTCTGAAGCCTTCAGTCCCAATATTCAAGCACACAACATGTTTCATTGGCAAGTCTATGACTTTATCTTGGCCAAATATATTCAAAGACTTCGTCAGGAAAGTAGTCCTTAAATATTAGGTGTTAATTTGGAAGCTTAGTGGCAAATTCCAACCATGGGACGAGATTCCTCTTTTCAAGAGGACCAATTTTGACAGTTGAAGCAATCAATTTGAACACGAAAAAGTGTATTTTAAAATTAAACGCCACATGTACACATTTAATCAAGCTGACCGTAAAGAAAATTGGACACCCTTGGAAGCCTGTAAATACAAGTGGCCTCAACCTCATTTGGAGATCATCATGGAGCATTCTTCTAGTATCTTCCTTGGTTTTGGCTTACAAAGGTCTGAGGTAGGTCCATGGAGAATTTGTTCGCACGAAGGTGAAATTGCACAGTCAAAAGTTCACATTTCTGTTTTAGGGTTTTGATCCTCAACCACTGTCTTACCACATTAAAATTTTAGTTGCAACCACAGGTAGGCCATTACATCTGTGCGGTTAAAGCCTTTTAGCCACACGCATATCACGTCATCCCCACGGTTAGGACCTAAGGTTTTAATTTTACATTTTACCAAATATTTCATTAGTTGAATGTAGAGTTCGACAGTTGACCACAGACAATGACAGTTAACTGCAGGATTCTGAGTCAGGGTTTTGATTATTGGAATTGTTGAGTTCATATCAAGATGTTGTTTAGGTTATTTTTTTGGATAGAATTATTATTGAAGATATGGATCATTGTACTCTCTTTTGCTGAATCATTCAACGACAATCTAATAAGAAGAATAATTTGAAATGGTTTTTCCCATAGTGGGGTTTTCCCTTGTCTCCAACCAATCTTGGTGTCCCTAGGTGTGAATGATTTTCTTCTATTGTTCATTTATGTTCCACTAAATTGATGATGGTATTTTTATTTCTATATAGTTTCATATGTTTCTGAATAATGTGGTAAATATGAATAATGTCATGATATTGTGGGGTGAATTTAATATGAGAATAATGAAATGAAATTATCAAAGAAAAAAATAATATATCCCTAAGAAAATTTAAGATGAGGAAGATGGAGAGGTATACCTCAACATCAAGAATTCTAGGTTTCACAGGATCACTCGTCACTATCCAGTGCTACCTTTTGATGAAACAATTGGGTCGATCGTACAACACGTTGAACCTCAAAACGTGATTCTTAAAAGTTCAAAGGGAGAAGTATTGGCCACATATCAGGCTCATGCTATCCACATGTACTAAAAGATTCCTAACCCTAAATAATATCTCAATTCAAAATTTTATGTCGGTTTTGGTCAATCTAAGAAGGATATTCTCAAAACTTGGTGGCAATATCCAAACAAATTTTGTCAAAATCCTGATGGTATTTATAGAAGCAAGGTGTTGAAGAAAGTGCACTCATACTTAATGGCCATGTGTTGCAAGCCATATGTATGTGAGAATGTTGAATTATTTGAGGAAAAATGGGTCTATGTGGTGCACCCATCTGTTACCAAGGGAACTATTTCTAATTGGTCTGATCTCATAACATAGTCATTGCAAAAGTCCATTAAAAAAGTAAAGAATGTTTTAGAAGGTGAAAAACCCAAGTTCTACATGTCCTCATGTCTACTATATGGTATATGTTCCAAGAATGAATTCCGAGGGTTGGAATGGAAATGGGATTATGCTAAAGAGATACCCCAAGTGCATATATATTGTAAAATACTCTGGGAAACAAGTTACGGGGGAGTATACACGAGGATAACTGAGTTCTTTATCTCGGTAAGATATCATATGTTGGCTTTGAGGCACCATGCATTAAAGATCAAGAAAGGGAAGCTCTAGCAAATATTGTAGACTGGTTTTCATCACCTCAAGAACACTTATCTTAGTCTCTAGAGTGTACAAAATCCCACACCTCATGCCATTATTCATGATAGGTAAGGTTTTCATACAAGAGGTCAACTATGGAATATGGGCCATGAGTGCAGTTAATAATGGATCTATGTAGCAGGTACATGCAGATATTATAATATCAAAAAATAAACCCTTTTGTAATCGACCCCCTCAAAGTGAGAAACAAGGTCATTTATAAGAGTTTTCCATAAAATAATAGTTTGGTGGTAACTGTCTTTAAATAAACAAACATTAAAGTTTAAATAACTTAAATGATAAAATAAGTTTTCTACGAGCGCCTTCTCATTTGACATAATTTGATTGCCTTTGACTTTTTAGACGTGGTGGCTGATGACGAGATTTGAGCTCCCTGCATCTTAGATTTAGGCAGTTGGGGAAAGAGAATCAACCATTTTTTTAGCCTCTTTCCTGGTCTCGTGGATTAAGTTGATAGACCTGCTTGTTATCTCAGACTAGAAATTATGCCATGGGGATCATAACGCCAACAATCATCATGTATCAAACAAAAAAGAATCATATATTTTTATATAACATCAACATCATTCTTAGGTGAATTAATTGGACATGGATAACTAAAAAGTGTTTATTTTATTTTTTAGGTGAATTAGAGCTCATTCACGGTGATTCACCGCCTTAGAAACTCGTAAGAAAATATTTGAGAAGTGATCAATTTAGGTAAGTGATAGGGTTCCTTTTAAAAAAAAAGAAATTCTAATGACAGAGCAATCAGGTTATAGGAACCAACTCACTATACTGTCCTCCTTATTCAATCGTATGATCCTCTTCTGCTCCTCAAATATTCAATCTGGAGCTTCCCCCAGTAATTTAATTCTCAAATAGAAAGAAAAATGGTCAATGTAATGGAGGTCACCATGTGGAACCCGTCCTGGATATATAATATCTGTCCATTGAAATATTTGAATTTCAATGTCATCCTTATCTTTCAAGGTTTGTATCAGATTGGCTGAAAAAAGATAATAAGGATATTTGAACAAGACAAGATGTGCTAAATAATTACAGTGTCGTCCAGCATTAAAAGGTATAGCAATGGTGAGATCAACAATAATGGCCCTGGCCAAATACTTAGGAAAATTTATAACTATATTTTTGGGGTTGGTGGTGATGAGCCGAATAGCCAAAAAATTAATTTCATCTACCTTTGAGTCATCTGGCAGACCAAAAAAAATGGGGAGCAGTGAAGTCAACGTCTAGAAGAATGGTTTGAGAAAACTAGCAGATGAGAGGAATTCTAGCTTCTTGTTTGGCCTAGGGTTTTTAAGTAGGCTTCTGTAGAATTAGGTTTTATCTTCTTATGCCCAAGTGATGAATTCTTGGTCCAATCCTTTATCCATAATATCAATTCCCGAGGAAGGTAGGTTCAACATTTTAGGAATGAAAACTTCATTAGTCTGCAAGAAAGCCTGATTATCTACTGGTGAGACAATAGTCTGAGATTTCAACCTAAAATACTTCATTAAGAGGAAAATAGAGTCCGGGTCGAAATTTAAATTTGATAGGGTGGCAGCTAAGACCCCAGAATGAATAAGACAATTTTTATCTTGGGAATTGTCGGAAGGGTAACTCAAGTTTCGCTTCAAGGTTACAACATCGATAAGATGGGTTTGAGTGTCCCTAATACCCACTAGTTCATTGATACAAACTCCCTTTGAATAAATGTGCTTGAAAATCGGTGGCAATCCCATCCATTGGGTTCAGAGGAAAGATTAAGTCACTTACATGTTCAGGCCCAATGCCTTTATGGACCATTGATCATGCAAATGGTGGATGATCATATCTCATCGGGCGAAGGGGGTGCGTTAACGCACTCTCTCTTTCCCGCCCGACAAGAATGATAGCCTTCAGTTGTAGAATTCAGTTGTAGAAGGATCTAGTGGCTAAGATTCATCGGGGAAAAATAATCTGTTTCAATAACACGAACATGGGCGCCTGATGGCGCATTTCAACCGTCGATTTGAAACGGGCAGGGAGATCTTCACAGATTGAGCTCGTGAAAACACCACTTGATTAGATAACTTATAATTCAAATCCCAATAGATGTATGTGGGCCATTAATTTAAATAAACAATTCAATCTAGTTTAAGATTGCATCCTAGTGATTCAGGTTAATAATTTTATTATTTAAGATTTTATGCGATGGCTTTTGAAAGGCAAGGAAGAAAAGGGAGACCTGTTCCCAAACATAGGTTAAAGTCTACATTATCAAAAGGGGTGGATTTAGTTATAACATAGTGGCCCCTTTATATGAAATATAAAAGGATTTGCAGGAGAATATAAGGATTGTAAAGCTAGCTCATATGGTTATAGACCTTATATAGGAATGGGGCGCAAAATAACTCATTAATGCACCGAAAACTTTTTCCAAGAAAGGGAGAGTTGAGACCAAGGTGGACATAGTAGAAGTAATAATACTTGTGTAGACTTGAAATCAACTAAACACCAACGTAACAAACACTATATCGACTTATATGAAGTCGCATGCTGGATTGGAGGCTTTCGTTTGAATGCATGGGATCATACCTTCAATCGGTGTGCCTGGAGAGGTGAAGCAAAGGGAAGTTATCAAGAAAGAGCTAAATGAGACATTGGAAGTTATAAGACATTCAACTACTTAAGAAGATTTGGAGGTAACAAAGGAGATTGTTCTCCAATATGTCATTGAACCAATCAAGTTGCACACAAAGTTGACTATGTTGTGGAACAATATACAAGTGGGCTAGAATACCATATTGCCATATGCCTTAGAGGGCATGATGAGATATGAATGTGAAAAAGAGAAATCACAAAAGGTCAAAGACATAGCAACATAGTACAATTAGGGCTTGGAACTAGTACATTACAAAGGAGCTACATGTCATGGTGCAAGAATTGTAAATTACTCAAATTTGTACATAAATGTTTTGTTTTATTTTCATGATTTTGAACACAATTTTGTAAAAGGAAAAAAATTGTAATTAGAAAATGTGAAGAAAATGAAAATATAGGTAGAAGTTGAAAAGTCACAAAGAATTCTAAAGGTCACATGGAAGCCATAAAGTCATGAGGGGAGTCCAAAATTCACAAGGGAGGAGAAGAGTCATAATACCTTTTATATATAGACCCTAATAGCTCAAGCAAAGAGACTTTTAACCTTGGCTTCTCTTGTTAGCATTTGAGAGAGTGATTTTTATTTTGAGAAGCAAGTTGTGGTTTGTATGTTCCAGTATTGGAACGAGTGAAATATATTTGCAAATGTGCATCTTAGTACTTCTACAAAATCATCAGAATCTCTTTGAGTCAAACATTTATTCATGCATGTGTCAAAACTTATTGTAAGACTTCTCTTGAATATCGTAAGTCCTCTCTTGAGGCAACCATTTTTTCCTTTTGAATATTGTTTTCTCTTCTCCCTTTTAATGGTTAAATCTCTTTGATATTATCCCTCCAAGATCCAGATCAACCTCAAATTTCTTCTTATACACCTTGGTTTTTGCCATTCTTTTGTAAAATGGGTTATGAATTGCATTAGTATTACCTCTTTTCCCTTACTAGTAAATAATTCAACCTCTCTCTTCTTCAGTGAAGAAAGAGGCTTACGTCAAGGCTCTCCCTTAACTCAAACCCACTTCTAGTAGTAGAAGGATTAAGAAGATTAATTATGGACACAAAGTCAAGGCAAGGATTTAAAGGAATCAATATCTCACATGGGTGCAACCTCTAACATTTACTTTTGTGGATGATATTTTAATTTTCTCTAAAGGGAAAATTCTCATATTCTCACATTAAGAGATCTTTTGTCCACCTTCACTCAAGCTACAACATTGAAAATAAATTATGAAAATCCTTCATCTATGGATGGAGGATCCCTAAAGGAAATCAAAGTCTTTGGGGAGGGTATTTTCTCCACTTTCCTCAATTCGCTAAATTTTGGATTAAAATATTTGGGTTTCATCCTCAAACTGATTAAATATCTCAAATCAGTCTCGTGATGGATATTAGAAAAAAATAAAAATGAATAAATAATATGAATGTGGTTTTAGAGGGTAAGACATTTGGTCTTATGAAAAGCGGTTTTGGAAGCCATTCTAATCTTTTGGGGCTTTCTTTCTCATTCGAGAAATTTTGAGGTCTAAAATGGGTATTTTAAAAATTATTATAAAATAATAGTGGAAACAATAAAATAAGATTAGATTACATTATCAAATTTTAGAGGGAAAAAAGAAAAAAAATACATTTTCAACTCGTATTTTCAACTTATGTCCTTATAGGTTTACTCAAATTTCGAGTGGGAGCACTCATTCGATGCAAAATTTAATTCCTCATCCAATGAGTACTCAATGTTGCATACTATCGATGGACCTTGCTACACGAAAAATGAGAAATACATGAAAAAATGTGATTGCATCTCATTTTTCGTGTGGCATGGTCTGTCAAAAGTATACAACATGGGTACTCTTTGGATGAGGAATTAAATTATACATCCAATTAGTTCTCCCGCTCGAAATTTGAGTAAAACTGTAAGGAGATAAGTTGAAAGTATGAGTTGAAAAAGTAGTTTTTTATTTTTTATTTTTTATTTTAATTTTAATTTTTATTCTTTATTTTAGTTTTATTTTAATTTTTTAATTCTTTTATTTTTTTACTCCAAAAATGGTGAATCATCCCCCATGGTTGAAATCATCATCTTGAATCTTATTTGTTATTATAAAGTTGATTTTGGTTGTACATTTTTGTTTTGATGCCCATTTTAGACCTCAAATTTTTTCTAATGCTAGATTTCTTTGGGAGTTTTACAAAAACAAAAAATTATTCGATTTTTTTTTTTTTGTAAGTAGATATTCTATTAATGTAGGAAAAAGGAGTACATAGAGTCATTCCCAAAATAGGTGGTCTCACCCCGACCAGGTTTGTTGACCAAAAAGTGCACCGGATGACAAAAATACAAAAGAGTAGCTAAGTACATAGTCCATAAGCGATTGGGCCAGAGGCACCAAAACACAAGTATGACATAAAAAACTCCAGAAAGCATACTAATCTTGTGACATGATGGAATCAGGGTTGTCTGAGGTCGTTCTTGGAGGCGACGAAGGGCAGAAGCCACACTAAACATGCCCTTCATAGTGTGCCATCCATATATCCAACTTTTCTACTTTCTCTGTGAGTTGGTTTTGGCCCTGCCATACAACAACCAATATTTCCTAGAGTTGACTCTGAAAGTAATGTAGTCGTTCTAGAGAAGCCAACTAAAAATTATACGAATTTTTCTATGGGCAGGTAGGGAAGACAAAAAGACATTTTCCTTCATAGTTTGAAATTCCATTTCCATCCCTAAGGATCACGATGGGTGTGGATTGAAAAACCTATTATGGTTCTCAAAATCCCTTGTTGGCAAAGGGGCATGGAAGCTCATTCAGGGAGAGGGCCTATGGGAATATATAACACAATAAAAATACATCAATCCACTATCCATATTGTAGTGGATAATATCCATCCACAAATATGCAAAAATTGGATCAATTGTATGGAAAACAATTATAAAATCTTTTCAATAATCAGTGAATGCCTTTGTTGGAAGGTTGGAAATGAAAATCGGGTCAAAATAGGTAGGGACCCTTGGATTGGTAGTTGATGTTGGCTCATATTGTCAGATCTGCTTATAAACTTCCTCAATGAAGAGGGATAAAAAACATTGAATTGTATAGAGATAGGCCTGAACCCATTTTAGAATAAAGAATGGGCCTCATTAGAGGATATAAAAATAGAAGGAAAATGTGTATAATCATGGATAACCTATATTCAAGGACTAAAATTCTCAAATTTCTCTATTTCAAATATTGAATACAGTATAATATGGACCTTGAATCCTAAGGGGATTTATACTCCAATGTCCAGATACTTGAAATTAGCAGGTACATATCCCCCTTGAATCCCCCCTCGTGGAGGAAAATAATTGGATACTAAAATACTCTCCCAAATCTATTATGTTTATGTGGCTTATGCTAAAAGAAAAGACACCTTCCTCGGACAATTTGTAGAGATGGGACTTTAAGGGTCTGAATATTTTTGCATTGTATAAAGTTGAATTTGAATCAATCTTAAATTTATTTATTCATTATTATTTCTCCAAAGATATATGGAAGAAAATTAGACAAATGGAAAAACAACACTTTTCCTAGGATGTTAATTATGTGGAAGAAAGTTTTAAAAACTCAGTGCAAATCACAAAAAAACCAAAACACAACGCAATCCCTATTATGGTAGCTTGGGGAATTTGGCTTGAAAAAAATCCCAAAATATTTGAAGACAAAATCCCAATTCCAACCAAAGTAGCTATCAACAATTTATCTATAGCAAGAGACATCAAACAAACCATGAATGAAAAGGATCACTCCCTCATTTAGGAAGTTTGCAACAAAACATGATGCCCTTGGGATTTTTTTGACGTTGCAGCTGAATTTTCTCCCTTTGTGGGAGGATATGGTGGAATTTTAAACATGAATTCCGACATATATTTCAGGATATCATATAAAATTGGTCCCGACCGCAAACAATTTTTGTAGAATTATTTTCTTTAAAATAAATTTGCAGTTGGAAAAAGAACGATGGCTCCTAAAATTGCATATTTATGGGGACTCAATGACGGTAATCAATTGGATGATAGGAAAAACTCAATTAAAAAATTACTCTCTTCTTCCTTTGTTCCAAAAAATTGTAATTTAAAGAGAGCATTATCAAGGATTTCTTTTGACCATGTCTAGAGGGACGAGAACATAGAAATTGAAAGGTCACAAAAAAGAGGTGAGAAAAATGAAACTATATTATTGACCCATGCAATAATTGACATATATATTCTTTCACTATTGTTTATCTTTTTTTTAAATGCAAAAAACAATGATTTTTGCTGAGTACCTAAATGATAAGCAGGAAGTAGTTTATGGATGGTTGTGGACTTCCTATTTTTGTTTTTTTGATGGGTTTTGAGGGGACTTCCTCTCTTAGGCTACATGACCATAAAAATGGTTAATGCATATGCATATACTCATGTGATTTTGTTTAATTATGGTAAATAAAATTGCAGATTGTTTTTTCCATGAAAAAATAGAAATATTCTTATTGTTAATTTTAATAAAAATTTGATTGCACAAGCTCTCCATCTCAATATGGAAGAGATATTGTAACATCCTTTCGTGTCCTATCCTGTTATGTAAACATTTTGACTTAGTCAAATTACATAAAAATAAGAATAAAAAATAAATAAAATTAAAAATAAATAAAAGATAAAAATTTATTAATTATTATTATTAATTAAAATATTTTGACTCAGTAAAATTACACAAAAATAAAAATAAATAAATAATTATAATTAATAATGAAACCACCTTAGATCCATCTTAACTTTGGATCTACCAAGCCTAGAGAGAGATCAAATTTCTTGAGGTGCAAGCCTCTTTTAAAGTGAAAAGAGATTTGATCCCTCTAGGTGCTTGGTATATCTAGAGTTAAGATGCATCTAAGTTGGTAATACATATAATTACATATATATGGGCTTGACAGTTTTGTTTGCCATGTTTTATGGAAGAGAAGTTGTAATGTCTTATCGTGTCCTATTATGTAAACATTTAACTAAAAATAAAATATAATAAAAAAATCAATAATTAAAATAGTTAATTAAAACATTTTGACTGCATATTACATATTAAATAAGAATAAATAAATAAATAAAATTAATAATTGTAATTATAATTAAAAATTAAACTAGCCTAGATCCATCTTAACTCCTTATCTACCTAGTGTGGAGAGGGAACAAATCTCTTAAGGCACAAATCTCTTCTACACAAGAAAAAAAAATTTGCTCCCTCTAAGGGCTTGGTAGATGAGGAATTAATATAGATTAGACTGATTGAATTTTTTAATATGATATGCATAACATTTGATTATATCTATATAAAACTTTAAAAAAATATTGTTTTTTAAGTATTAAGCTTTTATATGTTTGCTCATTGAAGTTAAATATAAAGTTATGAAATATAATGATTATGGATATGAACCATCATTTCAATTTAGATGGTAAAAAGAATATATATATATATATATATATATATATATAATAAGTTTGTTAATTTTTTATATGTTTATTAATTGTATGCTTTGAACTATCATGATTAAGAAATGAGTAGTATTTAAGTGAGACTTTGGAGTTTCTGGTAGATTTCTAGCCATAATCCTATGAAAAAAAATGTTGGATTCTAAACAAATAATATTGGGAAACAAACTGGAAAAAGTTTCTAAAAAGTCTAAATTAAAGATTACTAGATTAATAAAATGAATGATTATTATTTAAATTTATTTTAATGTGCTAAGTATATTAATAAATTTTCTCTAAAAATTTGTTTATAATTTTAATAGTAAAAATAAAATTACAATATACATATTGAATTGAATTGATTTATTATTTTTATTACTTTTTAATGTAGCCGAATTATGTTTTATTATTATTGACGTCTTATAATAATTTTAATTAAAACTAACCAAATATGTATATTCATTATTATTATTATTATGGTTGAGCCTAGGTCGGGGCAACTTGTCTATTGGATGGAAGAATGATCTACCCATACTGAGATAATATCACTAATATTTGGCAGAGCTCAATAGGGTTTGGATGCCCCTTGGGATAGTTTAATTGTTCCCAAAGTGAATGGACACATGTCAACTTGATGTTGAACATGAAAGGAATTACACATCTCCCTTATAGTAGGCTATTGCGCATCTTGAAGCAATACCAACATAGATCCATCTTAACTCTGTATCTACAGATAAAATCTCTTAAGATGCAAACATCCCTTTGAGTGCAAAAATTGAGAAAAGGTCTGCACCTCTAGAGATTTGGTTATTTTGGAGCTTGTTAGATACAAATTTAAGATATATCTATGTTGGTTCTTAATAATCTCTCTCTCTCTCTCTCTCTCTCTCTCTCTCTCTCTCTATATATATATATATATATATATATATATATATTATTATTTTTAATTTTAATAAAATTTTGATAATACTTATAATTTCATATATCTATAGTTGACATTTTTCTTTCACATGTTTTATCATTTAACTAATTTATTTTTTTAATGTGATATGCATAACATTAATTTTATATATAGAATTTAGAAAAATAGTGTATTTTAAGTATTAAGTTTATATATATATATATATAAAGCTACGATCCTCGATGGGGATGTCAATGCCTCGAGAATCAGAGTATCGTGGGGGCTGTACATTTCCCTTAAGATCACTTGTATGATCCTTGAAATGGATGGCATGACACTGATTTCCCCATGCAAGAGCGTGGGAGCCTATTGTTCATAGCGGGTGGCATTTACCAGTTCTCAATTCTAGTGGTTTCTATGGTTGGTGCATTGAAGGTTGGTGAGGTTTGATCTTTGTATTTCTGGTTCGAGAACCTCATGCTCTGCTCAAATCGAATTGGAAGTCAACTTGGTGTGCCAAAATGGGGAAGGGGTGCCCTGGGGATTGGTGTTACAAGAAAGTGTGTTAGTAGGCTCGTTGGTCTCTCCAAGGCTAGTTTCTGGGGGGTTCCCGTGGATGTGTCGCCTTGTGGATTCTCTCCTATGTTGGATCAATAGGTTGGGTTGATTCAAAGCATGGTGATTTGTATTATATTGTCCTATTTCTTTTGAGCAGTAAATGGCTTCTATTGTGGGTTATTCATGTTAAGTTTAAGTTCGGGTGGCTCGCTGGGGGTGCTTGAGTCTTTTTGAATTTCTCCTTTGTGGAATTTTGAGACTGTGAGTGGGGATTTTATCTTAGTTTTTGAGGCTCCTATTTTCCTATGGTTTAATTGGGGTGGGGGAGGTCCCCAGTAGCATGTTCACATGATGCAAATTCTTACTTGAAATCCCCCTCTGATGCGCCGCCCATCCGACCTCTTAGCCACCGAGCGTACGCGGTACCTCACCTACCTTCTGTACTTCCCAAGGATGGTCATTATTTCAAACCCCTTGACATTATGGCCCTCAACTCCCCTCCGCGCCTATAAATACCAGCTCACCCTCCTCGTCTCTTCACATTGTCGCGACTCTTCTTTCAGGCCCACTCCATTTCCTGGCTCTTCCCTGTTTATGCCTGCTGCTATCCCCTTCTACCAACCCCTTTCTTGTTTCTAGTCCCCTCTATTCCATGTTTCGGGTGACTGCAATCCAGCTCTGCGCATGGCTAGCCTTCGTGCCAATACCATTTCTTGGCGGGGTCAGGGCCGTGGCCAAGGTGCCCACTCTTCTCGCTGGTCCTCCCCAAGCATGACCCCAACAACTAGAGCAAAATCTGCTGCAAGAAGGGCTACTGTGAATTATGCACTGGGGATAAATACAAAGACCCAAAAGAGGATTTCAAACCTGGAAGATCAGGCGAGGAATGTTCGACGTGGATTCAACACGGAAGGGGTCGACGCTAAATTTGAATGGATCCCCAACCCAAGATTGAATTGGGTTAGGGAAAACCTCTACAACACAACTATTGAACTATCATAGCAAATGAAAACTATTATGGGACTGCCTATGCAGGAGAAACGAGAATGCACCAATGCTCTGGAGAAGAAAATCGACACACTCACTAACAAGTTCATGGTCTATGTCGAAGATTTCCATCATAGGCACTTTGTGTCAAGGGATTCCCCGCATTATGCACTACTAAAGAGGAGAATGACGAGCACTACACCAAACATCAAAAGGGAGACTGCCAGGACTTCATCCAGCCAGCCGGCCCCGACCACCACTAGGGAAGGAAACACTCCGAAATGGTTGATCGGCCTCAACGACAAATAGGCAGAGGATATGAATTAAGGTCTATTACTGGTCTCTCTCTGTCCGACCTGTTTTCTTCTGGTTCATGTGTTTACTTTCTCTTTCTCGGCATCTATGTTTAAAAACAGCCAAACAATCCATCTATTATGCGACTTTAGTGTCAACACAAACAAGCTTTTTGACATTCCCTATTTGGGGATCTGGACATCTAGGAATTTTTCTCCATGCTTCCATGAATTTCACCCCTCGAGACCGCAACAAAAATAGGAACTCTTTAATTCCGGGGACCTTTTAGCCTCTTTTTTGTTTTCATTTTGTATGTAAATGGCCAAAACCACTGTTACAAATGCCATGTAAAAGGGAGGTCAAGCTTTCTTGGGCTTTGGTGCTGGAGCATGTAGCTCGCACCAGGCCTCAAAAGATGTAAATACTCTTTTTTGTAATAATAGATCTATCTCATTTACAAAAAAAAAACATAATCACCAATTAAAACACAACGCGACAGTATGATATTGCAGTTAATAAGATTAGCCGAGGCATTTAAATTATTATAAACAAAGTTTCAATTTTTATCACGTGTGGCGTGTATTTTGCTGGGAAAATTATATTTGTTATAATAATGTACCATATATAATATATCCTAAAACTTAAAGCAACACAAGTTCAATAAATATGTCGTCGATTATAACGTTGTGCTTTAATTTATTGGTTGGGGTCACATTGGTTATAACGAACGCCTGGTATATTTTAATATATGTCATGTATAATACACCACAGAACCTACATTTTTAATATGCCAACGGAATGGGGTGCAACTCCAGGGACTCAACACTTGGGCCACAGACCCCAAACGTTATATTAACACAAAATATTTGCTATTGAACCACAAGTGTTGTAGTTGTCTAATTTATGTTGTTGAGACACTTTAAGCCAGAGTTTTGCCTGTGTGTTTTTGGAAGTTAGTGGAATTTTTGAGAGCTTGATTTTGTAACAATCAAAGGAGGTTTGGTAGCAAAGAGCTCAGTTTAGTAGCAATAATCTCAAGTTTGTAGCAGAATTTTGTAAGCATTTTGGCGTGCTGTAATTTAGCAATTTTTGGGATAATAATAAGAGGCCACTCCCTTGGAGGTAGGAATCAAAGATGTAGTCCACACTGGATGAAATCCGCTATCATTTGGTTTTGTTCTTATTTTCTTCTTGTCTCGATCTTCTATATTTCGTTTTTAATTGCAGCTTCATTTAAAGTCTTTCCTTCTTAATTTAAGTTAATTGTTGGTTTAAGTTTTTATCATTCGTACTTGAATATATTTACAAACCAAGTCACTTTAAAAGATCCTAGATCATATACTCACAAAATACTACTCTCAAATGTTTTGTTGAACTATGGAACAAAATACAATGGTAAAGGATGGAAACCCTTATTCTTATAGTGGTATGATATTTAATATAGCCTGATAGCCATCTAAGGGAAGAGTTTTGATTTCATCAACCCTTAATTATGATAAGGTTTTGGACCTTCTATGATCTTCTTGATAGTCCACATGCGATTATCCCCAAATGTGTGAGTAATGGGGGTTAGCATAACATCCACTTGTACAATGGTTTTCAACAAGTAGGCCAACTTATAAGAGGCATAACTCTACATACAAACTCTAGTTGAGGCGATTTTTGCATCATGGAAAGATCTTAAAGTTTAGAACAATGGGGTGGGAACTATGCTAACAAATTTTAACCCCCAAAAATGTCATTTGATGCCTCAAAATGGTTAAAAACGGTTTTGGACCCCAATTTTCCAAACTATGCCTTACCATTAAAATGGATCTTGAAAGCCAACTTCTCCAATTTTTCCACCCTGAAAGTACCAAGATAGATAACAAACTATATGATGATCCAATATAGATCACTTAGATGCAAAGGAGTGGAGCCCATTGATCTTGTATTGTAGTTGTGATAAATGACAAGTTCAAAGTCTATAATATTGAAATAAATTTATTTTTTCAATTCCCTAAGATATTGAATAAGAATAAATAATGATGATGTGTTTTTGTGGTGCTAAAATATAATTACAAAACTATTTGTATGAATTTGTTTTTTAATCCCATTGCATTACCCATGGTATGGTTAGTGGTAGTTACTTACAAGTTGTATGTGAAGTTTTTGTTTCATATACTTCCTACTCAACTAAGTTTGCATAATTCTTTTAAATCTTAAGGCTAGATACTATTTCAATACGATATATTTGTTTTCAATAGAGTTTATCTTAATTTGAACAATTTTTTTTTGTTCAATAATTATTTCCGAACTTTTAGCTTTTATAAGGTAGGTTGTTTCTATTTGTATTATCTCTTGTAGTTATTATTGACTAACCTTAATGTCTTCTTCTTTTTCAGTTAAGTCGAAAGCCATGAGGTTTTAAACTATTTTATTGCATTCATGACCCATTTCTATTAATTCATTCATTTCCTTTTTAATGGGTTTGATATTTAATTCACCTTGAGGTTTTTCAAAGCCAAAATATTATTTAACTTCTCTTCTAGCTATGATATTTTTTATCATTTTGAAAATTTCCAAGTCTTTAATCTCCTCTTCTTAGATTTATTTTAGTTTCTCATATTTGTTTTTCATTTTCCTTTCTTTTTTTTTCAAGGAAAGCTTCATGGGATGCACTATCTTCCTCAAAATATCTAAATGGAAGGCTACTCAAGTACCAACTACAATACCAACTAGTAACCTTGTAGGACTTGAATGGATTTAAACCTATGAACTATGACTTGTTATCAACACATGCCTTTGGTAGATGGTTCAATCCATTGAGTAAAACCATTGAGCTGCTAGTTTATGTTTGACTTGATTTTAGATTCTTTGTCTTCCTTTTGTTTATATAGAGATTTCTAGCATTCACATAGAGAGTTTAATTTTTTCTTAGTTCCCCTTAGTTAATCTAGGTTAGGAACTTAAATTTTAATGTTAAAGGTTAAAAATTAAACTTTAACTTTATCTATAAAATGTAATTTATTCTAGGGAAAATTACATTTCTAATAAACCTAACCCTCTAAATCTTAAAAAAATAGTTAAATGCAACAACAATAATTTCAATTAATTAATTTTTTTTATATTTAGTAACAATAATATCATATATATTAATAGAATAAGCTTAAAAAAAGCAATCCCCTTGTTTTAATTGTTAGCACTAATTTAGTCTTTATTTTTTTATTAACAATTATAACAAAAAAAACTAATTAGCATTTAAAATCTTCATTTGAGTTTCTCAATGTTAGCTTACTTTATTTATTATATATGCTAGAAGTAATTATTTGCATTGGAAAGCATTTTACTTTACAATGGTTTGTCTTACCAAAATATTTTGCACAACACTAATGTATAGTGTAGGTTAAAAAATTAATTTTGTTTAATTTTTATTATTTTGAAATTTATTTATTTAATTTGTGAATAATTATTTTTTTAATGGTGAAGTGAATAAATAGATAAATATTTAATTATTTGATATATTATTTTTTCTTTTTAATTGAGTTTTTAATTTTAATTTTATTTTTTATTTTTAAATTTTATCTTTAATTCTGTTTGTGTTTTTAATTCTCAATTTAATTGAATTTTATTTTGATATTATATAGTGACATTGTAAAGTTGTTTTAGGTAAGCTTGATGTGCCTTGCTGTCACAATCTCTTTATAAAATTTGAATTTAAAAACTGATAAAAAAATAAACCCCACATAAACCAACTAAAATACATGTCATGAGATAACTGCATTGTAAAGTTAAAGTTTTGAGATTTTTAACCTAACAGAGATAAAGTCAATGCTTTATTGTGAAGCAGAGGTCTGATTTTAAGGGAATGTACCCTACTACCAGGTAAAATTTAAAATATCTAATAAAGGCCTATCCGCGTATATCAACCACATTGATGAATGTGATTGTATATCTATTTCATATATGCCATATATCAACCACATTAGTAAATGTGATTGTGCTAATAAATATATATAATAAAGTTAATTTTTAATAAAAAAATGAAGTACAAGCTTCCATAATTTCAACTTCCGAACTAAAACCAGATTTTTCCTAGCAAATTTCTTTGGATACATAAAAGATCTCTCTAGATACATAAAAGATCTGTCAGGCTTTAGCTCCAGCTACAGTTTCGTAAGGAAACTGCAAACTGGGCATTGCAAACTGCTACAAAACTGCAAACTGGGCCTTGCAAAATGCTGTTGGATTCCGTATGCTTTGACAAGAAGACTGAAACGGTGGCCAAGCAAAAACAGTGAGGACAAGTATGAATTTGGGATTAGATTGCAGAGGAAGTTAATGTTTTCTCAGAACTTTGAACTGTTTCTTTTAATCCAATGTTTCTAGGATCCCAAATACAAGTGTTGTAAAGAAAATAAAGTAAACTTACCACTATTTTTCTCAAATAAATCATCCAAACAAACTATTGCAGATTTCAAATTGGCAGTACTATTACATTCAAAGCTGGCTTTACAGCTGTCTCTTCTGATGGTCTCTCATTGCTTGCCCATCTACTTTGGATCTGATGGTTGGTGTCATTTAAATTATTAAAGTAGCTGTCTCTTCTAATGGTCTCTCTCTCATTGCTTGCCCATCTACTTTCGATCTGATGGCTGGTGCCATTTAAATTATTAAAGTAGCTGTCTCTTTTAATGGTCTTTCTCTCATTGCTTGCCCATCTACTTTGGATTTGATGGCTGGTATCATTTAAATTATTAAAGTAATTGGTGGCTACATTCATTCCCATTTCCTGTTTTCAGCTTTGTGTCTGGTCACTTTACTTTTGACATGAAAGTATCATGTGACTCATTCTTACTTGAAATTGTATTGTCACATTGAGCAGTGGTCTAAAAAATCCACAGAATAATTTAGAAATTCCTGTAAGATTATGATTTTTTTTTTGAAAATTTTGGTTATAGTGGTTAAACTTCAGTATTTTGGGTGCCTTAAGAGTTTTTGATGGTGCTGAATCCATTTCCACTATAAAAAAATACAATTCAAATCCTCCAACTACCTGGTTTTTTGAATTTTTTTTCACGAGATTCAGACAAAAAGCTGCCATCTAGGCTATTCTGTTGGGTAGATAGAGAACTCCATTATAATGAAAAAGGACTATTTCTTTTATACGTTAGACTGCCCCTAATATAATATTAGTATTATTATTATGATGATAATAATATTATTATAATGATATTATCATAAGGTATTCATAATTTGGTGTTTTTCTATCAAAAATTTGTACATTCATTCAATTTTTTTATTTTATGATCATAAATGAAAGATTTTCACATGCATATTTATCTTTTCACATTTACCTAATATAATTATAATACTGCCATATAAATTATTAAATAACAAATGACATCAGGTGGAAAGTAATAATTGATATAAATGGGGTAGCAAGCTAAGTGGGCTTGATTGTGGGGAAAACTCCAGAGCCAGAGGAGTTCTGGGATGGGTGACCGCTCCAGAAGTCCTGGTTACCAATGAGTGCTAAGTGGACTATTCAAAAATCATGAGAAATTAGTCAGTTACTACTACCTCTCATGGAAATGGTCATAGTTGAATGACTTTCTTACAGTAATTGAATCCCAAAAAATGATATGTAATTGATATAATGTAATTTTGCTATTGATATTAATATGTTTTTTTATAACAATTGATATAATATGATTGTGCTATTGATATTAATATATTTTTTTTAACTGTGATGAGAATATTGTATTAAATCAAAATCTTGATGGTTACATGTACAAAAATTTATTCTCAAAATTTAGAGAGAAAATTTACAATGTATAGCAACCCATGATTCATGAATAGTTGGGAGGGAAGAGATAGAGTTTCTCATTAGGACTTATGTGTCCAAGTTTGTATTTTTATTGGCAAAATCATCTGCAGTAGAATTATTTGTTCTCAACACATGAAATAAGAAATAAGCTAATAGTAAAGAAACCTAGTTTCATATTTGTAATTCAGTCAATAATACTTGACAACTTACAATCCTTAAGCAAAGATCTATAAATAAAATCTTAGATCTTTCTTTCACAAGAAAGAGAATCTCCCAACACCACCAAATCTTCAATATTTTTTTCTTTCATCAGAAAAAATCTTTCTAATAATCCTAATCCATGTGCCTCCTTAGAGTAATCCATAAGGCTAATATATTATCTCGGCAAATTTCAAATTTTTTTTTTTTTAAATCGATGTTGAAAATTAGCCGTGAGTGTTCCAACTACCCAACTATTGATATTAATATCAATACGATAACGATATAATAATTTATTATTATTAAAAAATGTGAAATAAAGTCCACTATGAAAACATATTGATTAAAGTCAACTCTACGATCGTTAGTAAAGATAGTCTCCACTATAATTTCCATTAGGAAACAAGCCTAGATAAATACTCCAATCCTGTTTATCGCATTCTGAATTAAGATTGCTTGTGGTATTATTACAGAGCTCTGATCTAGATATACATATGGCGGCCGAACTGCTACTCCCGCGGTTCTCTAGCTGTGGTGGAGTTTCTTTTGAAATTAATAGGAACAGTTCTGGACCGCCTTCTCCCCCTCTACTTGCTGTTAGAAATATTACAAATATAAACCGAAGATCCCGAGTTCATGATGGCAACAACTGGCGTCACCCCCCAACACTTGCTTTGTCTGTGAATAATATGTTTTCTCTCACAAAAGTTGCCAAACATCGTGCTGTTCCACCATTCCGCGTCTATTCAAGCATTAATAATAGTGCAATCACTCGTTTTCGCGATGCAGAAATCGAAGCCGATGAGAAGAAATGTGAATATGTCCAACTCTCTCCTGCCTCTCAACGTCATGACGTGGAGAATCCGCCGATTTCCTCTTCCACGCTAGGCCGCCACCTGGCACGAAGGCTCGTCGAGGTTGGTGTCATGGACGTTTTCTCCGTCCCTGGGACTTCAATCTCATCTTACTCGACCATCTGCTGGCGGAGCCGGGCCTCAATCTCGTCGGCTGCTGCAACGAGCTCAACGCTGGTTACGCGGCCGATGGTTACGCGCGATCTAGAGGGCGGGCCTTATTTCCACTGCCATAGGCCCATAAATGCGCCCAGGCAGGAAATGCCCGCAGTCAGATCAAAACTGTAGATCATCGTGCGGTCAGCATTCCCTGCCTAGTCGCATTTATGGACCTATGGCAGTGAAAATAAGGCTCGCCGGCCCCCACGCCTCTAGATCGGCGAGCCTTATTTCCACGGCCTGCGTCGTCACGTTCACCGTCGGGGGGCTCAGCGTCATCAATGCGGTCGCGGGGGCTTACAGCGATAATCTGCCCGTCATCTGTATTGTCGGGGGGCCGAATTCTAACGACTACGGGGCCAACCGCATTCTGCATCATACCACAGGGATGCCCGACTTCAGCCAGGAGCTTCGCTGCTTCCAGGCGGTCACATGCGCTCAGGTCTCCCATTTCTGTAGAATGTGATCTTATACTGTATTGGATTGTAGGTTGACCTACTCCTTTGAGTAGGTTTTGTAAATGTTATTTCTATATACTTCTTGATTACTATAGAATTCTGAAAAATATCCCGCTAAAAGAGCCACTACTATTTAAGAGCTTTAGTATTTAAAAACTGTGCAGGTTATTGTGAATCAGTTGGATGATGCGCAAGAGCTCATCGACTATGCGATTTCCACAGCGCTTATAAAGAGCAAGCCTGTGTATATCAACATCAGCTGTAATCTTGCTGGCATTCAACACCCCGCTTTCAGCCGGCAACCGGTTCCATATTCCCTATCACCCAGGTAACAGATTCTTGAAATTTGGCTAATCGATCCGCTCTCCCTCTTTCTTATTCGTTTCGAGGACTTTCCCTCATGTACAGCGGTCTTCCTAAGACGTGTTGGATTTTTCCACGTTTCATATTTCTGTGTATTTAGTGTGTTTTGGGCCACCGAGTCCGAGTCCGAGTCCGAGTCCGAGTCCGAATTTGAATTTAAATTCAATTTGATAATGAAAAAAAAATGAAGTTACTTAAAATTTAATTTCAATCGGGAAAAAATTTAGTGATGTGGAAAAGAATTGAAAATATATATCTAAATACAAAGTTTAAAGGGAGTTCTATTTGAATGGTTTATGAGCCATAATATTTGTTAAGGTTTTGCAAATGAGGTAGCAAGCTAAGTGGACTTGATTGTGGTGAAAACTCCATAGTTAAGCGCACTTGAGCCTCGGAAATGGTGATTATCTCTATGTGATTCATTTCACTCACCCCTATGAACATCACCCATACAATGGGTAATCCCAAAAATGATATCTAATATAATTCCTATTTATAATTAACTATATTATTTTCTCAATATTTTAAAATATACGATTATAATATTGGAAATCTAAAAAACTAACAAATTATTTTCAATAAAAAAATGATGCAAATAAAATCATATACTAAAACAAAGTTACCAGATTACTCTTGATGCAAATCATTAGTTTTATATTTAGAATAGCAAATTATGAAAATATTTTTATTCATTTATACCCAATTATACCATAAATTAAATTAAATTTTTATACAAATTTCACATTATAAGTGAATCATATAAATTCTATATTATATTTGAAATATACAAATATTTTTTCAAAATATACATTTATATTCTCAAATATTTATTACTCATTAACCAAATTTAATAAAACTCTAATTTAAAAAAGTAAATAACATACTAAAAAAATGTTGTGAAGTTTTATAGTTTTATACTTATTAATCAAGAAAATCGGCCTTGAAAACAATTATGAAATGCTAAGCTTTACTAAAAATAGATCATAAAATTCCCCTTAAATATTTCTATTTAAATTTAATAAATTTCATCGTTATAAATTACAACACACCTATTCTTACTCTACTTTACAAACACCCATTATCTGGATAATCTATTCTATAACGATACTATACACCATAAACCATAAATTTATGGCTTTGTGATTTCATGTACAAAATCTTATTGTATAAAAAATCAACGAACCGCGTTATAATTTATTAATATAACCGAGAACCCGGAGGGATTTTTGAAAAGGAGATGGGCTGCTATAAATTTATGATTCTAATTAAAAATCTGAGCTGTTCTTCCTCATTATTATATTACTCCGTGAAGCTAAAACCTAAAATCTCGTACACCGTACGAACTTCGAATCGACGCGTTAATTGGCGAACTGAATGGAAGGGTCGAATTTTCGAACATTTTACGCCAGCACGACCAAATTTAGTATCGTTTTGGCTACCCGTGCTAACTGTGTAACTGTGGTGTGGTATTACGTGAAGAAATTTTATTTGGTTAGTTTTCAAATTTTTTTCCTAAGTTTGATTTGGTACGGGATTAGATTGAAATAATGAAGTTTTAGTATTAGCTGCTGATCAGCCGAATTTATTTTTTACACGGTAGGCTAAGCAATCCAAAAAGTTTGGAAGCTGCAGTGGACATGACAGCAGAATTCCTAAATTCAGCAGTGAAGCCAGTGTTGATAGGTGGGTCAAATATGAAGGTTGCTCAGGCAAAAAGTGCATTTGTGAAATTAGCTGATGCATCTGGTTATTCCATGGCTGTAATGCCGTCGGCTAAAGGGCAGATTCCAGAGACTCATCCTCATTTCATAGGGACTTACTGGGGTGCAAAAGTACACCATTCTGTGCTGAAATAGTTGAATCTGCAGATGCATATTTATTTGCAGGGCCAATTCTCAATGACTATAGTTCAGTGGGATATTCATTACTATTGAACAAGGAGAAGGCTATAATTGTGCAACCTGACAGGGTGACTGTGAGAAATGGACCAACTTTTGGGTGTGTTTTGATGGAAGATTTTTTAGAAGCCCTTGCAAAGAAGGTGCAGCGAAACCCCACATCATTGGAAAATTATCGGCGTATTTTCATACCGAAAGGCATTCCCTTGAAAAGTGCACCAAATGAGCCCTTAAAGGTCAATGTGCTATTCAAACACATCCCGGCAAGGCCTCATAGAATCTAATCTAACCAAACCAGTGGGATTATTGTTAGATATTCACTGTTATAAAATGGTTGGTTTCAGGGCATGCTAACAAATCAAACTGCTGTTATTGCTGAAACTGGTGACTCTTGGTTCAATTGCCAGAAGCTTAAATTGCCAGAACAATGTGGGTGAGTCAAACACCATTTATTTTTATGTAAAGGACACTGTAACTTAGTAATCTGCTTGTTGCCAAGAGGTTGAAAGAATTGGTTAATAAAGATTACTTTTGCTGAATGGTTTTTGCAAAATTTCTGGTTTCGAACGAATTGTCTATAAACCAAAGTTACCCGTTATTCTTTCTAGCAAAATATGGATAAGGTGAGGAAATGTTAAGGCTCAGGGTGTGTTTAGAATAGTGGTTTTTTCGGTGTGTTAAACTTGTGTTTTGTAGCTATGAGTTCCAAATGCAGTATGGATCAATTGGTTGGTCTGTGGGAGCAACACTGGGATATGCTCAAGCAACGCCAGGCAAGCGTGTAATCGCGTGCATTGGTGATGGAAGCTTCCAGGTGCAAATGCAAGGATTTTTATTTCAAATTTTGAAATATTATTTTAATGGAGAACCGTGTGACAGAGTACCGATGTACAGAAGATTTGAAATATTAAATTCCTTTGAATTAGTTGTTTGGTCCAAAAATCAGCAAGTTTTTATCCCTAAATGTATTCTTCCTCATTTGAATGAACAGGTCACAGTCCAGGACGTGTCTACCATGATTCGATATGGGCAGAATAGTATCATTTTTCTGATTGATAATGGAGGATACACTATAGAGGTCGAAATTCATGATGGACCATACAACGTTATAAAGAATTGGAACTACACCGGCTTAGTAGACGCCCTTCATAACGGTGAAGGAAAATGCTGGACTGTCAAGGTACCGCATGGCTAACCTTTTTACCACGGCCTCTTGTCCTTTTTGTGATACGGGAATACTTATGCATAAGGTGTTGTTTTTGTATGGTTGCATGTCCACTTTGTCATTTGCCAAGGCCCATTTCATAACCAAATACTTTTCTTAAAATTACATTATTGTAGCCTTAAGGACTTCCCTTTGAATTGGCCAGAACTCAATATCATATTGGTGGACTGTTTTTATAGCTTTACACCTATTGAGATATCTAATGTACTATCGACTTTACAAACCAGCATGTCAGCGAAGGGACAACTGCATTCCTTGTTAGGAACCTTTGTATTTGTTACTTTCAATAGCAGTTTCTGTGTTGTTCAGTCAATCGACGGATTAGTAAAACAAGAAAATAACTTGTGTCTCACTAAAATTAGAATGATACTAATCTACCGGTTTCTTTTGTTGATTCTCATTAGGATGGGATCATGGGTGTTTTCTGAATTTATATCAGGATGGCCTTATTAGGCAGTTTTCGCCGTAAAATGCAAAACATGATCTTTTCTTTAATGGATTCTTATCATGGGAGTTTGTGTTCTTGTCAGCTCTACATGGTTTCGTATTAACCTCAGAAAATGTAGGATGCCCATTAATATGTTTCGCTGAAATTGTTGGAATATTGAGAATTCCAAATGGAGAGAGTAAGCTCCTCTCCTCTAAACACAGAGAAATTAAAATTTATTTTGACAGTGGACAGAGTTCAATCTGTAAAACAAACTTTCTATTTCCTCTTAAAAGGACTGTTACAAATCTTCCTCTTAACACAGAGGGATCACATAGAGAAAATGACTGCTACAGACGCAGTGCTCCAAAACAATTCTCTGTTCTTTCAAAACAATACACTCTATCTCATAAAACCAACACTGTTGTGTTCTTCTTCTCTTCCGCGCTGCTGTGCGAAAACAATGCAATACAATACCACTCTACACAGGCTCACGGGCCTGTTTCTTTTATATATGCCGCGCATATATTACATGAAGACTATATAAAAACTTAAAACAACAAAAATAAACCAAATACAAGAAAAAACTTTTGTTGAACTTTAAAAATCAAATGCACGACGTACGAGTGGGGACCACATCGCAGTCGGCGGATCAGCGATCAGCCTTGACAAACAAACTTGCGATTGAGCGCTTATGCGATGTTGCGATTGCGATTGGATCGCATCGCAAACATCCAATGTAACATGCGATTGCAACACGGACGTGATGGCCCGATATTAGATTTGCCATATAAATGGCGTCGGGTCCGCGCTTTAAACAAACGCGCGACCAAACAACAAACCTCCGATCTTCCGATTGCGATCAGGACACGGATGCAATTGGCACTTATTAACTCCGACATATAACTAGATCGGATCCGGCCTTCGATCGAGGCACACAATAAAAACCCGCCGATTAAACCTTGCGATTTTGAACTTGCGATACCATTGAGTCTTCACCACGTGGTCAAGTGGACCCACGGGCCTCCGCTGCTGTGGGGGGGGGGGGGGGGGTTGAGAGAGGGGGCGATTATAATATGTTTTGGTTGTATAATATACAACCGTTCCATTATGGAACATTACCACATCTACAAGACATTTGATTCATATAACATGTTTGTGTTGTGATTTGCGATTGTGATTTGATCGCATCGCATCGCAGAACTCTTCATCAGCAAGACACTGCTCCAAAAACTTGCGATTGTGATTTGCTTATAAGTGGTGGGGACCACTTGTCTGCCAATTCAGAAAAAAAGGACTTCCGCCTGTTTCTCTTTAATTTTGGTTGTTGAGGGCTTTAAAGCCCGAAATGACTGTGTTAATAAAAACTGCTCCTCCGTAGTTCAGAGCTACAGGAAATCTTCATTCCACCTGCAAGAGTAACTTCCCCCATAATCCAAATTAATTTTCCTCTTCTGTTGTGGCTGCGGCCCATCAAAATTAAATTCATCTCCTTACATTCTCCATGCTTCTTCAATTTACAGTGCTGCGCACTCAATCTCTGTTGCTGCTGCCTTTGTACTTGTTTCTTCTTCTTCCTACCCAAGGCTGGCAGGTGACTTTAATATTTTCAACACTCCCCCTTAAAGTCAACTGCTGGGTTATCCATCATACCCAAGCATTTTCTTAAAAATTCAAATGTCTTCTGTCCCAATGGTTTAGTTAAGATATCTGCATATTGTTCCTCTGTTTTACAATGCTGTAAAACAATTTCTCCATTGTTTACCAATTCTCTGATATAATGAAACTTTGTATCTATGTGCTTTGTTCTTTTATGAAACACAGAATTCTTTGGCAATGCAATAACTGAGCTATTGTCACAATAAATCACTGTCCCTTTTACCGGTTCTTGGCATAAACTTCTCAACATCCTTCTCATCCAAATTGCTTGACACGCTGCTGCTGTAGCTGCCACATACTCTGCTTTTGCAGTAGATAGTGCTACAATCGGCTGTTTCTTAGAAACCCATGAAATGGCTCCTGAACCCATATGAAAAACATAACCGGAAGTGCTCTTCGGATCATCTACACTTCCAGCCCAATCACTGTCATTGTATCCAACTAATTCTAAATTTTCTGAAGCAGTATATAAAATCCCAAATCTTTTAGTTCCTTTAACATACCTCAGAATTCTTTTTGCTGCTTGCCAATGTGCTTCTTTTGGCTTCTCCATAAATCTGGAAATTAAACTAACAGCATGCATAATATCTGGCCTATTTGTAGTCAAATACATTAGGCTGCCAACTATGCTTTTATACAAACTTGGATCAACATCCTTGCTGCTGTCATCTTTACTCAACTTCAATCCCATTACTTGTAGAAATTTGCTGAATAATGATTAATTATCCACCGAGACTATCCTGGTCATATACTATTTGAACTTCATACACAACACATAATCTCTTCCACTCAACTCAACTTAGATCATCACACATGCAGAAATAAAATCAAGCGATAACACATCAAATCATCATACACATTAACACAGTATGTATGGGGAAAGCTTATAGCTGAAAACCCCGCAACTATTGTGTATATTATAATGGATAAATCATAACTGCTACCATGATAAGGAAATCCAAGTACTCGGTGAGACTTTCGCTGCCAGCTATCACACCCAGCCTGGCCAATGTGTTAACGTTGGGAAAAAACCACCGCCATTCTCCTCCATGTTTGCGTGTTTCAATGCTAAGGGATTATTTCTTTATAGATAAAACCACCACATCAAACTCACAATCCTCATGGGCTTACCCACCTATCTGCACAAATAGCAACAGATATGTCGCCACTGATAGCTAACTCCACCTTTTCATCTACCTCTTTCACTGGTCTCCACTGAACTGATCATGCACTGTAGTGAACTGATGTGTTCTTGAGTTGAATAATGAGTTACTAATTAATGAATTAAATAATATTTAATTCACTCCACTCACAACTAATTGATTAGCTAGTTAAACTAATCTCAATCAGTTCAACTAAAATAAACAGAACACAACTCCACTATCTGTCTCATTAACTCCTCCAAACTTCTGCCACTGAAGTCCAACTGAAGTCAACCATGCATGATGCCATCAAACCCTTTGGAACCACGTGATTCCTCTGTCAGATGCATGAGCCACTTCTGTAGCTCGAACTGAAGTGCTCCAAGAGAGTAAACTGCTGTTTATAGTCTAAATATTATTAAGGGTAAATAATATTTGACTTCCCTGTTTTAAGGAGAGGCAGTCTAAAAATAGACTTCGACCTCTTTGACCTCAAAATAGAGTCTCATCTATTTTTACCAACATGACACATACTTCAAGAATCTCAAACTGGAATCCCCGAACCATGCTCCATATGTCTAAAAATAGACATAGTCTAAAAATAGATTTTGCGCCAGAATTTGCCTGCGGGCCCACTTAGTGAAGGCGACTTCATTTCACTAAGCTCCATCATCTTGCCGCATTTTCAACACTCCCTCTCAGCAAGATATGGATTATCTGCAACCCCTATCCTGCCTCTGTGGAATTCGAACTTGCTCCTGGTGAGTGCCTTCGTCAGGATGTCGGCATCCTGATCCTCCGTGGGAACATATGAAAGCATCATGATTCTCTACTGAACACAATCTCTGATATGATGGTACCTGATGTCGATGTGTTTGGACCTATCATGAAATAATGGATTAGCTGAGAGTTTAATGCAACTCTGGTTATCACAGTAGATCACTGTAGGCTCCAAATGCAACCCGAACAATCCAACGAGGATCTTCCTCATCCAAATAGCCTCGCATGCAGCCAAGCTTGCTGCCATGTACTCGACCTCTGCTGAACTGAGTGCCACGGATCTCTGCTTCCTGCTGTACCAGGAAACTGCTATCGACCCAATGCTGAAAACTCCTCCAGAAGTGCTCTTCCGGTCCGTTGGACTCCCTGCCCAATCTGCATCAGTGAAGCCAGAAAGCTTCGCTCCATCCTCCTGTCTGTACCATAGACCATATCCCGATGTGCCTCTGATATACCGCAATACATGCTTGCCTGCCTTCCAAAAGAGCTTGGTAGGCTTAACCATAGCTTGCGAAAGCTGGTTAACTGCATAGCATATATCGGGTCGTGTATTGACCAGACACATAAGCGACCCCACCAACTGTCGATAGACAGTGGCATCCACTACCTCCGCTGAAGTAGCATCCTCCTTCCTCCAACCACCAGGAAGAGGAGTGTCAACAGGCTTGCAGCCTTGCATGCTGAACCTCTCCAGAATCTCCCGGGCATACTTGCCCTGAGAAACAAACAGTCCTCCGCTGCGCTGCCAAATCTCCAATCCCAAAAAATAATGAAGGATGCCCAAGTCCTTCATCTCAAACTCTCGTGCAAGATCCTCCTTGCATGAAAGTATCAACTGCTCATCGCCAGCCAAAATCAGATCATCTACATACAGTACGATGATCAACAGCTTCCCCTCCACCACAATCTGGTACAGGTTTGGATCCGCCTCACTCTTGGAGAATCCAAGCCCGGTGAAGTAGCCGTCTATCCGAGTGTACCAAGCACGAGGTGCTTGCTTCAGCCCGTACAGTGCTCTCTTGAGTCGGCACACATGCGACTCACTGCTGAAGATCTCAAAACCTTCAGGCTGCTCTATGTACACCTCCTCCTCAATAACTCCATTGAGGAACGCAGTCTTCACATCCATCCGATGAATGTGCCACCCCATCTGCGCTGAGAGAGCAAGGATCGTCCGTATGGAAGAGTACCTTGCGACAGGTGCAAAAGTCTCCTCATAGTCAATCCCCTCGATCTGTGAGAAGCCACGGGCGACAAATCTCGCCCTGTACTTCTCCACACTCCCGTCAGCCGCCTGCTTCACCTTGTAGATCCATCGCGAACCTACAACTGATTTCCCAACCGGTCTTGGGACACTCTCCCATGCACTGTTCCTGATGATCGAATCATATTCTTCGATCATGGCATCAACCCATGCGGGTTCCTCCACAGCTTCCTCAAAAGAGGATGGCTCCGTCACAACACATTGACTCACAAGAGCCATGCATCCAGTGTACCGATCCGGTGACTGTCTCTGTCTGCGCTGTGCTGTAGGTGGTCCTACAACCTTCTCTGCATCCCGAGCCAGTCGCTCAGCTTCTGTAGTGCGCACGCGCCCTCTGATGGTTGGCGCTGCCTGGGTGGTTTCTTCCACCTCCTGAACCTCCTCTTGTGGCTGATCCACATCCGGAAGCTCCTCCTTAGGAACTAACAGCTCCTCATCTGCATGCAAGTGCAGCTCCCTCTCAAGCGAACACTGCATGGCTTTCTCCTCCTGGAATTTTATATCCCGTCGCACAACAGTCTTGCGACTGTCTGGCACATACACTCGATAGTTATGAGGTGTATCAGTGTACTCCACAAATATTCCAACTTCAGCAGTTGGATCCAGCTTCCTTCTTGCATCCTTCGTCACATGCATGTAGACAGGAGATCCGAAAATCCGCAAATGGGAAATATCAGGCCTCTTGCCAGAATAAGCCTCCTCTGGTGTACTCATGCCAACAACCTTGTGAGGACAACGGTTCTGCACATACACTGCTGTATTGCATGCCTCAGCCCACAAGTGAAGGGGTAGGCCCTGATCATGCAACATCGCCCGTGCAGCTCCCACGATCGTCCTGTTCTTCCGCTCACCCACCCCGTTCTGCTGCGGGTTGCGGGTGATGAGCCTCTCTCCAAATCCCTCTCGCGCCCGTAGAACTCTCTGGAATTCACCGAGATGACCAACGTCAAATCGCTACTGTCACCTTGGCAGATAACCACCTTCTTCCCGACCCTTCTCGACCAAGGCTTTAAACTCTGGCCAGACCTCGCGACATGTATCGCTCCTCCTTCTCCGCATGAAGAAGATCCAGCACTTTCGAGAGAAATCAACAACAAAGATCACATAATACTTGTGCTTTGTTGTCGAAGCAATTGAGAAAGGACCACACACGTCTGTGTGAACTCTCACAAGGATCGTCGTGGCGCGACTATCCTTCTCGTGAAAGGTGGCTTTCACATACTTCCCTAAAGTACACCCCTTGCACTGATCTGACTGCGCAAGAGTGCCCTTAGGAAGCCCAGTAGAAATCTGCTGCAGGATCTTCAAAGATCCATGGTGAAGGTGGCCCAATCTCCTGTGCCACAGTTCACCCTCATCATCCCGGCTCACCACTTCTCCCGCCTTGTATGCCATTGCTGCGCAGCCATCTACCTGCAACTGATAAAGGTTCTTGGTTTGAACCCCTATCTTCCGGGTCTCTCCAGTAGTCTTACTGCGCAGGAAGGCTTTTCCTTCGTTGAAGACCACATCATACCCCTTATCCTCCAACATCGCCATAGAGATCAAGTTCTTCTTCAATCCAGGTACATGCATGACATCCTTCAATACAAAGGGTTTACCAGACTCCCTCTGAAAGGATATGGTACCAATACCAGTCGCACTGTATCTACCATCATCGCCTATCTCGATGTGCACACCCAAATCTTTGTCCTCCAGATCTGAGAACAAATATCGATCTCCCTTCATATGAAATGACGCACCGTTGTCCAAGAACCATACCGATCCCATCACACTTGAAACCAAGCATGCGATTAGTGAAAAGTCAAGCTCGAACTGTGAATCCAAAGCTTCTCCATCTGCAGATCTTCCCGCTTGCTTGTTCTTCTTCTTCTTTGGACAATTGGTAGCATAATGTCCGTGATCATGGCAGTGAAAACACTTCACTTTCGCCATATCCTGCTTCTTGCCCTTTGCACCGGAATGAGAAGTTTTCTTACCCTTTCCCTTCTTTGCTTTGGCAACCAAAGCGCAGTTTTCTTCATCAGCTCCCTTTGATGAAGATCCATCTCGAGTAGTCCTCCTTATCTCCTCCTGCATGAGATCCGCCCAAAGGTGCTCCCATCCCGGCAGCTTCTCCCGACCATTGACACTATCTTGATATGAGTGCCAAGCCTTCGAAAGACCAAGGAGAGCTAGGTCGACCATGTCCTCGTCTTCGACAGTCACCCCCACACTTCCCAGCTCATCTCTGCACTGAGTGAACTTCGTGAGGTATTTGGCGATACTGTCGCCCTTCTCCATCTTGATGTTCCTTAGCTTATCTTTGAGCGCCAGCTTCCTTTGGTCGCTCTTACTCTGGAATAGATCCGTCAAAGCTTTCCACATTAAATATGGAGTAGCCTTTCCATGCAGGCTGGATACAATATGATCCTTGACGCCCTCCAACAAGATCCTTCGACACTTCGCCATCTTCTTTTGCCATGCATCGACTTCAGCTACATCAGTGGGCTTTTGGACATCCGTATCTACGAACTCCTTCAGACCATTATCTTCTAATACTGCCTCCATGCGATCCTTCCATGCAACATAATTCGAACTGCCTTCAAGAGCATATTCGAGTCGCAAACCGTTGAAAGACATTTTCAACACCGGCACTAAGAAAACAAAACTGCTGCAAAATTTCGAATTCCACCTCAAAGCTCAGCTGCTCTAGATCTGTGAGAACAAATTATTTCTAGCACAGAGATCGACTGCAAGGGGCATTTACCAGACCTTTCACTTTCCGAAGAAAGATGAATCCGGAGGCTACTTGGCCCGCATGCAGACTCTGTCTACCGAAATAAGTTTGTAATCACTGTGATGATCAATCTCTGCTTCAATAGCTCCGATACCATGTAGAAATTTGCTGAATAATGATTAATTATCCACCGATACTATCCTGATCACATATCAATTCGAATTCATATGCAACACATAATCTCTTCCACTCAGATCATCACACATGCGGAAATAAAACAAGCGATAGCACATCCAATCATCATACACATTAACACAGTATGTATGGGGAAAGCTTATAGCTGAAAACCCCGCAGCTATTGTGTATATTATAATGGAGAAATCAAGTAACTACTCAGTACAATACTCCTCACAAGTACTCAGTACTTTCTCATACAGTTACTCACAATCTAGCTCAGTTTTGAACAGGTTACTGGTTCAAAACTCACCGCCAATTGCCTTGCCTCTATTGCGTGTTTCAATGCTATGGGATGGCCTCTTTATATAGATAAACCACCAGCCTGAACTGCGCAATCCTCATGGGCTTACTCCACTTATCTGTGTGTTGCAAATAGCAACAGTATAGTCACAACTGATAGCTAACTCCACCCTTTCATCTACCTCTTTCACTGGTCTCCACTGAACTGATCATGCACTGTAGTGAACCGATGTGTTCTTGAGTTGAATAATGAGTTACTAATTAATGAATTAAATAATATTTAATTCACTCCACTCATAACTAATTGATTAGCTAGTTAAACTAATCTCAACTAGCTCAACTAAAATAAACAGAACACAACTCCACTAGCTGTCTCATTAACTCCACCAAACTTCTGCCACTGAAGTCCTAACTGAAGTCAACCATGCATGATGCCATCAAACCCTTGGGAATAGCGTAATTCCTCTGTCATATGCATGAGACACTTCTGTAGCTCGAACTGAAGTGCTCCAAGAGAGTAAACTGCTGTTTAGAGTCCAAATATTATTAAGGGTAAATAATATTTGACTTCCCTATTTTTAGGAGAGGCAGTCTAAAAATAGCCTTCGACCTCTTCGACCTAAAAAATAGAGTCTCATCTATTTTTACTAACATGACCAATGCTCCAAGAATCTCAAACTGGAATCCCCGAACCATGCTCCATATGTCTAAAAATAGACATAGTCTAAAAATAGATTTTGCGCCAGAATTTGCCTGTGGGCCCACTTGGTGAAGGCGACTTCATTTCACTAAGCTCCATCATCTTGCTGCATTTTCAACATTACTGTGGGAGTAATTGCAGCTTTGCACTCTTGCATATTAAATCTTTCTAAAACTTGATTCACATACTTTGCTTGGGATATAAAAATCCCTTTCTCACCTTGCTCTACTTCTATTCCCAAGAAGTATCTTAATAAGCCCATGTCAGTCATTTCAAACTCATCTTTCATGACTGTTTTAAAATTCTCAATGAGATAATCATCATTACCTGTAAAAATTAAATCATCAACATATAAAACAACAATCAACAGCTTACCATCTTTTTCTTTGATGTAGAGGGTGGGTTCTCCCTCACATTTTTCAAATCCATTCTCCAATAGATAGGAGTCTATTCTGTTGTACCACGCTCTTGGTGCTAGCTTCAGCCCATAAAGAGCTTTCTTAAATTTGCAGACCTTATGCTCTTGGCCTTTCTTCTCATATCCAAGAGGTTGTTCCACATATACCTCTTCCATTAAAAATCCATTTAAAAATGCAGATTTTACATCCATCTGGTATACTTTCCATTTGTTTTGTGCTGCTATGGATAGCACTGCTCTTACTGTCTCCATTCTTGCAACTGGTGCAAAAGTTTCTTCATAATCAATTCCTTGTTTCTGCTTATATCCTTTGACAACAAGTCTGGCCTTGTGTCTTTCTATTTTTCCTTCAGCATTGCTTTTGGTCTTATAGACCCATTTAACTCCAATGACTTCTTTACCTTCTGGGAGATCAACCAACTCCCATGTTTTGTTCTTCTCTATGGCATTAATTTCATCATCCATAGCTTCTATCCATTTTCTATCCTTAACAGCATCTTCAAAATGAATAGGATCATCAACTTGACAATACAAAGCAAATAGGGAATTCATACCTTCATTCACTGCTCCCTGCTCATAAATTTCTCTAATGCTTCTGAATCTTGTTCCGCTTTCACTTGGTGTAGTCGTGCTTGATGAAGCACTCGATCCTGCTCCATGTGGTGTGCTCGATGAACCACTGCCGCCTCTTCTCAAGGGTGTTCTCGCTGCCGCTTGAGGCGTCCCTTGTTGTCCTTGCGTTGCTGGAGGTTGTGCAGTGGATGGGTTGTTAATTTCAACCACATCTCCTTCATCTTCATCATGAGACAAACAATTTTTGACATTGACTGTCTTCTCAATACTTCCATCCCATGCTTCTTCTTCAATAAATTGCACATCTCTGCTTATCACAAACTTCTTTGTGGATGGGTTATACAATCTGTATCCTTTGGAATCCTCACAATATCCAAGGAAAATGCACTTCTCCCCCTTGCTATCCAACTTCTTTCTCAATTTATCTGGAATGTGTGCATATGCAACACATCCAAAAACTCTCATGTGGGTGACTCCCTGTTTTTTGCCACTCCACGCTTCTTCTGGGACTTTGTTCATCACAACTTTTGTAGGGCATCTATTTAGAATATACGCAGCACAGTTTGCTGCTTCTGCCCAATACTCATTCGGCAAGTGTTTTTCCTTTAGCATACTTCTCACCATTTCCATTATGGTTCGATTTTTCCGTTCAGCAACTCCATTCTGTTGCGGCGTGTACCTAGTGGTAAACTGCTTGTGTATGCCGTTCTCTCTGCAAAAACGCAGAAACTCCTTTGATATGTATTCTCCTCCTCTGTCAGTTCTGAGAACTTTTATATGCAGTCCGCTCTGTTTCTCTACAAGAGCTTTAAAATGGCGAAATTTCTGAAAGACTTCACTCTTATATTTTAAGAAATAAACCCACACTTTTCTTGTGAAATCATCTATAAAGGTCAGCATGTAATTGCTTCCCGAAACTGATGTTGTCTGCATCGGCCCACACAAATCTGAGTGAATGATTTCTAAGGGTGCTTTCGCCCTTATGCTTTTCCCTGATGGAAAATTTTCTCTATGTTTCTTTCCCAAGATGCAGCCTTCACATAGGCTGTCAGGCTTCTCAATCAATGGAAAACCTCTTACCATTCCTTTTCTGTGCAGCAAATTTAATCCTCCGAAATTGAGATGTCCAAATCTCAGGTGCCATAACCAATTTTCATCTTTCCCTTCCTTCTGAAAGGCTTCTTGTGTTACAGCTGCTATACTCTTTCCTTTTCCCTTCAAGTCAGTGTTGAGCTTGAGAGGAAACATTCTATTGCTGGTCATTTGAATTTCAGCAATGATTTTCTTACTTGGAGGTATATCTTTTATTGTGCACACATCATCTTTAAAAATTACATTGTATGCTTTTTTTTATGAGCTGTCCAATGCTCAAAAGATTACATTTCAAACCTGGAACATAATACACATCAGGAACAAATTTCTGCTCACCATTTCTTGCTCGAATATTAACTTTGCCTTTTCCTTTTACAAAGATCTTAGTATCAGTCCCTGTGGTCACTTCAAATTTAATCTCTTCATCTAAATTGGCAAACATTGCTCTGTTCCCAGTCATATGATTACTACATCCTGAATCTAAGAACCAAACATCATCTTCTCTATCTTGTGCTACATTACAAGCTAACAGCACATTACTTGGGTTCTTTTCTTCTTTTGCTACATTAGCATTCTGCTTATTTTTCATGTCATTTTGCTTCTTTCTACATTCATTGGCATAGTGCCCATATTTTTTGCAATAATGACATTGGACATTGGATTTGTCATACCTTTATCCATGAGCATGTTGGTGTTGATGTCCACCTTGTTGATGTCCACTTTGTTGGCTATTGCTTTGGTCATGGCTCTGATTTTGACTGTTGCTTCTTCCATGTGAATGTGAAGTGCTATTCCTTCCACCTCTGTTTTGGCTTCTGCCTCTTCCTCTTCCTTTACCTTTCCTCTTCCTCTTCCTGAAGGCATCTGGGTCTTGAAGGCGTGCTCAAGAGATGAGTGTTCATCTCTGCTCAATCTCTGTTCATGAGTTATCAGTGAGGCATGAATTTTATCTACCGTGAACTTTGACAGATCCTTGGTCTCTTCTATCACTAGTAAAAAATGATGAAATTAATGACTAGGTGACTAAAAATGTTAGTCACCACAATTATTTCAAGTGAATTACTACTAAATTTGAGCAATTTTAAGTGACCGAACTAAAAATGACTAACTTAAATGACTAATTTAGTCTTGGAATAAAATATACGACTAGATAATATGTGACTAAACTAAAAGCGACTAAATTAAACAACTAGATAATATGTGACTAAACTAAAAGCAACTAAATTAAACGACTAATTTAGTCTGGGGATAAAATATATGACTAGATAATAAGTGACTAAAGTAAAAGTGACTAACTTAAATGACTAATTTAGTGTAGGATTAAAATATATGACTAGATAATAAGTGACAAAACTAATAATTATTAATGTAAATGACTATTATAGTCCAAGAATAAAAATATGGCCAAATAACAAGTGTGAAAAGTATATGAATTAGTCATTTATGTCAGTAATTTTTAATTATGTCACTCCATATATGGAAATCGAAATTTTGGTACCAAAGTGTTACATTTCACTATAGGTGTCTCTGAATCCATTTGCAATGTTAAAATTTAGAGACTAAAGGGTCTCTGAATTTAAAGTGTTAAAATTATGAATACCCTTTTGTCTCTAAAGCTTAACAGTGCAGATGGATTCGTCTACAATTAACATAATTGCATGTATCATCTATCAACTTTACACTAATGTCTTCATTATAATTTTAGTAAAGGTAATATTAACTAGATAGCCAAATTAATATTTATATTTATATTTAATATTTGGCCATAAAGTTTTATTTTTAAACTTCATTGATTTATGTTAAAAGTGTGAGTTGTTTTAAATCTAAGGTTAAATCTTCATATTTACATTTAATAACTAGATAAATATAACATTTCTTATGTTAAACATGTGAGTTCATTTAAATCTAGTATTAAATCATCATATTTAAATTTGCTAAATACTAAATAGGTAAACTTAAAATATATATTTATAGACCTATTTAGTAAATAGGTATGAAATTTTATTAATTTAAGTATGAAACTTAATTAATTTTTTAATGATGTATGAACCTTTGTTTTTTTTTTTAAGTCAATGTTATATTCATGTAGGAAAGGAGTACATATAGCCAGTTACAAAACAGGTGGTCTCACCTCGACTTGGTTTGTTGACAAAAAATTTCACTAGATGCGAAAAAATGAAAAATAGGGACTAGGGACATTGTCCATAAACGGTTGGGCTAGAGGCACCAAAACGCATATAAAACACAAAGAACACCAAATAGCATACTAGACGTCCAACGTGATGGATGCAGGGTTGTCTGGGGTTGCTTCTAGATGCGGTGGAAGAAAAAAGTCACATTGATAGTGCCCTTCAAAGTGCACCATCCAAGTCTCCAGCTTTTCTACTTTCTCAATGAGTTGATTTTGGCATCGCCAAACAACTACCAGTATCTCCTGGACTTGGCATTGTAAATAGTGCATTCAGTCTAATGCTGCCATCTTATCTGCATTTTCCTCACGACAGAATCTCTCAGTCATGTCCACTCTTTCCATCAGGATGTTGATAAGTGCGTGATTGTTCTCTAGGCAACAATGTTGGATAACCTGCCCCTCATTTACCTCAAATCAATCAAACCCATGATTCCCCTTGCTACCACAACCCCCTCCGCCCTTATGACTCTGCTTTTGAACCCTCAAACCCCCACCTCTTTTATCCCCCCACTTACCTCCTCCACCACCCCCATGCGCACCCACACTAGTGAGTTGCGCATGCCCCACAATCTTTCCACCATGGCGTGGAATTGCCATGATTATTTCTGAGTTTTCCACCCCCACAGGGCCATGGATGACAGGGGAGGGAGAACACCCACACCACACCAAGGGCTTCATAATTCGCCAAGTTCGAGGAACCCCGCCATGTGCAGAGTCGAGAGACCAGACCCCCTACTATAGATAAAAACACCACCAGCGAAGGATCCAAATGTCATCTCCCACCACCACAAGGAAGCACATAGACACCTCCCACTACTAGATAAAGACTTCCACCACCAGCAAAACCAAATACCATCACCCACCAAACCAACACAGGAAATTGAACAACAAACGATGACAAAGTAGCCGACGCCTGAGAGTAACGTCCCCCAGGGTATTGACCAGCCTCCAAATTCTCCACATAGAGACCACACACCAATCCACTAAACAATGTCACACCCACGCTAGAGGGCACAAAATTTGGAAAAGAAACTAGTTTTCTGCCATCGCCCTTGAGGTTTCCTAGACTTCAAATTCTAGCTTCCTCCTTTATCATGAAAAAACAGGCTCACTGAAAGCCAAGAAAAATGGAAACAAGTGATCTCACTTCCCTTCAACTTCCTATCCTCAACCCAGACGCAGTAAATGACTATGAAACTGAGCAATAGGGACTGATTGAACTCACCGCACCAACAAATTCCCACGACAAGCACACACAAGCCACTCCCTCCGTAAACCTTCCTATGATGTTTACGCTTCCTCTTCGGAGGCCACTATCAGGACCAAAACCAAACCTTATTTAGGAGTCTAATGTTGGCCTCCCTCATCTTCCCTTGCCTTATCCTTTCACCACCTCTGAACTCCAATGCATAGTTTTTTTCACACGAATTGCGAACGTGAAGCCAGTAACTGTCAACCCATAACCCATTAACCCCTTACCCCTAACCCCTAAAATCCTTAACTGTTAAATCCCCTAACCCCTAAGCCCCTAATCCATAATCCCTTAACCACTAACTCAATATTTACCTAACCCCTAACTGCGCGTAAATCCCCTAACGCATAAGCCCCCAATCCCTAATCCCTTAACCACTAACTCATTATTCCCCTAACCCCTAAATGCACCTAAATCCCCTAACTCCTAACCCCTCAATCCCTAACCCCTTAACCACTAACTTATTATTCCCCTAACCCCAATCCCTAATACCTTAACCACTAACTCATTATTCCCCTAACCCCTAAATGTGCCTAAATCCCCTAACCCCTAAGCCCCCAATCCCTAACCCCTTAACCACTAACTCATTATTCCCCTAACCCTAAGCCCTTATTCCCCTAAACCCTAATCCCCAATCCCTTAACCACTAACTCATTATTCCCCTAACCCTTATAACAATCCTTAAAACTCATTGGGATTATCCATTCCAAACGAGAGCAGGTCTAGTTGGGACCTATGATCGGGTTAATTCCCCCTTGTTTTAAAGATTAAAATGGTTAATCTTCGATATAAAAAATGTAGATCAAATCTTTCATTAAAAAGAGGGAACCATACCCTCTCTGCCATGCTATGCCTATCAGTCACTTGGCCTCTTCTTGCTCCCACATGAATGTAGTCTTGCTTGACTGGTACAAAAGAAGGTTTCACATTATCAACTGTTTGTTTGGGAAAACTTTCAATTGTTTCATCACTGTTACATTCTTCAAGATTATCATTTAAATCATCCTAGTCTTTTGTACTCTCTCCAACTTTGTAGTGCTTTCTATTCCTCTCAGTCTCATCTGTTTCCTTGGTTTGTTAAGGGACAAGGTCAACAACATTAGGATGTTTTTGCAACAAACAAGGGTATTTCCAGGACACAATCAGGTGGAGCAAGAGTATATGTGCCAAATTTCTCATGAATGTGGGACACTCGAACTTAAGCTTTTTTTTAGTAGTCATGAGGTGCAGTGTGGTTGTTGAGACTTCATCAGATGTCCATTCTCCGGACTTAAATTATGTGACAGCATAATGACTGATTTTGAAACTAAAGATTGAACATACATTTGGTTTAATTGTAATAGACATTTTCATCAATAAATGTAAATCAATGACTAACAAATACTAGAAATTAATAAATAGAGAAGATATGGCAATGAGGAACAATACCTACAAAATTGTTACATTGAGACACAAAGAACAAGGAACTATTATGCACAAACAGAGACCAACGAAACTATCATCTTAACCCCTAACCCCTTAAACACTAATTCCCAACTGTTACACAGCATTTTTTCACCGTCCCTGCAATCCCCCATCCCGCATATTGGAGGGCCTTTCCCATGAACTGTGAGCAGTGACATGACCTGAAACCACTTTCATGGCATCCCCCTTAACAAGGAAAATCATTCCTCTAAAGAAATTTTCCCTTGAAAAACCCTAAAAACTAATCTTTTGGCCTTGGCACGACTAGCAAGTTCAACCCTCGTGCCAATGGGGAAATTCCACCATAGAGGGCGCGCCAATTGGCGCTCTGTCCCAGTGTCTCACTCACACCAAGCTTAATAAGGATTGTTTTTTAAAAATAAATGGCGGAATTTTGATTCCAAAAAACTCTTGAACGAGTCTCTAAAATGAGTTGGGAGGTTTAGCCCTGGATCTCCATGTATGGGAGGTGGTTTTCCACCTATCATGGAAGCTTCCTTAAGGATAGGGCCAACCCCATGATTGTAGGGATCCCAACTCCCCTTCCACCATATATATAAGCTTGCCTTTTTCCCTTAGCAAGCTAGAGGAGAAGAGTTGAACTTGTAGCAAGGATACTATCGCCAGATAGCCTTTGAGAGCCAAGCCGAAGAGAGAGAGCTTTGTCCCATTTCTGACAAGCTTCGTTGAGACGTGCTCCACTGTCAGCCCCGCTGAAGGAAGATCAAGCATCAGAGCTTTGGGTTGTATCTTTCCTTTGATATTTTAATGATAAGCGACTTTGATTATGGTTTCATTCATGTGTCTTTTTTCTTGATGCAATGAATTACATCCTCTCTGACTGATGTATGGTTACAAGATTTAGATTTTACGTTGTGTATCGTTGTATTCTTCGCATGTGTGCAGGTGTTCGAACGTGTCAAGTGGAAGGATCATGATCTGCCAAGCGAGGAACGGGAAGCCTCATCCTTTCTTCAACGACTACTGTGTAGGATTTGAGGTAGGCAATTCGTTATGTTTTTGTCATTTTATAACTAGATACCTACGTCACTGCGTGACCTGATTGTTGCTAGACCCGATCTGGGCTAGTAGGGATCGCCTCTGTCCACAGAGGGGATTTACCTCTCCAACACCAACCCCTAACCCATTTAACCCCTAAACCATAAAGCTCTAAACCCTTAACCCCTAACCCCTAACCCATTTAAACCCCTAAACCCCTAACCCATTTAACCCCCTAAACCCTAAACCTATAAACCCTTAACCCATAACCCCTTAAACTCTAATTCCCAACCCCTAACCCATTTAACCCCATAAACCCCTAAAACCCTAACCCATTTAACCCCCTAAACCCTAACCCCATTAACCCCTAACCCCTAACCTGTAAAATCCTTAACTGCTAAATCCCTTAACCCCCTAAACCTCTAAACCCCTAACCCATTTAACCCCTAAACCGTAAAACTCTAAACCCTTAACCCCTAACCCCTAAACCCTTAACCCCTAACCCATTAAATCCCCTAATGCAACAAGCAGATGCCAAGCCAAACTGCATTACCTTTTTACTCACAATGATGTTATTCATTGACAAAAGTTATTCAAACCAAAATTTTTGTCGTGGCAAAGGGTAGGGATTACCTTGAAATCGATGGCCTTTTAGGTGCTAATATGTTTTGGTTGATCGTACCATGCTTGCCATGTGTTGATTTAGAGAGAAACCACTGCAACTAATGAGATGGTCCCCAAAACACAGAGGGACCCATGAATGCGAATTTGTGTCTACCATGAGAATGAAGGAAACCCTTTAAAATACACAATAAGAAAACATGGGGAATTGAAATGTTAATTGAGGATAACATAAAAATGCGGTTGCAAAGCTTTTGATGAAAGACGCAAAAAAAAAAATGCTATAGTGATGAGACATCCTTGTCAGTCTTTTGGGAAAGAATAAGTTTAAGAAGCTCAAAACAACTCTTGGAGTCATGTTCAATGAGTGAGCATAAACTTAGGGGCGTCCGAGTGGCTAATAATCATAGTTTATGGTGGATGGTATTTACCATACATAACATTTGTCGTTTAGGTCATTTGTTTGGTCGTCAATGTTGGTGAATCACTATATTATATCATGGTACCATATATTTCTTTTTTAAAGGAAAAAATATATTGAACATGAAATAAGTTGCATCTCATGTAAATGTTTAATGCCGTGATGTTGTGAATGGTTTGCACATTATATGTATCATATATTTGTAATTACTTCTTTCAAGTTTACTTGAAGAAATAAAGGAAGAGGTCCAGGGCCTTACCATAAGAAGGACTTTCACTGACTTGTCTCCTCATATCATTCAAACATTAGCCCATAAATCAAACATGTGCTCTAATTTCTCTAGTATGGAAAACCTTGGATGAATATGATAATGAACTCCTCCCAACCGCTAGTTCTAACCCAACTATTGAATGTCTTTGGTTGGCATGTGTGAATTCCTTTGATGGATCCATGGATATGTATGAAATCCAATTTTGCATTGAAGTGATACAAACACCCAAATTAATAGGAGGTATAGAAATTTCAACCTTACAACTCTCTCATCCAATATTAAATACTTCACTAATTAGTCAAGGGGTAATCTACTTAGCTGTATATTAAATATTTAAAGCACTCTAAATTAATATAGGTAATATAAAGTTATAATATAGGTAGATTCTAAATTTGCATGTGAGACCCCCTTGTTCGTGGAACAATGGATGGCCTTCATGCAATGATTTAACTATTTAATTCATGGAGGTATACATACCTTAATTTCCCTTAGATTCAAAATTGTGACATTTAAAGGGGAAACACCTTAACACAATTCTAACAAGTAAATACAAACTTAATTTGTATATATATCAAAGTTAGTCTAAGAGTTGCATGACATGCTTAATTTTGCACGAAATCAAAAAAACTCGTGAAGGGTTGATCACAACAGGCATGTATGGTTGATTCTGATTATCATAGGTATGTTAGTTTGGTTTTCCCAATCCACAACTTGCACACATTGTTACTATTGTTAAAGGTATGTCGGGTTGGTTTACTTGTTCAACATCATGCACATTTGGTTGTGTTCATTAAAGTCATTTTAGTTCATTGACAAAACCAATAGTTTGTCAAGTTGGTCAACTTAGCAAGTTGTGTGTCATGTCAATCATCTTAATGAACAACATGTCATGTCGATTAGTTTATTTATTGACATGCGCATTCCATTGTCATTGTTAGTGATGTGTTAGGTTGGTTATTAACATCTATTTTTTATTAACTCTATCTTGGAGATTAACCCTATCAACATGCATGTTTAACTACAATTGCGAGAGGTATGTTAGGTTGGTCAACCCCATCAACAACATTTATGTTCAATTTATACGAATGTTGAGGCATACCACATTGGTCACCCGATTACCAACATGTACCTTTTGGTTATCACTAGTAGAAGCGTGTTAGGTTGGTCAACTTGATCAACTACATATATGGTTGGTTACAAGTAGTAAAGCCTCATTTGAATGTTCAATGAAATAAACAGCGTGCAAATATTGTTACCATTATTGAAGACATGTTTTGTTGGTTAACTTAGTTAACAACACATACATTCAATACGATTGTTCGAGGCGTCCAAGGACCTATTGCTTGCAGGGTGAAAATAGTGTGTTATTATTCCCCCACAAATGTTCAATATCTCCATGTGACATGTTCACCCCTCATGGGATGAATTGCCTTCTTAAGGGGGTTGTTTATTTAAGATAGGGTCAGGTCGAAGTCTAGAGTGACTTTCGTAGAATAGATACCACTTAGTTGTGAATGTTGAGTTAAAGTGGTGCTTTCATAGCTTTTGAGATGCTTCTACCACATTGAAATGTCTAAAATCAATTAGTTGCCACTTGCTTGTGTTCATCCAAACAATTTCAATCCAGAAAACAAATGTATGTGAAAGCAAGTTAAATAGCCCAATGCTCATTGACCCACATCACCAATGTTACTAGATTTATCTCCTTGCTTGCATTTGTTGGGGTTTAACCTCATCCCTCCTAACATAAGTCATTTACTCCACCATTACGTACACATGCATACTTCTAAAAGACATGGCTAACTTGACCACTGTCATGCCTTACAAAATAATTTCAAAAACATTAATACAAATTGCACCACAACATATTTCCTAAATTGCTATATAGTTCTCTTAATTGCAATATTCTACCACCTTGACACCCCTTAACCCTATGAATATCCTTACATTGATTTCATGACCCTCTCCATTTTTCAATTTCCTTGAATTAATCTTATAACACCCTCCATTAAAATCATTACCAACACTTACATGTATTCATTAACTCTATAACTTAACAAAAATCAAAACTAAAACAATAATATAATTATAATACTATATAAATGAGATATATTCACATTTAAAACTAATGATATATTAAGGCCTATATCTTTCATTGCTTCCTTGAGAACCTTTTCCCTAGTAAACTGGACCAACAAGGAATGTAGAGGCTCTAGTGACCCTCGCCAGAAAATCCTAAGACCTATATCTTTCATTGATTCACATCTAAAACTAATGATATATTAACGGCTATATCTTTCATTACTTCCCTGAGAACCTTTTCCTTAATAAAGTGGACCAACAAGAAATGTAGAGGCTCTAGTGACCCTCACGAGAAAATCTTGGCAACAAAAGATGAGAACTTCCAAACTTTTAGGAACCCTTTCCACTCTCTCAAATTCCGCGAAAAAGTAAAAACCAAAACGTGGAAACTTCCAAAAACTTTGAGGAACCCTTCCCGCTCTCTTAAATTCCGCAAGAAAGTAAAAATGAAGGAAAATTTACGCTGAACAAATGAAAATAAATTAATAAAAAAAGGGCGGTGAAAACTTTTTACTCGTTTTACTAAAATCCACTCCCCCCACCTCACTCGACAGCAAAAGCTAAACAAAAGGTAGGAACTTCAAAAAACCTTGGGGGAACCCTTCCCGCCCTCTCAAATTCAAATTCTGCAAGAAGGTAAAAACAAATGCATGAGGAAGGAAAATTTCCGCTGAACAAATGAAAAAAAATTAATAAGAAAAGGGCGGTGAAAACTTTTTATTAGTTTTACTCAAATCCACTCTGCCCCGCCTCACTCGAACGATAGCAAAATATATCGAAGGATATTTTGATCTGTTAGTCAAATTTTAAAAGCCTAGTGGTTCAAGGGTTTCAAATTTGGGTTGATTAATGGGGGCGGTATGACCCTGGTTCGTTTGGTTCTGTTTGTTTCAGGTTCTGGTTCCGGCACTGTGTTAGTGAGTTCCTGCTGCCTCTAGTTCTGTCAAGTTTGGAAACCGGTAGATCGTGTGGATTAGGCTTTGTGACCTTCAACGATGAGCAATCGACTAGGGATGCCATTGATGCAATGAATAGCAATATTCTTGAAGAGAGGAGCATCACCGTTAACCCAGCCTGAGAAAGACGAAACGGGGGCGGTGGTGGAGGCGGGGCTCGTGTGGCTACCATGAGGGCGGCTGTGGGGGTTACGGTGGAAACAGTCACCCTAGCAACCGTGGTTATGACGGTGTTGGTGGCTACAACGGTGGTGTTGGTGGCCGATCTAGCAATGGCGGTGGTGGTTCTGACGGTGGCAGCTGGAAGAGATAGACAGCTGGTTCGATGTTCTGTAAACTCTGTCTAGTTTTTGATCTGGATTTTTGTTGTTCTCATGTAGTTGTATCAAAGCAGAAATATACAAACATTAAGCTGTATCAAAGCTGAAATATACAAACGTATGGTTATAATAACTTTGTAATTGCAATCTGAATATACCATATATGGTTTTACTACATTAAAAAAAAGTTTCAAATTTGGGCTGCAGCTTTCCATACAGATTCCGGCATCTATCCTCCGCAGCTGAGCTGAGTCGAGCAATGGGCAAGAGCCGTAGTATTTCATCAGACGACCTGGCTTCCTCTGAGGAAGAACGACCACAAAATGAAGAATCGAGCCCCGATGAAGAACAAGAGGACCAGGAAGAGCTCGAAGCAGTAACTCGGCTGAAGGAACACAACGACAAAGACAATGAAGACAATCAGTCGACGGATGCGTCCAGCCCAGACAACGATCAAGATGCTTCTAGCAGCGACAAGGCCAAAACCGATGACAAGGTAATTTTTTCAAACACTATTTCTATTGAACTCCATTTATTTGATGAAATCTGCATCTTGCTTATTCTGTTTCACATTGTCATGCCGTTTGTTCTACCCATGATCTTGGTGCATTTATATTTTAATATTCAGACTTTTGTGATTGTATCTGGAGTTAGTGAATTTTAGCATTTCCAACAATCAGTCAGGTGTAAAGGTATTTGTAACGCCTGCTTATACGATATTTGCATAACAATCATTCAGGTGTAAAGCTATTTGTAACGCCTGCTTATAGTGACAAAGTTTTCCAAGATTGACAAGAGAAAGTATTTTTGTTGGCAATAATTTTTTCTAACACTTTTTTTTCTACTAGGATTTTGTGGATAAAAGGATAAAATATCTTATGAGTACCCGTGTTTGATTGGAACGGTGTTAATGCATTTCACGAAAATCTTGTTTTTATTTATTATATAAGTCTTTTTTTTTATTTATTATATTCCACATGCTTTTGTTAAATTGTCATGAAACTTTTTTTAATAAAATATTATTTTATTATTTAGGCATTGAAATGCATTCAAGCTCAAGAATTTATTTACTTGAAGTACACTTTCATTTTTTTTGTTGTTAAAAAATCAAAACTAGGAAACTTTGTATTATAAAAATTCTAGCAAAAGTACAAAATACTACTACCCACAATATTCACAAAAGAAATAAGCAGGTCTCATATGCTGCAAAGCAAAACCTGCAGAGATTCAAAGTTTTATTCCTTGGGTATACAACTTAAAAACATTTAATATTCTAATTACTTTACTAAACATAGATATTAGCAAAAAACATTACAAATGTTGACTTCTTCCTGCCCATTATTGGAAGGAAAGGAGTTTGGCTTTCCAAAATCAATGTGTTTCATCATTTGGTGAACTGTTTCTTCCTCCCTAGAATCTGTTTTCACTGAATTTGTTAACCTCCTATGGTTAGAAGCTGCAAAGTGAGAGCCTTTACTAAGACTGATAACCATATTTTTCAAGAATCAAGATATTACATTCTGCCTCAAACGCATTGATTTTTTGTTTCATAATTATAATATTTTGTGTAGTGTGTTGGTGTTCATTTTCATTTACTTTAGAAGTCATTGGAAAAATAGAAGATCTGTTGCATTATATGGAAATTTCATGTCTTTGAAGAACCCTTTTAAACTCCCAAGCTTCAATGTAATCCATTAGTGTGACACTTAATAAACAAAATTTGATGCCAGTTGCTGATAGTGGTTTTTGCAGCTCAAGTTGTTGCACACAAATTGTCTAGATGTAACCTTGATTCAAACATACAAAATAGAGCTCCCTGCTTTGCAAATCACACAATAGATTACTTAAGGTGTCATGAGAAAAAATCTTTTTGAAGCCAAAATTGAGAATATTAGAGTGAGCAGTGCCCAATAAGAAGTGGAGAACCATACCCCCAGTGGAGAGAGTACACGACACCTAGAGTTAACAACTAGTTAGAAGTAAAACCTAGAGAACCAAAAGGGCATGTGTGAAATAAGAATCCATGGTCTGCATTTGTTGATGCATTGGTGAGAAACCAATCCTCATTCTCTGTATTTCAAGACTGTTCTTGGAATTCCTAGTTATTTGTGAGACACCAATCCTCATTCTCTGCTCAACTTCGGCTGCCTTCTTTGCCAGTGCATTCTTCAAGCTAACAATTTGCAACATCAAAGATCAGGAAACCTTTGACTCTTGAGTGCTCTAGAGGACAACATTCATTATCAAGATTCTTCAACTACTCATACGTCTCAAACAAGAAAACCAAAATTACCTTGTTTTTAGTCCTTTTGATCCATGGAGAACAAATAAGACTATCATTCAAAAAACAACATATTTTTCAAGAATCATTCTAACACAAACCTGTTCTTTCAGCTCCCTAACCTCACCACTTTCCTTGTTGGAACGTGCAGCACCAAGTTCAATAGTTGCAACCCTCTCTGCAAATTTTAGAGTGCCAATTGTCTACCCATGTGCATCTAATTTAGGACTTATGTGCACAAACATTAGAGTTTTTGCTTATCCACCTCAAGAACAAAGTCCAACATCATTACCACCCTAGACTAGAGAAAAGTGGTAGTTTCCTTCCATAACTATTCATTAAGGAAAAGATTGAATTTGTTACCTAAAGAATCCTAAAGCAGTTGTGTGAGATTTCTATTTCGGTAAGGAACATGGGAACTCTTTTGTGCAAGAGCAACAATCACATCTCCTAAAGCTAAAAGTGATATGTTTAATATGATGTGCCTCCTTTAACCTATCTCTAGTGGCCTCGGATTTGTCAACTCTCTCACTTCCAGCAAGGTCAACAAGATGAATACACCCTCGAAGAATTGTTCCATAAGTAAGATCTCTGCCCTGAACATGCACTGTCAAAACATTGCAAACAAAACAATGTTTTTATTGTTTGAAGAGAGGTTTTAAGAGAGACCAGTATTATTGAAATTCTTCGAATATTTTATTTCAAACTTGTGCAAATGACTGCTCTGATAATTCAGAGTATTTCTCCCACAACACGGTTCTTGTGTCCAAGGTTCATTAACTCCATCACAACAAATGTTGATGCAACGGGTATTAGATTTGCATCTGGCACATTGAGTCCATTTTGCTGTGAATTGTTGTGGATTTCCAATGTGCTATGAGTCATGGATTATTTTATTCTAAGAAATTGAAATCCAAAGGTTTAAAAACAAGAAAGACAACACCATATGATCAAGAAGGATATCTTTTATTGGAACTGTCTGAAACAAGAAGACCCCCTTTTCATTGTATATTTCAATAATTTGAACAATAACCCCATATATAAAGGTATCATTTCTTTGTTTTGATATCTAGAATAAGTCATTCAAGGCTCGACAGTTCACACCCCAACTGTCCTCTGTAATCACCTTAGGAGTCAACAGAAACATCACCAACTGTCGAGGGGGCTCTGAGACCAACTTTTTGAAAGCAAGATAGGGAATTAATAGATAAATAAATTTTGTCTTTCAACTTTCCACCAGTTGACCCTTTGGCCTTTTAGACTTTCCTTTGGAGCTGAAGCATGAGAACCAACCTCTCAAATCTTCATGTGGCCATTTTTTCTTAAGATGTTGCAAGCATTCAAAACCCTTATGTGAGACATTTTCTGCCTATTTAGGTGCCGAGGCAGTTTCCTTCTCTACGGGATCAAACTTTTGTTAGTATGAGAAAAATTGATCACAGGTTATAAGCTAATCTATTTTTTCAGTTTTACCCATAATTTTAGAATGAATTAAAAAACACAGGTTCAACAAATTCTGCATAAACTGAAAAAATCGTTGTGTGCAAAATAAGCTCTATAGCATCTTGCAGGTTGATTTTCTGAGATTTATTTGGCACAAACCTCTAGATTATTGTGCTGTGGAGTTGTCAAATATTTGAAAATAAATGAAGCGCTCTTGTGCTGCTGAATTGTCAAATTTTGTTACATTTCGGGCTGGAGTGATAGAATATTTTTAATGTGTGATAACATATCTTCACCAACAAGTGTCAAATGTGCCTAGCCCAGACAGTTAAGTAATCATAGTTGGGAATATCTTGAACAAATGTAAATCTTCTCGCTTGGTAGGGCCTACTTAGTTTTAAGAATAATTGTTGGGAGAAATCTTGAATGAACAATAAAGTCTCCATCTAAGAAGAAATTTCGAAAGGAAGGCCCAATGATATATACAATGAGAGTTTCAAAGTTGAACGTAATACCATATACAAAACTAACTAGATATAAAGAGGCAAGGCTTCAACTGTTGCAAATAAGAAAAATACACATAATCAAAACTCATAGAACGTCTGTGTGAGCTGTCATTATTAGAAATACCATATTAGGGCAGCGGTTAAATTATAGCCCTCATAATATTGTGTTGCTGAGAAATTTTGAAGATGGAACTAAGATCATTCTAGATTGTAAAGCTTCCAAATGGACCCAACAACTCGACCATGAAATAAAATCAACATGGGATCCAAAAGAGCAATCACTCAACTGTAGGCAGCATAACTTCTTTGCAAATCATTCCCTTTCAATACACTGAATTCGGCAAGTACAATGGAAACTCTGATTGAGGATATAATCATAATCCCCTTTCCTACAATTGACAAGATGACTGATGTCCATATTTAGTTCAGCTCTAGAAGCAAAGATCACCCCAGACAAATGTGAAGTTAGGACCAGTCTAGACAAGCAAGGCACAAAAATTAGAGCAAAGTATTTCTAGGCAAGAATTTATTCAGCAGTGAACTCATTCCCTTATTAGTTTTGCAAGACAGTTCTTCAAACTGCAATTGACTAACTAGAATATGGTTGTTATTACCATTGTGTATGTCTTTCCAGAACCTTTTTTCCCATATGCAAAAATGCAAACATTGTAACCATCTAGAACAGGTCTGATCAATGGTCTGGTATCCAAAAACACTTCCTCTGTGATTCAACATGAATAATGTTATGATTTAAGAGATTGCACCTTACAATCATGTAAAAGGTTTTCAACACTCTAAAAAGAGAGCCAACCTTGAGTAGCATATGCTCCAAATACTTTGTTGAATGTGAATGATTTACGTATATCCTTTCCTTGCTTTGCAGGATTTGCAATCATAATTTGACCATCCTCCCTAATATAATCCACTGTACTTTGATAGTTGGATTGGCCAGGCAAGAATGGTCTGACTTGGCAATACACCCTTATGCTTCCTAAGAAGAATAAGAAACACGGACTCAGCGTGAAGTTCGATACAAAACAACATAAATTTATTATCCTATCAAATGGCATCTGTTGTGCTTTCACTACGAGCTTGGTCAAGCAAATATGCCTTGCCTCAACTTCTAAGTTTATGTTTTATAAGCAGAATAAGATAACACAACACCATGCAAGAAGAGGCTAGAGTGAAAGCATATTACATAATTCAATATTCTCTCCCATAATTACTAATGCTCATCTTCCAGGCCCGAAGCAAGGTCAAAGACTCAATTCAAACACAGAGCCCATAGTCGCATGAAGATGAAGCATAGATAAGTTGTTCATACATCTGCACCTGTCTGGAAGCAATCTTACCCAATTCATTCATCCATCTCCTACTCTATTGAACCAACCTCGTTGCCAACTTCCAAATTAGTGGGAGCACAAGCTTCTCTAAATGCACAGTAAACTGCCCTTTTCTAGCATTTTTTGGCCTTTTATGTTCCTACTACAAGCTGTGGGTATGTTCCCCCCACATCGAATTAGCTAAAACTATTCATTCGCACTAAATTGGGAATAAAGATGCAACAGATTGATATATACAATTTAAAGAGACTCCTAATTCCTACTCCTTTATAATATTTTTGAGATATGTCAGTTAAATTATAACACTATGACAGACGAATAGGAAGCACACCTTTCAGATCCTGAACTTGATTGTATAGTTATCGATTTTCCTCTGGAACTTTGTGGTAGCCTGCTGCAGCCTGCGCTAGTCCACACATATGCTTTCCTATGCAGAAAAGAAATACAATCAAAATTGAAGAATGCAGAAAATCGTGGTTCAAATAATAACAATTGTTTGTGCAAAGCTCACCAAGAGTCTACAATTGTTTATTCCATTCCATTTGCATCGACTGAACACCTTCCTTTGTGTTATGTAGCATCCATTTCAGTTCCTGTCGATTTTATGGAAAAATCAAAACAATCCCTATGTTTGAATCATAATCTCACACACTCATGTAAGATTTAAATACTTACTCCAATTCCCCTTTGTTGGAGATCAAAACGTGTTCGCATATTTGGAACAGTTTTTTCATCCTCATCTGCATCACTTAACCTATTAGAGAAGCAATCCTCGTTTTGTCCTCGTCTAACACCATAAATTTCCTCTTTTCCCTCATCTTCGCTGACATCAACCTTTAGATTGAAGTTTCAGTCTCAGATGTTAATTAAAATAGACATCTATTACAAGTATTTAGTGATGAACAAAACAATATTGCAACTCAAGCTCAACTCTATATTTATCAAAGTCCATTTCAGTAAACATCTGTAGTCAGAACCATTTCAAGCATTGAATTTTATCTTTTTTGTAGCATAAGCGTTAACATTTTCTGTATTTGCAGATAATTATATCCTAGCAACTTGAAACTAAAGTAACTTTTACATATGTTGCAGTAAGGATTCTGAGAAAACCTTGGGCTCTCCTGAAGCTGTTGTTAGTGCTACCAAAATTTTTTACTTTGGGAAAGACTTTCCATCCCCATTAACAACAAGGTCCTGTACTACCTTCTTCAATTGCACGCCACAATAACACAACAAATGAGAATTCACTTATTAAGTTATTTTTCATCTATTTCTATGCATTTCCAAAGAGCCTCTCTTGTAAAATTTTCACATAGAGAAAATGAATTGATGTAGAAGCATGATATTGTCGATTTAGTAATAAGAACCACCTGCTCTATGCTGGAATTCAACTAGTTCCATCTTCACAGAAGCTTTTGCTTGTAAAAATCCTATACCTGATTAGCGAATATGGTCATTAGAATAATCCAACCCTTTAGCCCCTTGACTCTTATGGTCAAGGTTAGGTAATTTTTTAAATCATGTGAAATCACTCATCAAATGAATTAGGTTCTTTTCTGTTTTTTATATGCAGACAATCTTCCAATTTAACCAAGCATTTCAGGTGTGCTCAATATTTCCTCTTTCCAACGGAAAAAGATATAATAATGAGCCAGCACAAGACAAAGTTAGGTTATAAAATGAAATATTCCTATAGAAACATCGTAAAATGTAAGAAAGGTATAATGATGAGTCAAAATAGGATAAGGTTACGTTTTAAAATGCAAGAAACCCTGAGTTACACTACAAAAATTTGTCACCAGTCAGTTACAACACCCTCCAAAACTGAGGTGTAATCATAGAACCCAGGAGCATACAAGCTAAACATGTAAAATTATCACTTGAGAAAATCAAATTTCCATGATACAAATCCCCAAAGAGAAAAAATCCTCAAAATTATAAAGGAGACTCAATAGTCTACTTGTTCACCCTGTGTGGCTAGACGCCGCTCAAACTCTTCCATTACTTTTGCTAACATAGATTCCACAAGCTAATAGAAAACCATAGGAGTATTAAAGGATATCAGTGAACATCACAGATATGTAGAGGCAATAAAAGTGAACATCTTGTTATTTTCAAAGAAAAAATTGAAGAGCTTACTATAGGCACTTCTTCTGGTTTTTTGTCAGACATAATTGACAGAATGAGCTGATTAAGTGGTTATGACGAAGGATTCTGCTCAACATAATTCCCAAACATTTTCTCAGTGCGAACACAAATAATTGTGCGCATCATTATAGATCATCTTAAGTGAACACAATAACAAAGACAAATTAATAAGGGGTTCTCTTAAATACCATCCCATTTTAATTCAGGGATTGATCCTGATTCAAATTCTCCCTGGCAAGATATCCTTCTGGTAAGTTTAAACTAAGATTATTCAGTAGAGTGCTTGAATCTACAGCTAGCTGATAATTCTTCAATATAGACTGGGTGAATGGATCATAGTTTCTCCCCGGTTTAATGGGCGGTTTTGCCACACTAGGTGGCTTCAGGTTACCCCCATACTTCCAAAAAGCATTTCCACTAGTTTGCTTCCAATCACTATATGATTTCAAAGCTAAAATGCAGTTCAAAACTTTTGTTGACGATCCTCCTTGAAAGAAAGCTCAAGTAAGATAAGCATAGAAAGGATAAGCCGAGGCAATCAGTTCATTGCTTGCAAGATTTAGGGCTTCTTCCAACGGACTGTTTAAGGTAAAATCACAGTAAAGGTGTGTGAGGTGATTGATTTCATCAAATTTTCCCCTTAACATTATGGTGTGAAGAAAGCACTTGCAAGTCATGTAGGAGAGGTTGATGCATTATCAAGCATTACAAGAGGACTTGACAAGCAGTTGAGTGGGAATTATCTACTTGAATGTCATGGGAGCAATATGGCCAGTTTGGATGATGATAGATGGGCCAAGCTAGTGGATGTTTTTGTTGATGGTTGTGATATGCGGATGGATACAGATATTATGGTTCCTCTGCTGTGTTTCAACCTGGCCAAGTTTATAATACTGGCTTTTCAAGAAATACATGTGCAGCACAAATGAGTATGAATGTCATCCTTCCTGGAGGGCCTTATGTGCAAGCACCACTTCCACAAGTTGGACTAGTGATAAATAATTTTGATGCTGATAGGTGGCAGCATGCTTCTGGTTCGTAGAAGGGTTTGATTCCTCCTCCACAACCTTCTTTGCCCACAATTCATATATCAAAGAACTGATATGAAGTGGGCAAGGTTTCTAATGAGGATCAGTTGAAACAAAGACAAATTAAATCCATTCTTAATAAATTAACGCCCCAAAACTTTGAGAAACATGTTGAACAAGTCAAAGAAGTGAAAATTGACTATGTATCATGTCTTCATGGTATAATATCTCAAATATTTGACAAAGCCTTGATGGAGCTAGCTTTTTGTGAAATGTATGCAAAATTATGTTTCCAGCTTGTTGTAGGAATACCCGAATTTTATGAAGATATTGAGAAGGTTGTTTTCAAGCAAGTTCTTTTGAACAAATGTCAGGAAGGATTTGAAAAAGATGAAAGAGAAGAGGCTAAGGCTGAGAAAGCAGAAGAGCATGGTGAAAAAATCCTTTCAGCAGAAGAAAGATGGGAGAAGAAGGCTGCAGCACAACGACGAATGGTAGGAAATATAAGGTTTATTGGTGAGCTTTATAAAGAAATTATGCTGACCGAAAGAATTATGCATGCATGCATCGAGAAATTAATTGGTGAATTTCAACATCTAGAGGAGGAAAATGTTGAAGCTTTGTGCAAACTGAAGAGCACTATTGGTCATATGATTGACCATTCAAAGACCAAGGAACATATTGATGCTTACTTCGATAGGATGACAAAAATGTCCAATAACCAAGGGCTTCCCTCTAGGTTGAGGTTCATGATGAAGGATCTGATTGATCTGAAGAGGAATGGATGGCGACGAAGGAGGAAAGTTGAGGGCCCCAAGAAAATAGAGGAAGTGCATCGAGATGTCGTGCAAGAACTACATGGACAAGGAGGCCGCTCTCAAGGTACCAATATGGGACATTCAGGTTGGAGGCTTGTGACACCACTTGATCATGGTGTGAGAGGACCTGTGATGCCACCTTACATGGTAGGTGCACAAACGGGTTCACTTCCACATATGGGTGGGATTAAAGGGCCACAACCCCATATGGGATCACGTGACTGTGGATTCACCAGTCAAGATGCTCGGATTGTGGATAAGGCTCAATTTGAAAATCAGTCTATGCCAAGCCCTTCAACACACAGAGCTTTTGATGGCCCACTTGACTCTTGGTCCTAAGGGAGGTCTTGGCAAGGGAATAGGAGGGAGGGCTCAGCCTTTGCCATATGTTAAGAGTGCTCTAGTAGATATTCCACCATTCACATCTCTGAGTAATAGACGAACAGGTGCAAGTCTGATTTCAGGTTGCAGTTCTGACCGGATGCCAGTTGGTATGAGAGATGAAATTTTGACTAGGACTTATGTTGCAGAAAAGCCTTTATTTGCAAAATCATGTGTCTAGGAAAGAAATGTTTTGGATAATTACATAAGAGATTTTAAGAATTCATACACATCAAGTGACAAAGGTGGTAATACTGAAAATGTCAAATTTCAACTGTAAGAACATTCTTCTCAAAGAACTTTGAGTTCATAGCTCATTGAGGTCCAACTTAGGAAAAAGGCTAAAATGGAAATCAAAGAATATTATAGGTGCATTCCTTTACAAAGCTTCCATGTATTTTCATTATGCCTTTTAGAGAAGTCGACAAGTTTCCCTGACTTTTTCTTAATTTTGCATGACATACCATTAAGTGAGAGATTTGAAGGAGACAACTTTTTGTGTAGATGACCTTAAAGCACCATTGTTCCATTAACTATGGTTTCACTTTGGATATTAGATTCTCTTTTCAGGAAATATGTTGAAATTGATCTTCTGGGGAATCTACTTACACATTTATGTAAGTCTGAGCCTTTCTTGCTAAATCAAGGACAACTTACTGAAGGGTAGTGTGAAATTTTGTGCTTGTTCTTATTCAAGTTTGAAGTTATTTAAGGACTGCTACAGTCTATGGTCATTTGTGATTATGAATTATAACTATATATAATTTTGATGTTACTAGGTTGGAGACTGTACTATTTTCATTGGAGGATGCTACTGTTGATGCACCCAAGGCTCTTGAGTTCCTTGTTTATGTAGGGTCAAAATCAGCTAAGCTGATTCCATGTCATTAGAACAATTTTGCATCCTTCTTGGGAAACAAATCCATTATGTAATAGGAGTTTCCCAAGAAGGAATTTATAACATGAAACCAAAAAATTACAAGCAATGTTAGTGATTTTGTCTTTCCAAGGCACTTGATAGAGAAAATTGGCTTTATTTAGGGCTACTCATCCATATAGGGTTTAGTGTGCAATTGGTTAACTAGATAATGAATTGTCTTTCCTCAATATATGTTCAATTCTAATTAATGGCTCAACCTATTCTTCTATCATGCCTACAAGAGACCATGGGTAGGTATGATTACTGGTTCCTCTGCCATTTTTTATTGTAGAGTAGGTGGTCTCAACAGAGTTATAATAGAGTCAAAAATAATTATAAGCTTGACAACTATACAAATAGGAATTTACCTAAACTTGACATATTTAATCTTTGTTGATTGTGTTTTGCTTTTAGGTGATAGGACCAAGGCAGATGCAATTATGTTGAAGGACCCCACCCTTAAAGAACTAAAATTCCTACCTTAAAAACTACCAACAACTGAGGAGCTACAAGAATCAACACCATCTTTGATTTGAACCTAAATAGTCTTATTATCTCCGAGTATTTCCCTAGTCACAATGACCAGTAGATTCTCCTCATGGATTATTTCTCTCATTCTATTTATTAGTAAAATCCACAAAATGTATCCCTACATTTGAATCTCGGGAAAAAAACATATAATTGTTATCATTTAAATTATCCATATCTCTTAGAGCCTCAAAAATCCATTTGCTTTGGATAAACTTTATCTATAACCTCAAAAGCAACCCTAATATAAGTTGAAGGACCATTATGTCCTCTTGGGTCTTGAAAAAGTATGATGGAATGAAATTGGGTGAAAAATAGATCCAAGTTTACCATGTTAGAACCTAGGTTCATTGAGATGACACCCTTGGTTTGAATATATCCACCATACAAACTAGGATCACCCATACTTATCGTTGCCATCTCTCTTTCATCATCAAGATTAACATACTAAGGATCTATAACCCGTGGAGGCCCATGGTAGTCATTGCAATGTAATTTATTAGAATACATGCCATTTCTTAATATGGGATTTACCACATCCAAAAATGGCATCATTCACATCATTTTGAAGAAGTCTACAAATTAGTTCAACATAATTTTTTTCACATTTACGACTTCCCTCACATTTTTTGTTTCTTGAAGCTCGAGAAATTTCATAAAAAAAATAGGCAAAGTCAAACAACAAAAATAGTCCACTCTCTTTTCATTTTCTAATATTATAATGAAGTTTTATTAGAGACACTATTTATTTGTTTTGTTTTGGTTAGAAAAATGTTTTCTCTTGGTTTTATGTGACTTTAAATTTATCATATGTAGCATGTTGAGAAATGGGAAAGAATAATGTGTGACATTTATCTTGCAGAATTGATGTTGAATGAGTTGAATGAAAGGATACATAGTTTAACCAAGCTACAATTCACTTTGGTAAAGGTGGAGGAACATCTTAAAAAACTGCTTAAGAATACACCATATACAAAGTTTGACCATAAGTAATATATGCATTTTTCTTTTGCAGATATTTTCTTTTTTCTACCAAAGATATCACAATAAGAAAAATATTGATATTGTAGAAATTGTTTGAGGACGTCATTGAGGTCGATTTTTCTGATGCCCTATTTGATTGATACTTTCTCATATGTCAGGAAGGCTTTAAATATGAATTAATATGTTCATGAAACAAATCAGATTCAAATTCTATAGATATAAAAGGTAAAAACAAATGTCAATGCCTTTGTTTGGTTGTTACTTGAATCTGTTGTGGGCAGGTTACAGGAAATGTGATTGGAAAAAGGATGGGGAGACTATGCATATCACGTCTTGGATATGTTTCATTCGCTGTTAGAGATCGCTTAGACACCTAAGCCATCGACTTTGGAAATGTTTCTAGTAGGAATTCCTATGGTTTTTAATGTTGTGATTATTTCACCTCATGGTTATTTTGGGCAAGCAAATGTTTTAGGAATGTCAGACACGACATCGGTGGACAGGTAAACAATTTTTTTATAATTGCAATTTCCATTCCATGATATCCTCTCTTTATTGTTTGATTGTATTTGGGACATTTCTTTTGATTTTGTTGTCTTTTAACTATGAAATTGAAAATACTTAGTACCGTGTCCATTTAAACAACAACCAAAGCTTGAAGACGAAATTAGTATTACACTGTATTGATTGGAATCCTTATAGTTATTGTGTTAAAATATTTTCATGACTATCATAAAAAGTTACTTTCATGTTGTTATTTGAGTACATGTTTATATACATTACTAAGTTCATGCGTTAGAAAATGAAATGTTGTTGTGAATAAAACGACAAGGATTAAACATCACACCTCAGATTATTTGTTTTCATAAGTTATCTACAGCTTGAGATTTTTAGCATATAACTTAGTTGACATGATGTTCCTAAGCTTTCCTTGAAAGTTGAATACTAAGTTACTAAGGTGTTCTTTTCTATATATGGTGACATTTTGTTTGCTTTGTTTATACAGATTATCTGACCACATTATAGTGGCAATTATCGCCCCAATGAAGAAAAAATTTTCGAGTTTCTTACTTGTATAGGGAAAAATGGCTTTGACATTGCTGATGTTGAGGTATATGTTGTATAAATTATTTATAGTCTAATTTAGTTTATATTCTAGTGTTAATTGTCTTTCATGTTTTACACTTTGCATTGCATCTTTTTTTGTTTTCAGAGAATGAACTCAGTATTGATGGCAAGAAGCATGAATTGAAAAAAGAGGAGAGCAATAACATTGGAGTGACAAATGCAAAAAGAGAGGAGAACTAGTCCGGTGATACTCTTAGAGCCAAAATCCTGCATAAGACACACATATAAAGACTGATGGTCAAGTTTTTAGAGTTGGTGAATTCACTTGAAATTCCTTGAAAACACAACGATAATGTTTTGAAGTGATGAAACACCATTTCATGTGTAAATTGTAGTCCAACCAATATTAAGTTGGAAAATCATATTGTAATACTTTAACATTTCATATAATATAATTTATGTGGTTGAAATTATTTATAGTTGCACTTAATATTGTTTAGTATTGTAATTAAAATATGTGACTTTGTGTTTTCATATTAGATGAACATGCACATGGTATGACATTTTTTAAATCATACAAATTATGTTGATTAATAATGAACACAAAATCAATTTAAAACTACTAAATTAGAAGTTTATATTGATTAATGATGAACACAAATAAAATGAATATACGACTAAATTAGTCATTTATAATGATTATTAATGAAAGTGAATGAAATGAATATAAACTACTAAATTAGTCGTTTATATAATGAATACATAACTACTTCAAATGATAAATTTGTGATTATAAATGACGACTAACTTTTGCATATATATGACTATTAGTAGCTAATTTATAGTATCTTATAACACGACTAAAATTTAGTTATATTTCTTCTGTCATTAATTGGTTTCAAATGATGACTAAAATTTGCATATGTATGACTATTAGTAGCTAATTTACAGTATCTTATAACATGACCAACATTTTGGTCGTATTTCTTTAGTCATTAATTGGTTTTTTCAGGTGATCATATAGTAATATATTTTGTTGTATATTTGGTCATTAATTATGACAATTAATGACCAAATCAAAGATTAAATCAATAACTAAATCAATGACCAAATCAATGGCTATATTAATGATCAAATCAATGACTAAATCAGTGACTAAATTAATGACCAAATAGACAACTAGACAAAAAAATTGAGATAACCAATTAATGACTAAGCTAAAAACGACCAAAAGTTGGTCGCGTTATAAGATACTGTAAATTAGCTACTATTGGTCACCGATCGAAAAATAGTCGTTTATATGCAAATTTTAGTCATTTTTTTAGTAACTAATTAGCCATTTTGTACTAGTGTATGGTGGTAACAATAACATCAAACTTTGAGGGTAAACTTCTCAAAAGTTTCTCCACAATTCTTCTCTCTTCTAGAGTTTCTCCATGGGATCTTATCTGATTTACAATCCCAATCACATGTGTAAAAAATGTGTCTACATTATCTGAATCTTTCATGCAAAGAGTTTCAAAATCTCTTCGAAGCAATTGAAGTTTTGCTGTCTTAACTTTCTCCATACCTTGATAGGCTACTTTCAGAGTTTCCCATGCCTCCTTGGATTTATGGGCTGCTGCTATCCTTGGAAACACACTCTCATTTACTGCTTGATACAAACAAAAGAGAGCTTTAGCATATTTCTTCCTATTGCTCTTCAATATGTCTTTCTCTGCTTGAGTTAAGGCATTAAAAGCCTGTTCATCAGCTGGTTCAACAAAACCATCTTCTACTAATTCCCATAAGTCTTGTGAGACAAATAGGGCTCTCATTGTAATGGCCCAATAATCATAATTCTTTCCATTAAATTATGGAAGCTGAACATTTCCAATGTTCATACCAGTGCTTGGTCCAGCCATTGCTCTTAAACTGAACACGGAACTTAAACAAACTGTCTTTCTTTCTTTGAAAGAACAAACTCTTTTAAAACACTAAACAACTCTGTTATCTTTGAGAAATACCTGATCTTTTGACTTCTGTTGGGCTTTCACACTGCTGGAAAAAATGCTGCAACAGGTCTTCTTCTTCTTCAGCTTCTTTGAAACCTTCAAAGAGCCTAAACTAGCTCTGATACCATGTTGGAATATTGATAATTCCAAATGGAGAGAGTAAGCTCCTCTCCTCTAAACACAGAGAAATTAAATTTTCTTTTGACAGTGGACAGAGTTCAATCTGTAAAACAAACTTTCTATTTCCTCTTAAAAGGACTGTTACAAATCTTCCTCTTAACACAGAGGGATCACATAGAGAAAATGACTGCTACAGACGTAGTGCTCCAAAACAACTCTCTGTTCTTTCAAAACAATACACTATGTCTCATAAAACCAACACTGTTGTGTTCTTCTTCTCTTCCGCGCTGCTGTGCGAAAACAATGCAATACAATACCACTCTACACAGGCTCACGGGCCTGTTTCTTTTATATATGCCGTGCATATATTACATGAAGACTATATAAAAACTTAAAACAACGAAAATAAACCAAATACAAGGAAAAACCTTTGCTGAACTTTAAAAATCAAATGCACGACGTAGAAGTGGGGACCACATCGCAGTTGGCAGATCGGCGATCAGCCTTGACAAACAAACTTGCGATTGAGCGCTTATGCGATGTTGCGATTGCGATTGGATCGCATCGCAAACATCCAACGTAACATGCGATTGCAACACGGACGCGATGGCCCGATATTAGATTTGCCATATAAATGGCATCGGGTCCGTGCTTTAAACAAACGCGCGACCAAACAACAAACGTCCGATCTTCCGATTGCGATCAGGACACGGATGTGATTGGCACTTATTAACTCCGACATATAACTGGATCGGGTCCGGCCTTACTCAAATATCTCAAGCATGATCTTACTCTGTTGGATTTTATTGTTGATTCTTATTACAGGAGTATTTTGTATGCTTGTCATCTCTGAATGTTTTTGTATCATGTCACCAATGCATGGACCATTTTCTAGGATGTCAGTGGCCATTCAACTGCATAAGTATTTTTGTTGTCATTTAACAGCACTGCTTCTATCTTGTGCAGGTTAAAACAAAAGAGGAGCTTGTAGAGGCTATTAAAAATTCCCTAGGCCCCAAAAAGGATTCCTTATGCTTCATTGAAGTTGTTCTACACAAGAATGACATCAGCAAAGAGTTGCTTGAGTGGGGATCCAGAGTCTCCGCAGCAAACAACAGGCCGCCAAATCCTCGGTAGTGATGATTTGAAAATACAAGAAATTAGAAACACTTTCTCAATTCACGTTTGAGATGTCATTTTTTTTTCTAGTCATCTTGTGGGATAATCATCGTACCTAGTATATATTTAGTTGGTGCCCCTCTTTTGGTTATATAAAACTGATGTTTACAGTGGTATTGTATCAACCTTGTTATTAAGGAATGATAATGTTTATTTTCATTGTGTTATCTAATAGATGTGATCAAATATATGTCAAAATGGTTTTGCATCAAACTTGACAAGGAATGCAGATATTCAACATTGGTTGGCCCATAGAATGGATCTTAAAAAAAATCGACAGGTTATCTATTAACAATATGAAAACCAGTTACATAATGATTATATCCATTATATGGCCCATATAATGGATCTAATCAAACAACTGTTACTCTGTTACAGTGGTTTTTTATCAAACTTGATATTAATGAATGAGGATGTTCAATGTTGGTTCAAGTATATAACTGAGCAATTGAATCACTGTTACGATGTTATAGTGGTTTTGTATTGAAACTTCGTATTTGGAATGAGGTTGTTCAATGTTGGTTCAGCTATGTTCTGGTGGTATGCCAGTGGGAGACCACAATGATAGCCCGAATTTCACCTCAACGCATTGTTTGGAGACTACCAAAGGGTTCCATACATGAAAACATGATGTTTAATGAGATAGGTTATAAAATTTCTTTATACAAAATGGGTTAAATGGGATGAATGTATTTTTTCAACCTAATATGAAATAATAATAATGTAGAATTATTTTTGGAAGGATAACATGGCTATCAAAATTTTGATATTTAATATAAAATAGAGATGTGGAGATATATATTTATTATAAAATAGAGATGCTGAGATATATATAAGTTGTGATATTTTATGATATTTTATATAAAATTGAGATGTGGAGATATATATTTTATATAAACTAGATTTGTGATATTTTATGATATTTTATATAAAATAGAGATGTGGAGATATATATTTTATATAATATAGAGATGTTGAGATATATATAAGTTGTGATATTTTATGTAAAAGAGAGATGTGGAGATATAAGTTTTGAAGGAAGAAATAATATGATGGGAAAGTAGACAAATTTGATAAATTAGGGATTAGAAGAGCACTTGAAATACATACTAGGGCTTTAACAAACTTGGGGTTTGATTTCATCACCATGGCGAAACCAAGAAGGAAAGGAGGGTAAGGGGAGTGAGCCATTTATGCAAAATGAAAGTAAGGAACTTGAATGCGTGCCAAAGTGACAAGTACATGAGAAGAGAACAACCTCAAGGGATAATCAGAAAGTTGACATATGCACAAACCAACAATGCCATATCAGGATAGAGCACCCATAGGTGTTTACAAACATTCCTTAGGTCAAACACATTCTAAAATGATTGTAGAAAATATCTAATATATGCAGGACCACACATTAATAAGAAAGTCTTAAGAATATAACCAAAAAAGAAGGCTCTAGTATGGTGGATTAAGAAATTCTAAAAATCAAAGGGTCATGTCAATTTGAATTAGGCTCAAAGGGATTTCTCACGGAAATTTTTAACAACTTGGAGGACAAAGAAAGGATCTTCCAGAATGGACCATATTTATTCAAATCAACTAGTTTATATCTTGGATTTTGGAGAAAATTATTTGACCCCAACAAATTAGATTGCATATTAGTTCATGTTTGGATCTAGTTGCACTCCCTTCCACAGGAGTTTTGGGAAGAGGAAATATAGGAGGGTGTTGGCAATACCTTATGAACATACATTGCATCCTTGGATGCTACAAAACATTGAAGGTATACCTAGGATGCTAGAATTTGTGCATACATGGATATATCTATATCCCTTCTAGTGCTAATAATCCTCACCTATGAAGAAAATAAGTGGATGTAAACAATAGATTATGAGCACATCCCATTTAGATGTTGGAAATTCCACGAATGTGGCCACTTATTCAAAGATTGTCCTCTCAGCCACATCCAAAAACAAACCAAAGGCCAAATGCACAAAGATGTAAAGGGGTTTGAAAAAGTGACAATCAGGAGAATAGCTAACATACGACCCAACTCCAACACTAAAGTAGTTGGACCAAGATCACAAAATGAATATCCATCTCCACATGTGAAAGAAGAGGAAAATCAAAGCAACATCCCAAGAAATACTGAAAAACAACTATAAGCCAGCCCATAAGAACAAAATGAAAAACTAAAGATCATAAGGAAAAGGAAAATTGAAACAACAACATAAGGAGATTGAAAGATAACACAAGGAGTATATAATTGCTCATATTCAGAGGAAGGGGAAGAGACAAAACTATAAGATCTGGCCTTATAGGGACTTAGCAACAAACAAGAAATCCTAAGATCTCAAGTCCATCTCAGAGTAGTGGATTCAATAAATAACAAAGGTCTACATAAAAAAAAAAAAAAAATGACAAATAAAAAAGGTGAAAGGTATGCACAATCCTCATGAACCACTAGGTATCAAAGTTGATACTCCAAAGGAAAACCAAGTAGAAAAGAAAGAGGAAAAGAAGTAAGGGTGTAACAAATGTTTTAGGAACTAGGAGAGCTACTTATAAACTTAGGAAGAGTATCCCTAATGACATAGAAATTCCAACCCTCCCCATCCAATCCTTAAAGAAATAATATCATGGAATATGAGGAGCCTTAATGGAAAATAATAGTAGAATCTCCTAGAATAAAAAATCAAATTGAGTCAACTAACTATCATCATGATTCAATAAACCGAATTATAGAAACCCGACCTTTATAACACCTATTTTTGTATATGTGTTCATAACTATAAATGCCAATGTGGCAACCATGACTGGCTGAGATAAATCGTGTAAAAAATTCAAGTATTAACTATTTTCTTGAAAATTATAAAAATATGAAATGTTGGCCTAAAGAGAGGGAAAGATGGAGCGAAGTTAGAGGGAGAACGTAGAGGTGGGAGAGTGGTATCTAGTGGCTTAACAAACTAAGCCATCAATTTCCACATAGCGAAGACATGATTGGATAGAGGAAAGTGCATACATTTTTTCCCACAATGTGAAGGAAGCCAAAGTCAGCAGTCTCACATGAAATAAAAGGCCTCGAGGAAAAATAAGAGGCAAGGAGGAAAATGAGCAAGGAGAGATCAAAATAGAGAAAGAAGCACAAAATGATGGAAATGGAGCAAAAGAGCATTTCCGGAAGTGAAACTGAGTCTTGTCATTTGGAATTAGGGTGTCTTCCTTTGTATTGTTGTGTTGAGGCCACTTGAATGTGTGTGTCAAAGCCGGACTGTACAGTACGAGGCTCAAAGGAGGACTACACCACGAGTGCTTGCTGAGTAAGCTGATAAACCTCTAATTTCTTGTTGATAAGTTTGAAAAACCACTTAGTGTTAGTTAAATGGGTTGATAAACCACTTGGGTGCTTATTCTAACACTGATAAAAAAACTAGGAAAGGTGAACTGAGCCACTGTGGTGCTTTTTGTGAGGCTGATAAAACACTTGGACAATAGGATATCAATTCTGGTAGTGCTTTCCTTGAAAATACAATTAATAAACCACCTAGATAGTGGATTTAGACTCTTGTCACTGAGAAATGCCCCAACTTAGCCTTGGGTGACTTCCTTAATCAAAAATCCCCTTAGACTTCGGATTCGACTCAAAGGTGGTTAGATGCAAGAGATATTACAGTGTAGCTACCCTATGGTTGACTCTAGAGAGTTGAAGCCCCTCCTTCAGTTGCCAACCATTTCAAGTTATTCATATAAACATGATGAGTTATGCATGAATGAAATATGGGTGATAAAATTTTCTAATAAATTATTGGAAAATTTATGGTTCAACATTACTCATGGAAGGTTGTTGAATTCATTGTATGTTCATAGTGAATGAATTGTCTCATATGTCTTTATGGATATGTGGAGCCTTTGGCATTATGTGATGGTTATTATTTTCATGAATTGCAAGGTTGTTATATGATTATATGATTGTATGAGGTCTCTCTGTAAACTTGTTATTACAGGTGTTTTCCAATCATCTGATGTGTTTATGAATTGAATTGATCATTTCCATGTTTAATATTATCTCACATGATGAGAACATAACCTATGTGCTAGACGTTAAATGATAATTCATCTTGTTCTGATAGTCACTTGGTTTAGGAGTGATGAAATGATTTTATATTTTATGCATTATTGTGTATTGTTGAGAGATCTTGATATTCTCTAATCAAAGCTCGGTCTCAATCTCTCTTTTGAAATATGGCCTTTGGATCCACTTCTTTCTTTTGCTTAAAATACATTGTAAGTTGGTAATGTTGGTATCCTATAGTTCCTATTGAAATGGGATACTGCATCTGAAGGTTGTTCCTCAGGATTAGGCCACTGTTCTAGAGATCTAGTGTTTTAGGCATAAGTCATAGTCTTCAAGAAATTATGGTAAATGTCCTTAATTTTTCCTTCTTTGCAAGCCTGAGTAGAAATCCATAACTCATTTGGGGCCAAATAGAAAAACCCCATCACACCATGGCTATTCGAAAATGGGAAGGAAAGGTTGAAACCAATGTCACACCTGACAAAGCCCATGCCAATGACAACAAGAGAACCAAATACACAAATGCAAGTACCATGAATTCACAAACCATCTAGGAAACCACACATGCAACCTATTAGCTGCAAAATCCTTGTGTTGAAGCTGCTTGATCCAACCTTCCTTGCTTGTCCTTTGCTTGTCCTTTTCCTTCATTTTCTTTCCTTATCTTTAATTTTCTTGCTTGCTTTCTCCCTTTGTGCTCTTCTCTCTCTGAAACTAATTCCAAAGCCAAACTGACAAAAGGCTATGACCTTACCATGCAGGGATTCAATATTTGAAATATTGCTTCTGTGATCCATAGTTTGTACAAATATATATTTCGGTGATAATCACATAGCGAAGAATTTGGTCGACGTTTTTCGAACCAACTAGTGTGTTTCATCTTCAAGATCGATGAGAAATCATATCATGGCATTCCACTATAAATAGATGAGGAGAAGGGTAAATTAGCTGTTGGAAGGAAACAACTAGTTTGACCCAAAAGAAGACCCACTTAATATTATTTTGGGTCAAACTAGTTGTTTCCTTCCAATGACTAATTTACCCTTCTCCTCATCTATTTATAGTGGAATGTCATGATCTAATTTCACATCTGTCCTAAAGATGAACCACACTAGTTGGTTCAAAACGCGTCAACCAAATTCTTTGCTATGTGATTATCGCCAAAAGATATATTTGTACAAAAGACTATGAACTGATCCTCAAAAACCTTTTTATCATTAAGGCCTTCAATTTATTCATTTTCCTTAAATTTCCCTCTCATGCAAGCTTGCGACCCTTCATCTCCCTTTTCTCCTATTTTCCTTTCTTTTCATAAAAAAATGACAATTAATGTCTATATGTCTTTACCAATTTACTTAGCCATAAATAAAACAAATTGACACCCACTAGGGTGTTTTTCTCAACATTAATCTTGGAATACATGTCCCATGACCTTTTTCTTATAAATTTTACATGAAAAATCAACCAGGGGTTGTTACAGATAACTCTTAGAAAAAACTGGAAAGAAAAGAAAAAAAAAATGCAATATTTTTTTTTTGGAGAGAAATGAATTTGGCTTTATGTAAAGTGATTTTGGAATCCATTTCAGTCTTTCGGGCCTCTCTTTCTTGGATTACATTGGGAATTTTACAAAATATTGCAAAAACTTAAACGAATTTTTCTCTAGGTGGGAAGGGAAGACAAAAATACTTTTGCCTACATAGATTTAAAGTCTATTTCCTTCCTTAAGGATCACTTTGGGTAGGGCTTAAAAAAACTATTTTGGTTCTAAAAATCCCTTGTTGTCAAAGGGGCATGGAATATCATTCAAGGAGGGGGTCTATGGACATATATCACACAAAAAAAAAATATTAGTCCACTATCCACATTGGAGTGGATCGGATCCACCCATAAATTTACAAAAAAATGATAAATTATATGGAAACAAATAATAAAAAACTTCCCTATAATCGATGAATACCTATGTTGGAAGGTTGGAAATGAAACTCATGTCAAAATAGGAAGTGACCCTTGGATTGGTAGTCAACATTGGTTTAAACTATTGGATCGCATTATAAACTTCCTTAATGAAGAGGGATGACACACATTGAATTAGGCAGAGATAGGCCTAACCCTCTTTGGGAATCAAGAATGGGCCTCTGTAAAGAATCTACACATTTAAAGAAAATATGTGGAATCATAGACAACCTACATTTAAGGACTAAAATTATCAAATGTCTCTACTTCAGATTTTGAAGACAATTTAATATGGACTACAAATCCCAGGGGGTTTATATTCCAATGTCTAGATACTTGACATTAACAGGTAAATATTCCCCCCTGTATCTCCCTTGGTGGATGAAAAACATTGGATACTAAACTCCTCTCGAAAATCTATTATGTTTATCTGGATTTTTCTAAAATACAAGGCACTTATCGGGGACAAATTGCACAAATGGGCCTTTCAGGGTCCTAATATTTGTCCATATTGTAAAGTTGAATATGAATGAGTCTTGCATTTATTCATTCATTGTTACTTCTCCAAATAAATATGGAAAAAAAAAAAAAAAACACTTTTCCTGGGAAGCCAACACTATGGAAGAAAAAATTAAAAACTAGTTTCAAATCACAAAAATTCCAAAGGACAAGGCCCTCCCTCTTATGGTAGCCTGGAACATTTGGATTGAAAGAAATAACATAATATTTGAAGACAAAATCATAATTCCAATCAAAGCAACTATAAAGAATTCATTTAGAGCATGAAACAACAAACAAATGATGAGTGAAAAGGACCACTCCCTCATTCAGGAAGTATGGTGCATCTCAAGGTTCTCCCTCTTAGAGGAGATGATGGAATTTTAAATATGAATTCCAACATATCTTTTAGGATATTATCTAACATTGGTCCAACCACAAACAATTTTGTAGAATTATTTGTTTTAAAACTAATTTTATAGTCGGAAAAGGAAGAAGAACTTCAAAATTTACATATTTATGGGGACTCAATGACTATAATGAATTGGATGATGGGAATAACTCAATTACAAAATTACTCTCTTCTTCCTTTGTTCCAAAAAAAATGTAATTTTAAGACAATTTTTTTATGAGATCTCTCTTGACCATGTCTAGAGGCACATGAACATGAAAGTTAACTCCCTCTCAAAGATTGGATTGCACTTGGACTAATGCACATGCAAGATCACAAAAGAAGAGGCAATACAAATACAAGAATACATTCACGACCCACTTTTTTTTATCTTTTTTTTTTTAATGCAAAATCAATGAATTTTAGGGAAATATGGTTATACGAAAGTGTCAATTTCATTTTTAGATAATTCCTAAATTTTGGAAGATTGTATAATTATGTATCTAAATGTATATGCAAGTATCTAGTTCATGGAAGGGTGTGGACTTCCTTTTTTTTATGAGTTTCTAATGGGCCTTCCTCTCTGAGGTTACATAGCCATTAGAATGTTTAATCCATATGTTCATGTAATCTTGTTTAATTCTCATAAACAAAATTACATATTATTATTATAGAAATATTCTTATTTTAAGACGGATCATGCTCTATTAAGGTACTCCTTGATGTGAATATGTTCTCAAATATCATGATTACCAATATGAAGTATTATTATTATTTAATTAATTTTATTGTGTTGTGTATATTATGATTTTTTATTACAATACACAAATTGAACTCATTTATTATTTCTATTATTTTCAATTTAGTCTAATTCTTTGTTTTATTATTATTATTATTTTGATCTAACATTTTCCCCATAATGTGTGTAGTAGAGCACCTCTCAACGCTACCAACCAAACATAGTGAGAGTGGGGTTGTTGATGTTTTATAATGCTTTTAATTAAAACTATCCGAATATGTAAACTTATTTTTATTTTTTATTATAGGCTACATTTTTTTTGGATTGAAGAATGATCTACCCATAATATAATGCTATCACTAATATTTTTATTGGATTCCCCTTGGGATAGTTTAATTCTCCAACAGTGGTTGGACTCATGTTAACTCAGGTTGAGCACAAAAGGAATCACATATCTCCCTCATAGTGAACTCATGCGCCTCTGAAAGCAATGCCAACATAGATCCATCTTAACTCCAAATATATCAAGTGTCTAGAGGGATCATATCTCTCAAGATGCAAATCTCTTTTTTATTGCAAAGCTTGAGGAAACATTTGCACCCAGAGACATTGATTCATGTAGGAGCTTGATATATCCATATTGAAGACAGATATAAAAATATTCTTATTTTAAATTAAATTAATAAAACCTTTATAATACATGTAATTGCATATATGTGCCCTTGAATTTTTTTATTTTACATTTTTTATAATTTTTTTGAATTTTATTTTTTAATATGATATGCATACCATTGATTTTATATATAGAGTTAAAAAAAAGGTTTATCATAAGTATTAAGTTTTTATATATTTATTAATTAAATTTAAATATAAAGTTATAAATATCATGGTTACAAATATGAATCATTACTTTAATTTATATATGGAAATCTCTCTCTCTCTCTCTCTCTTTCTATATATATATATATATCTATGTGTGTGTGCGCGCACCTACTCATGCCCCTCCCACAAACATGCATAAATGAGGAGGATTTAAACCTTGAACCTCCTAGTACATAACACTTCATTTTCACGACCATCACCAATTGAGCAGCCTATAAGGGGCATATATGTATATAAAATATTCTTATTCCTAATATTTAAATTTGTAAGTTTTACATGTTTATTAATTATATGTTCTAAAATCTTATGATTACAGATATGGATCATTATTATATAAATTTGATTTCTATATTATGATTTTCTCTCAGAAAAATTGTATAACTTTTTTCATAATAAATAAACTAGCAATTGCACCACATGTTGCAAAGGAACCGTTGGAAGACAGTAGCATAGGAAAGACATCCTACCATGCTTCCAACAATGCAAAACACAGTCATTTTTTCAAGCTTGGAACAAACCCATTACTTATAAATGACTTGAATAATTATGAGCAATGAAAAACACAACCATTTTTTTATTAGTATAAAACATATCAGTATAAGTCAATTTTTTTATTGAAACTTGGCTCTGTTTCTACACCGCCAAACTTACTCATGCTCAAAACCTACAAAACAACTAAGATTTGAGAACAAACACTGAGCTTATCATAGGCTATGGAATTTCAATCTTGCTAGAGATTTGGGTGAAAGTTACAACCTTTATTTGCATCTGCAGAAGTTAGCTATACTCAATTATTTCATCCAGCGTGGATGCTTTGTCCATCTGCATATATAACAACAAATTTAGCTATATTTCCATGTAGGACAATGATGTAAAGAACAATCATTTACAAAATCAAAAGAACTTAAAATAACACAGTTCCTTGGATTCTTATCAATCACCAACGTTCCATGAATGAAATGACAGTTAATGCATAAAAGCATTTCATACTTTGAAGTACACAACAGACAAATAGTAACAAATCTTGATGGGTTGAAGGATTGTCTTGATCTTTGGCCATGAGTGACACTCTTCCCTGGTTTGCAGACATAGCAATAGACATGATTCTCTTGAGCAGTATCTGGGCTCACATTTAAACAGTCACCATGAAACAATTTATGACACATGTTACACTGAACCCAAAAATAATCATTCTCTTCGTACAAGACCCCACATATAACACACTTTGTATTGTAGTAATTGGAAACTTCCTGACTGACCCTACTCAAGCTTGATATTTTTTCATACAATAGGCCTCTACAAAACATATATAGATTCTGCTTAATTCTGCTTATATCACAAGTTTGTATTAAAATAATCTATCCAATGTGTGAGAAATTCATGCATAGTTTCTGCTTATACCTTTGCATGCGGTTAAGACCAAATCTAACTACATCTAGGGACATAGAGCTCATCAACCAAGCATCAGAATGATCTGCTATGAATTCAATCCATTCTTTGGTTAATCTCTTTAGGGGCTGCTTGTTGTTCAAAGTAAAAGGATAAGGGGTTGCTTCATTGGATGCAGGCTGCGGTGGGGACTTAACTTCCCATGTGCCCTTTGGATCACCATAGAGACAAAAGTATTATCAATTGTTAACTCCTTTTCAAAAAAATGAAACCAATTAATTAGGAATAACAGATTAGGGATTATATTCTAACATCATTATAAAAGAAAATATAGAAAACTTTGATCTCATGAACTACCCTAACTCACCATTTTCCCAGCATTTATTGCATACTTTTCTCACGTCTGCAGAATATGAAAAAGCAATCAATAAGTTTGAAGTTTCTATTAATTTATTAGGGATGCTTTAATAAGTTGGAAGTTTATTAGTTTCAGGTGATCTCGATATCTATTATATGGTAGATTCTAGAATATTTAAAAAAATATGTTAAATAGGAATAAAATCAAATAACTGATTTTATAATTTTAATATGTAATAAGTAATCATTATGAGGATAGTCTATTTATTGATATATTTGGTTGTATGTTGATCGAAATATTCATGAAGCCTGCAATCCACATTAAAAAAATCCTATATGCAATGTGTAGAATGTGTTCTTGTATAAAGATTTAATTGTAATGTTTAGGGGGTGAGGTGCTAAAGAAGACAAGTAGCATCTATCATTGACAACCTCCTATTGATTAAACCATTTACATACATACATGCCTCATTTAATTACATTTAACCTTCATTACCACTGTAATTTGGACCCTGCTTAATTATCATTCAAAGAAAACACTCTACATGTAAACTCCTTCAATGCACTTTCATTCACTTGGCAAAACATATTCTCCCATCCATGGGGTTTGATGGCTCTGTTGCCAAGGCCTGGAGCTCGATCTTGGGACACAACATTCCTAGACTCTTTCCAATCCACAATGTATGCATACACCCTCCTCCGAAACTTAGCCTTGAATTCACTCCAAGCCTCATACTTGTAGTGATTGATCACTACCCTCTCAGCCTTCACATACATTGTTTTGTATCCCTTCTTCAACTGAAAGCAGTGTATTATGTTGAGAAACAAAGGATAGGCAACTTCCAGAAGAAGTATGGATTTGTAGCACTTCAGTTTCCTTTCCTTGCAATTGTACCCTTGAGTAACTCCTCTTCGCGGGTGCTAGCAAAGGCCTGAGGGTCCAAAGTTTCTGCATCTCAAAGAATTTTTCTTTGTAATTGCAGCTCCCAGTTTACTAAGATTTATGACTAATTGCCTCAGAGCTGCTTTTGATGCAATATTGTTTAATGGGTAGCCAATATTTGCATTGGCCTTGAGTTTCTTCAGCCACGAAGGATAAAATACAAACTCATCCACGTAAATGAACATCATCCATTGGCACTTGTCTTTGGCCATGAGAGCACAGTGTGAGAATCTAGAGTCCTGTGTCTTGGTCCATGGCCATGGATACCTTCTTACCTTGTAATTTTCTGATAATAACCCTTCAAAATTTTCTTCCAGATTGTCTTCACTGTTGTTATCACACAGAAAGAAGTATTCCACACCCAGATGAGAATGGTAGATAACCCATTCTCTTATGTATTTTGCAACGTTGAACACCATGGTGAAGGCACCGAGCAGTTTCATTTTCTGTGCAATATCTTCACTACTAATTTTTATTGAATGATGAGATGGTGGGATTTTATAATAAGCGACCAATTTAATTGATTTCCCATGGATTCGAAGAGTAATTTTAGAGGCAACGAGGTCATAACGAACTGATTCATTGGGATGCTCGCATCCAAAGACTTCTTGTGCAGATATTGTGACCATAGTTTCAATGGTATTGTTGAATAGACAACGTAGATATTTGGGTTCAATGTTGAGTCCTTGTCTATTGTTAATCCCTTTGGAAAATACAACAATATGCCTCTTTGTGGCTAAGCTCTCATATACCATATAATCCCATTTGATTGGGCTGGAATGATCAAAGTAACCTAATTTTCCTGTGACGATCTCTGGTAAATCTTAGCTATAATTAGTTGTGCCCACTAGGGAAACTGATGTTGCAGACCAGTGGGTAACAGGTTGAGGAGCTTGGCATCTGATTGCAGCTCGTGCTTGGGTAGAATATCCAAATTGTAAGTATTGGATGGCATTCACTGGTGTATGGATTTCTCAAGAGAATGAACAGCTAAGGGATAATTTTTGGGAAATCAGATTAGCTTCTGTACGACCCTAGGGCCTTGATGACTACTGCTCTCAGTATGTACTGGTAGTAGCCAGCAGCTAATGCAACTCCAACAAAAGGACCCACCCAAAAAATTCATTGCACAAACAACAATCATACTCATGAGGGTTGTGTATCAGCTTTAGAAAATACTAGTTCTGCTCAATTATAATCCTAATGTTTGTATTGAATCAGTGCATCTTGTTTCAATCAAAAGGAGGGATTTACAATTTGGATTACATGATTCAATATTATGTTTTGAACTACACCTTTAAAGTACAAAGTAATTCATAATTAATAGATATACAGTCTAATCCATTGGATCCAACATATTAACTGTACAAAAAGAATGATAAGATACAGGGCCATAAAAATTCCTTAAACCCCCATATGATGTTTTTGGTCATTATCCTTTATGCTACACTTTGTAGTGTTCAAGCTTTATATAAATCCCCAAGGTACCAAATATTTTGGCAAGAAACTATTATAACACCCACAACAAAGACAAAAAGTGAAATTACATGGTCATTCCAGGATTATTTGTGGCCATAAATCACTACAACTCCAAAACTCCTTACAGGGTTGATGCTAGTCCCAATGATGGGAATGGTGGCTATGTGCACCATGAAAACAACAAACCCAATAGGAAATGGAGCCAATACCTACACAACCAAAGCAGGTCTAGTAAAATTCTCGTCCTTATGCATATAAAAATCAAAACAAACATGTATATGTACGTATAAAAATACAGGAACATGGGAGTTCCTCTAGTAAAATTCCCGCCCCTATGAAAACACACAAAAAAAGAAACATGTTCATGGATATATAAACATACAGGAATATGGGAGTCCCTAGCACTGCATTTGGGGTCATTTGCAGAGAAAACAATGTAAATCAACACAAAAGTGCCAATGATTTAAACAACCAAACCCACACCCTTGGTGTATCCAGGGTGCACAAAGTTGGTTACACCTCCATATCTATCATAGAAACACTTTTGAAAATATTTCACCAATCCGGCCCCAAAAATAGCTCCTAAACACTGGGCTATGATATACAGAATAACCCTTGGAAAGGAAACCTTCCTATCTAAAAACATGCCAAAAGTGACAGCACAATTTATATGCCCACCTGCAACACCAAACACAGGGAATAAACAAAAGAAGAAATTCACAAGTATAGTGCCAGAGTGCTGGTCAAATCCATATCTATTAGTACTAACATTATATACATGATCAGTCACTGACCTGAAATACCATTAGTGCAATAAACCAAAACGAAAGTCATGTCCCCAAAGGACAAGGAAATACCCAACATTCCCACAGTCCGTTGAGGTCCTAGAGTGCCCAATCACAATAGAAATGGTGATATAGAGAAACAATAATGTGGCTATGAATTCTTCTATCAAATCCTTGTAGAATGACTAGAGAGTGAACTCATTAATATCAAATAGAGCTATAGGAGGTGGGTCTGTGTAGTCCTTAAGGGAAAAGCCCTGCTGCTCTCCTTCTTCCTTTACCATGACTACAGGTACTGAGCTCCTGCTGCTACTGATGAACTTAAAAATTCTTTTGGTCTTGTAAAAGAGATGGTCAAAATTGCAGGGGAGGGGAGAAACATAGAACTCAGCTATTGTAGAGGCAGTGAATGAATGGATGTGAATGAATGGATGACCTTGATGAGATTGAAGTTTGACGGTCCCCTCAGTTATATTTATGGGGTGGAGCAGAGCATAATTTTGTGGATGGAAAGATTTTAGTGTTGCTGCCCCAAACCACCTCTTTCAGATTGGGCCAACCCAAAAGGCTTGTTTCTTTCAGATAGGGCCAATCCAAACTCTCATGGACACACAACCACACTTATGCAGAGGATTTTAGACATCCATTTAAAAGTGAAAACCGTATCACCAGGTACAATGTGTTTTTTTAGGTTGGTACAATATACACCACATATGCTTTTGTCAAAGTTTACCAAAATTGACTGTCTTCGATATAACAAATGCTCATGGAAGGAGCATGCTACGATGCACTGTCATCAATTCAAGTAAATGCCAAGCATAATGATATATATATACATATGCAAATGTGTGAGTTGAATGTCTTCTGGCTAAAAGAGTTTTTCCCGCCTGAGATCATGGTCTCAATGGCTTGAAATTTCTCTTTTAAGTGAGAGAACATTTACATATATTAATGAGGGCTTGAAAACAAGAGGCTAGAAATACAATGCTCCAACACTGATATGAAGAGGAAGAGAATGAGGCTTAGTTACATAACCATGGAAATTCTCATTGGGAAGACTGAGGCTCCATAATTGTATACACATAGAATTCAAGTAATTACAAAAGGCTAAATCATAGAACGTAGTAGTCTTGTGGACAATTTCATGCATAAAGAAGTAAATAGATTATCATCAGCAATTATATTCTTGTTTCAGAACACATAGAGCATGAATCACACTAGGGAAAATGAAAATGGTAAAAGTGATGGTGGGGATTAACGTTTTCATAAATGAGGAAATTATACTCGATAGTTAACAATATTTGTTGTATATGGAAGAGGCGGAACCTTACCAGGTCTTTTTGAGCTTAAACGACTTTTCCAAATAGAGTTGAGCAATGTTGGAACTATTTCCATTTTCCAGCACCCACCGAGATGCTCACAGGTGTTCCAGTTCTTCCAAATGGATTCCTATGACTACAAATCCCGATGAAACACTCTATGAACTAATGGTATGTGACTCGGCGCAATCCACGATTGCACATCCAGTATTAACTCATTACACCTGCACTTAATCACATCAACTAGTGATACGAATTAGAAACATAATGAAAATGCATCAGGTAGCAACGAATGCAAGTGGGACGGGTGAGTGCGGTTGAGTAAGGGTTGGTTACGCCCATAACGAAACTTTATCGATAAGGTTCGTTGGATTCATGTCATACTAAGAAATGGATCTATTGCCACCTCACAATTCAAATCAACGAGCGAGCAGAATCTAATCATATAACAAAAAAATAAACGACACAGACAAAGGACCCGAGGGAAACAGGGGAGTTTTTTTCAAAGAAGAATGCCTTATGGCGTAATTACAATATAACAAATTGAATTGAATCAATTTACTATTGTATTACTTTTAAATTTGAGTATATATATATATATATATATATATAATCACCCTCATATTAAGCTATAAAACATGTTTTCGTACAAAAATATACTAATAGTAATGTTATAGTTTTAATATAATAATAGTATTAACATATCATCTATTAATAATATTATAGTTGTATTACTATTATTACAATAGTGTTACTACTATAGTAGTACTCTTATTATCATTATCATATTATTATTATTATTATTAATTATATATGATAAAATAAATATATTAATATAAAATAAATAATAATAATAATATTAATATAGTATTGGTATTATTTTGATCGTAATGATGTTATTAAAATAATATTAGATAGGGTTCAAGAAATATAAAACAAAAAACAATTAAAGGTTGAAGAAAATTGCATCTTAAGAGATGAGATTAAAGATTTAAAAGAAAAACTAAATAATAGCTAACCCCTAAGTAGCACAAAGAATAAACTAGACATCAAACCCATCAAAAATTGATATGAACAAAAAAATTAAACTAGATCATGAGTGTCGTAAAAGAGTCCCAAACCTTATAATTTCTAGTACAAAAGAGAAAAAAGATGAGGACACATTACAAATAGCAAAGGAGCAATTTAAAACTAAGTCATAGATTTTAAAAACTCATCTCACATAAGTCAAAAGGGTGGGAAAGATATCCGTGAGGGGCAAAAACATTGTCGTTCTGACCTAGCCTGTCGCTATGACCCTCTTTGTCGTTGCGCGCAACTCTGCTCAGAGATCGCAGCCCTTGCTGCCGCAGGACCTACATGAGCTCACCCCAGGATTCTTTAATGGAGTAGGATGGAGACCCGTTGGATCCATCCTATCAAGATCTCACTGCAGGAAACGCCTCCAAAAGCAATATATCATTCTTCACTCGCTTTACCTCCAACTCGACATTCACTCACCCAAACCCCTATCTAGCTTCTGCAGCTCCCCTGTAAAATCGTGGAAAGGAAGCAATGGATACCTCAACAGAAACAACCACAAAGAATAACCAGACCCCTCTTCCCTCGGATGAGGCTGGAGAAGAAGAGAAAGAATATACAACCTCCAAAGAAGAAACAGAGAAGCAAAACGCATGCAACCCAAAAGCTAGGAAAACTCTGGAAATAATTATCCAGGACCCGGATGTCACAGTCTACAGGGAGTACATGCAGGAACATGTGATTATCTGAAAATTTATGGGCATTTGGCCCACGGAACAAGCACTAAAGGGATGGATTCATGCCAAATGGAACCCAAAAAGAGAGATTGACCTACAGCTCGGTTCCAAGGGCTTCTTCATGGTAGTCTTCGCCCTCCTGTAGGATCGTGATAGAATATTTGAAGGGGGTCCTTACTTCTTCAACTCAGCAGGATTGTACATGAGATTCTAGATGGAAAACTTCACCCCAGACAAAGAAGACTTCACTAGAGTTCCAGTTTGGATCTGGCTTTACTCTTTGCCTACAAACTACTGGGCACCATCTGTCTTGAAGGCGATAGGAGATGAGCTAGGAGAGTACATAAAAATGTCAGAGAGCACCAAGAACGAACACTACATCTCCTATACCAAGATATGTTCCTACTTAGATGTCTCAGGCGCCTTACCAGAAGCTATAAGAATAAACTACAGGGACGAAATATGGTCTCAAAACATCGATTATGAGCACATACCTTTTAGATGTAGGAAATTCCATGAACATGGACATCTCTTTAGAGACTGTCCCCAAAACAAGGCTCTAGAAAAAGAAGATCAAACGGGTAAAAAATATGACCAAGTATACACCAAGGCAGGGAACAAATACAAGCAGAACAAAAGAGTATACACAAAGAAATACCCACCCACGTTCTCCCAACAAAACAAGTTCGAAGCTCTAAACATAATTCAGGAGGAGATAGGACAACAAATCACAAGGAAATAAGCAAACATGTAGCAGGAAAACTCAACAGAAAACAACAACAGGGAAACGAAAGCCCAAAACAAATTCACACAAGAGAGCACTCAATACCAAGAGGATACTGACATGGTGCACATATAGGAAGCACCCAACCCACAGCAAAACCGAGATTGAACAAGTCCTAATGGGAATGGATCTTCAGAAAATAGAAAAATAATGGAACAAAAACGAAATAGAAGCCATTCCCAGGGAGCACATCCAAAAAATTGAAGAGGCTTACCCACTACAGGAAGAAATGTACAAGAACCAAGAGCACCAAAACAATGACAAAGGAACAAAAAGAGGAATAATGGTCAAATTAAATGCGGGGAAAAATTTTCCAAAAGGGAAGAACATGAAGAGAGGCTAGAATTCCACCAACCAACTCCTCCAGGAGTTAGGAGCTCGCCTCATCAATGAAGGAAAGGTAAGAGAAATCACTCTACCCCCCAAACATTTTCAATGATTTGTACATCATGGGATATTAGAGGAATGAATAGTCCTAGTAAGAAAATAATTCTAAAATATAGAATAGCCTCTGATAAACCAGACATTGTCCTGCTCCAAGAAACCAAAAGCAATCTAAATTGAATGGAATTATTACAATAATCCTGCTTCAAAAACCAATACAACCATGTAGCCATCTCGGCCTCGAGCACTCTCGATGGTCTTTCCACCTTTTGGAAGGACTCTCGCTTTCACCAATCTGAATATGCTACTTCCAAATATGCCCTCGCCATGGTTCTTCAAATCATTGGCACTACAGACAAGATTTGTATCACTAATTTTTATGCTCCTCACTCTGTTACCGAAAGACTTGCTTCGTTAATCAACTTAAAAAAACACCTCAGCTCATTCAACTATCCCCTCAGCATCATAGTAGGTGACTTTAACATGATAATCAATATTGGGGAGAAGAAAGGTGGACATAGAAAACTAGATAAAGACTCAGCTGCCTTCCAGAACCTTATTGATGCTCTCGGACTCATAGACACCCCCACCAAAAAAGGCTCCTTTACTTGGAACAACGGAAGAGGTGGGGACACACAGAGAGCCTCCAGGCTGGATAGATTCCTCCTCTCTGAGGATATGTACCTCAATTCCTTAGAAAGGGAAGCAAGCATCGCCCCTCAGGTGGGCTCATATCACTGGCCCATTGTTCTAAAAAATCCAGTTATCAGAAGATACCAAAAACAAGGCCTTTAGGTTTGAAGCCTTCTGGATCAATCATCCTGAATTCATGGACAAAATGAAAGAATGGTGGTCCACCCCCCAACCCACCCAGGGCAAAACAATGTACAACTTCCAGCAGAAATTGAAATTTATCAAATCTTAAATCAGACTCTAGAATAAGAACACCTTCGGAGACATCATAGCGGAAAATAAATTGATAGAACTCAAAATGGAAGCCCTACAATAGAACATCATCAACAATGGGATGACTGAACAAAGAAAGCAAGAGGAATTAAATATACAAAAAAGCTGAGAGGAAAGGGTTGCCCAAGAGGAAACCTTATGGCGCCAAAAATCCAGGGTCAGTTGGCTTAAAGAGGGAGAGAAGAACACAACATTCTTCCACCATTATATGATTCAACATTGGAAACATAATAGAATATTGAGCCTCAAAAATCAATAAGGAAATATCCTCAACACTCACAGAGAAATAGAAGAGGAACTAAACCAGTATTTTGGAGACATCTTCACTGAATCTAACAATGCCAACGAGGAAGCAATAAACAAAATCACCGGAAACATCCCCAATATCTTAACAAAGGAGCACAACCAAATGCCTATAAGGAAAGTTTCTTTTAGCGAGGTTGAAGAAGCAGTCCAAACCATGCCCAATGGCAAAGCTCCAGGACCGGACGGTTTCACCGTTGACTTCTTCAAAGCCTGTTGGCCACAACTTAAGATGGAGGTTCATGATCTGGTGGAAGAATCCCACATCCAAAAGTCTTTCCTAAAAGCCCTCAATGCTACCTTCCTCACCCTCATCCCCAAATCACAAAATTTTGACTCCACTGACCAATTCAGGCCTATTTCCCTATGTAATGTTATTTACAAAATCATCTCCAAGGTTCTGGCCAATCGCATCAAAAACATCCTGCCCTCCTCATCTCCCCCTAGAAAACGGGCTATGTGAAAGGTAGACAAATTTTGGACAACATTATCCTCTCACAGGAAGTCACTCACTCTCTTAAGTAGGAGAAGAAACCAAGCATGTTCATTCAACTGAACATGTCCAAGGCCTTTGACAAAATCAACTGGAATTATGTTAGAAAAGTGCTGGAAGCTTTCGATTTTAACAAGGACTGCATAAAATGGATTATGTCCATGGTTTCAGGAGCCTTCTTCTCCATTCTACTTAATGGTTCCTCATCCTCCATCATCAACCCATCCCAAGGAATTAGGCAAGGCAATCCCCTCTCACCTTTCCTTTTTTTCATCATGGCAGAAGGTCTCAGTCGCTCCATACTAGCTACCTCCTCAAATGGCAACATCTTTGGAATAAAACTTTACCCCTCCACTCACCAACAATTTGTTTATGATACTCTGCTTATGGGCTCTCCCACTTTCAAAGAAGCCCTGGCCTTTCAGAACATTCTTTCTAATTTTTACCAAGCCTCTGGCACTTCTATTAACTTAGCCAAATCTAAAATATTATTCCTAAATACCTCCCATCCCATTCAACTCAACATAGCAATAACTCTGGGTTTCCAGCTTAGTTCCTTCCCCTCCAGGTACCTTGGAGTTCCCTTAACTGATAGACCTCTTTCTAAGGCTAATTGGGAATCTCTAGAAACCAAACTGAAAAATAAAAATAAAAATAAAAATCCAACTGGACTTTTAGATCCTTGAATCTTGCTGGTAGACTAGTCTCGGTCAATTCAGTACTACAAGCCATCCCAAAAATACCAGTACTCTTCCATTGCCGCTCCCAAATCTATTTCCATCGAACTTAAGACCATCCAAAGAGATTTCTTATGGAAAGGAAAAGAAAATAATGGAAAATGGGCGCTTGTGGCCTGGGAAAAAATCTGCAAACCCAAAAATGAAGGAGGGTTTGGTCTTAAAGATCCCAATTTGTTGGGTAAAGTGTTGGGAGCCAAAACCTAGTGGAGGTGGATCACCTACCCTCAAACCTCTTGGGCAGTGCTCTGGAACGCAAAGTATGCCCCATATCACCACCAGGAGATTCTCATCAGGCTCTGTGGCAACATCAAAGGCTCTGCAGTATGTAACCAAGCATGGGGGAACAAAGCAACGGTTCAAAAACATTGCTTTTGGGAAATAAGAAATGGAGGAACAACATTGTTCTAGGATGATGCTTGGGAGAAAAGCCCTCATCTCAATCAAGACCAATTCAAACAAAGAAAAATTCATATGGACAACCAAAATAAAAGGCTTGTCAAATATTTATGGAAAAATGATGAAAACACTGGATGGAGGAAATGTAAAGAGGCCCTGGAATGGGTTCAGAAAAATCACCCTCGGGAATGGAGGAATCTAACTGTAGAGCTAGAAAAAAGGAATATTCAAATGGAAGAGGAGCAGTAAAAGCTTAGATGGGGCTCTAATGTTGATGGCTACTTCAACATAAAATAGGCCTATGGCTACTTATTCCACCTCAATCCCACCCCCACTGAAAGAAAATGGAGCACACTCTGGAACCGCAATCACTGGCCCAAAATCCCACTCTTTATTTGGCTAGTAATGCATAAAAAATGTCTAACCTGGTAGAATATAATCAAGAAAGTCTTCATCGGCCCTTCCATCTGTATGCTCTGTAAAAAGGATGGTGAAACTACAAATCATCTGTTAAATGAATGTCACTTTGCCTCCAACATCTAGAATTGGATCTTCCTTGTCTTTAACTCCTCAGACAGGGACACCTCCTCCATTCTCAATTCTTTGGATCACTGGCGCACCTCCTTCTCCAATCAACCTCTAATCAATATGGCATGGAGCCTTTTGTCGGGAACTATTTGTTGGGCCATCTGGAAGGAAAGAAATGCTAGAATATTCAAAAATCAGGAAAAAAAAGGAGGAACAAATAATTCATTACATAAAACAGAATCTTCGGGAATCTGCCATCATCGCCAGATTTCCTGACCCTAATACCCCCCCCCCCCCCCAACTCGAGAGGATCTCTGCATCCTATTTCTGCTAGACCTATCCCTCCACAACTCTCTAATGCATCACAAAAATCCACTAGCCACATCCTCTTACCCCAAGTGGATGCCTCTTAAACCCAACTACATCAAGCTAAATTATGATGGGGCATCAAAGGATAACCCAGGAAAAGTAGGTTTTGGTGGTGTCTTTAGAGATTACACAAGCCAAATTCTCTGGATATATTATGGAAATCTAGGACACACTACCAAAAATGTGGCAGAGCTTCAAGCCCTGGCTCATAGTCTCGCCATTGCCATGGATCAGAACTTCTAGCCTTTATTCATCAAGGGGCACTCCATGGTCGCTACCCAAGACTGAAAAAAGATCTAATAGGGCATAAACGTCAACCAGGTCTTAGACAACTGGAGACTAAACAAAATTCTTCAGAAAATTAAATTCCACATCAACCGGGCCAAAGGCGTCACCTTCCATGCGGTCAGACGCAATGCCAACCAACTGGCCAACCTACTAGCAAACATCGGTGTCAACGGAAATACATGTCTCCTATCCAATTCGTGGGACGCCTTCGATCTGCTAGACGTCAGAAAATAATTTCATCGCATCAGGGACAACGAGTCATCGGTCGAAGTACAACCCATCCCCTTGGCATATCCTCTCCTCCCCCACGGCATTCACGATCCATACCCCCCACACCCTCACCACTCTCCTTCCATATGAGCGAGCCTACGGATATGTCCTTGTCAGATTTCTGAATGACAGCCCCAATTGTAACATTTAGTTTCCGCAGATGATCTCCAGCCCAGGTGTCCCATTCACCCACTGCATCTCTTGTCGTGCATTTCTCCCTACAGCCTATATTAACCACAACCTAGCCTGTTATATCTCATTCAAATTTCAGGGTTCTGCAACCTTGTCTCCAACTTCCTTGCTCGCCCACTCATCCCTGACTCTCCCCTCGCCCAACCACCCCGACCTCCCTTTGCAGCCTGCGGCTCTTGCCCAGCCCCCTTTGATCTGCAACGTTATCATGGCCCCCCATAGAGCCAATGCCCCCCTCCCTACCCATGGTGGACGTGGCTATGGTGCCCGCTAGACTACCCCCGCTCGGCCCCCGGTAACGCGTGCAGAAACTGCTGTTAGAAACACAATGTTGGAATTTGCTACAGCCACCAGTCAGGACATGAAGATTCAGATCGAGGAAATTGAAGACAAAGCTAGGACAATCTGTAGACGAACTCTAATAGAAGCAGTAGAAAAATCTTTCAAATGGATTCCCGACCTTGGCCTCACCAGAGCCAGGGAGAACCTTTGCAGTCGAGCCATTCAACTCCACTGGCAGACCAAGACCATGCTTGCCATGGCGCTACAGGAGAAAAAAGACCGCAACAACATCCTGGAATGGAAAATTGACTCCCTCAATGAAATTTTTTTGAATGTATGTTGTCGAAGTGCACCTCAATGGTTCATTGACAAAATCTCTCCGCACTACACTCTTCTCAAACGTCGGACTGCAACTCGCCATCTCAACCCTGTCACCAAAGCTGAAGGCGCTGATCCTTCTACTCCCCGAACTTTCTCAATGCAAGTCAGCCCCGGTGGAACTGAACTCTCCTCCAGCAGGAAGCAGCATTATGGCTCCGAAGATGCCAGCACTCCAAAACATCCAATCGGTGTAGACGATTCCTGATGGAAGAAGCGGCCCAACCATGCTCCCCTGGCTTCTAGCTCTACAGGTTTTGTGACTGCATTCTCCAAATGCTCAGTTTTACTTCTTCAGTGAGGCCAAAAGGCCTTTTCTCTCGATTTAACTATCTATGTTTTGATCATTGGTAAATCCCCTCTGTATCTCTCCCTGTAATTCCTTTCCCAGAGGGCGAAAACACTGTCCAAAGTGACAAATGTAATGAATGAAACAAGACAATAGTTTGTAATTTTTCCTGGTACTGACACCGATGTAACTCTTGGTTTTATATGAATGTGAATAGATCCATATTATTTACAAAAAAAAAGGTGGGAAAGATACTCGAGCATAAACATAGACTGCTATGGGTTAAGGTAAGTTGTAATGACCATAAATAAGATATACTTAATAAATCTCCAAGCTTGAAGGGGTCGAAAATATTTATAAATGAGGATCTTATTCCAGAAAACCAAGCTAAACTAAGAAAAGAGGTTCAATGTTGGACATTGGATAAAATAATGCTCCCCATGTGTTTTGCGACATGGACTAACCACCTCTCGTGGATCCTTATCTCTAGCAATGTGATCCTTGACTAACACCTGCGGGTTTTGGTCTAACGAAAATCGTAATTCCCAACAAGTCGTAGCAGAGCTTAGGTCACGAGTTCGATACACACCAGACTAGAATTGGGGGGGAGATTGTTGGACATTGAATAAACCAACGCGCCCCGTGTGTTTCGCGACATGGACTAACCGCCTCTCGTGGATCTTTATCTCTGGTGATGCGATCGTTGACTAACACCTGTGGGTTTTGGTCTAACGACAATCGTGATTCCCAACATTCAAAAGGTAAACAAGGCAAGAAGGGAAGGAAAATGGTCAATCCTTAGAAATAGGAAAGTTATTATCATAGATAGAGACCAAAATAAGAGTGATAAATAAGAATTGGGAACACTTCGAATCATCTTCTATAACTATAGTGGTTTTCCATGACAGTCCTATTATTATAATATTGTTTATTTCTTTTAAATGAAATGAGTATGAAAGTTTTATTAAAAGACAAAGTTGAGGTATAGCCTAGAATTGTTACATTTATTCAAAGTTACAAATATTGAGTATGATGAGTCAATCCAATCTCTTAAGTGATTACCCACGATACAAAAATTTTAGTTCCATTCCAGCTATATTTTTTCTAGAATACACCCAAGATCTAAATAGATTTACATTCCATTTTTCACTACTTTTTTATTTTATTTTCATTTACTTGTTGTTTTCCATGGGAAAATATTTTTTCCCTTCCTCCCCACTTGAATCCTACTCGCATTTTCTACTACATCCGATTAGACATCCTTTGGTGAGTGAGAGTTGTTATCTTTAATTTCTTCCTCATCTGCTTGATCTGCCCAAGAATTTTTTTTCCATCTTTATTCCTTGAGGATTTGATGGAGGATCTTCCTTTCACCAAGGTTTGTTTCATTTCCAATGATGTTGAATCCATAGGGTCCTCGTTTACATGCACTTATTTGTTTCATTTCCAATGATGTTGAACTCCACAAAATTTGAGCATGAATCAATAAGAACATTCAAAGTAATATTATTAATATAGTGATAATAGTATTATTATATACTAGTACTAATATTGTTTAAATAATATAAAATGTTAATTTATTATTAAAATATTAATATTATTAATATTATAATAATAACAATATTACAACCATAATAATATTAGGGTAATAATAATAATTTTAATAGTATTATAAATTATTCATGATAAGATATAATAGAAGTGTAAATATAAGATTAATAATACTAATATTTTCTATTAATATAATATTAATATATTAAAATATTAGTATTATTATTATGATGGGAATAATATTATTACAATATTATTGTAATAAAGTATTTATAAATCAAAACGAAATATTATAATAATTTTTATTTTATAGTTATAAATAAAAGATGTTGGTATATTGTTGTTATCTTTTAATATCAAAATTTAAATATTAAGTATTTTAAATTTGTAAATGAAAATATAATTGATAATTTATCAGCCATATTTACTAATATGCTAGTAATATTAATACAATATTTTTTTCAAAAGAAAATATATATTTTTGATATTTCATAGGAAATTAAAAAGTACAATTCCTTCGTTGCATAGTAGCTTACTTGATAACTTAAAAAACTAGGTTGAAAATATATCCCAAATATATCTTAAACCTTAAACATATCTTGAAACTTAACTAAATATTATTTGAATAGGATCAAACATATTAAAAGAAAAAAAATAGACAACACATTACCATTAGACACCTTTGAGATGGAATTTAACCCAACATATATATCCATCATGGTATTATTTTCCTTGATTGTATGAAGAACATGAAAATCATCATATTGCTTCTATAGCTAGTGGATTTTCCATTGGCATGATTCTAAATGAAGGATCCTTAAATCAAATCTTCCATTGAACCAATCCATAAGAACTTTTGAATCCCACACAATCTGAATACTTCTATCTGCTTCCAATAGCTAATCCTCATAACACACCACCTAACAAGGAGTTTAGTTGTAAAATTTGTGCCTTGGCCAATACCTAATTTGAATTTAATCATTAGATTGTGGGAGAAAAAAATGACTATACCCACACCACAAACATCCCTCTGACTAGGTCCATTAAAGAATCCTCATATTATTCCAATCAGAAGTTCCAGATCTCTGATAATCTTGATCTTCTTCCCTTTCAGCGATTTCACTCACTCAAGATAATATGATCTTGCATTATGAGAAATAACTTCAGAAAAAATTGTTGAGTCTTCAAATATACAACGGTTTCTCCCTGTACAAATTCCTTACAATACAATGTTTGGAAATAATTAAAGGGAAGAGGAAATAAACCTTTGTTTCTAACTCCAAATGCACTCTTCAATCGAGCTTTCATTCCACAAGGCATCAAGGTTAAAACAAGAGAAAATCATTTTCCAAACAGAAATTATAAAAGGACAATGAATAAATAAATGAGAAATAGACTCATCATTCATCCAACATAGATCAAAAAATCCAGGACCTTCCCATCCTCACTTAACAAGTATATCCCAAGTAATTATTTTTCCTTTTAACAATAACCGAAGGAACAACCTGCATTTAAGGGGGTCTTGTCGCTTCCATACTAATCTATCCCACCATTTTGAAGGACAACCTTGAATTAGCCCATCATATCCAGATCTAGTTGTTATAAGTCAACTTAGATTATTCTAGACCACATGATGATGTCTTCCTCATCTGGGTTAATTACAATACCGACTTTACTCAAATTCAATCTAAAAAACTCCATTCACCTACATAAACATTAGAAATACCTAATACAATACAAACACTCCTATAAAATAAAAATACTAATATTGATATAGTAAATTATTATTTAGATTTTTGCGATTGTTATCTTGTTTCAAATAAATTTCCGGATCCATCGCATTCATGATAGTTTAATGATCGACGTTTCGAACCCACAACTATGGTTCATATTCAAGATACAAAGAAATATGGAAAACTAATCAAACCATGTGTTATAATAAATAGGAAAAATTAAGTTGGAAAATGGTCAACAAGAATACCCTATAAAAAAAAGGGAGATTTTTTTTTATTAATATATTATAAAATGTGATATATAATATAGTCTATATATGTCATATTATTAATAAAATTATTAAGGGTTATATAAACATATATGAATATTTTTTTTTGTAAGCTAAGTAGTACATGTTTTTTCTATTCATTTTCAAAAGGGCATGTTACATGATAGATTATCTTCCAAGGCCTCAATCTGCCTTGTTGGGAAACCATATCTGTTGGCCATCGGAGGGCATTGTAATTCATCCAAAAACAAAAAAAATTCAGTCTAGAATACTCAGCTTTTACAGCCGCAATCTTGGTGACTTTGACATAGTTTGACAAACTAGACACAAGCCTACTACTTACATAGTTCCTTAACATAAACATAAACATAAACATAGATATACATAAACAAAAGAGACAATAGGACTGGAGTCACCTCAGCTCTCTGAGGAGTCGATCAACATTGGGTATTTAGCATTGGACCCGGGCATCTCTGTTTGCTGCGGATTCTTCAGAAATTTCTCAATTATTTTCAATTGGGCGTTCTGTCGCTGGACTTGGAATTGCAATAATTGAAAAATCCTTCTAAATGTTCTGCATTGCAGGATCAACTCGCATGAACTTAGTAGTGTACATAATGGCCTTTTCCACCAGGTGTTTCATTCGCTAGTATGAATGCAGAGTGTGTTGATATTGGGAAATTTTTCATCTAGTATTGCCCCGATCGGGCACTATCATTTCTTCTTCAAGATTTATTCCCTCCTCCTCAGCTTGACTCGTAAGCACTTCTTCCCATTTGGCAATAATCTTCCTCACTGGAGGTGGTATTTCCTGGATGTATGTGACGGCTGCATCAACAATGTGGTCGACCAAAGGCTTACACCTCATCCGAATAGGAGCTCGTGAGGATGCCTTGGCCTTCTCTTCCTGTTGGCCTCATTTCCATGTCTTCCGACGGTTCCCCCTCCTACTTCCTCCTTCACAACTTTTGCCCAAGCAATTGTATATTGCTCGATCGTAATTGGAACATGTTCTCATGTGAATGCGTGCGGCTTTCCACCGAAGGTTGTGATTTTCCTTCTGGAGGCTATCATGCAGACAAAACAATAATCCAAAGAACACAACATTGAAAATTCAATGCACTAACTCTTTAGAAGACAAAATTGACTTGCCTCATATATTCTCCAAGGAAACCCAACTCCCTAACCCCCTGAGACTGGGAAAAATTCTCTCAAGTTGATCATGACTGACCCAGTTACACAAATATCCTCCTGACTGAGACTCCAGTCTCCCCTCCTCAGCACAAGACCCAGGTTTGATCAGATAACCACCTTCAGAGGCATAGCCTCCTCCCTTACCGGTGCCATGCATACAACATACCAAAATGCCCCCCTAGAATCAATATATCTTGTCAAATTCAGAAATTCAATTCTCCTCCCTGGATTACTATTAGTCAACCTGGGCTTGTCCCGGTCGGCCTAGCCCCCTAAACACCTACCCGAATCCCCATCCCCCATCTTACACATCATAATCTCGAATAAGAGATAAATCAAGTGAAATCGGCCTAAACTTGCCCCTCTGATCCCCTAATTCCCTACCATGCAACCAGACACTACTACGCACACCAGGTACCCTATTAATAGCAATCATCACACAACCCTTAAATTGACACATTTGTAGGGGAATTAGAGAAGTAAAGTGATTCACATACCCTTGAGCCTGGAAGCACTGTCGTAGGTTCCAGAAGGTTACTATACTTCCAACTGCCGATGCCCACAACTTCACCACCCTCACGATGCATGCAAGGAGCAATACTAAGAAAATGTAATCCTTGCGGTTTATCCTACCTGGTTTATCCCTTTCCTATGTGTGACGTTGTCCTCTGAAAGAGCACCTCCGCTCTCGCACGCGACCTCCCTCGCTGGGTGCACCATGCCACTTTCCCTCGTCCAGGGTCGTCTGTTCTCTGGACAACCTTCTTTAACTACCTTAATCATTCCGCATAAGTAATTGAGCCAGCCCCACACCCTCATCAGGGGTAAAGATATATGAATATTAATATTAATAAGGAATAAATACTAATTATGATGTTTTTTTGTGATAATTAATTATGATGTTTATTAACAAATAATTTATATATTTTTCATTGTTCCTAATTATTTGAATTTTGGCTTCTATGATCTATAGCTATTTTTCAGAGATCTTTCGGTGGTAAACCAATGGGATAAAAATTTGTCAGCTGGTTTCAAACTAACGAGTGTGGTTCATCTTTAGGACGAGATGAGAGATCAAATCCAACCATTAAGTTTAAATGGATATAGAGAAGGGAAAACTAGGCCTTGGAACCTAACAACTAGTTTAAGTATGAAGGAAATCAAAATTCTATTATATTCTAATTGAAATAATTGTTATGTTTTATTTTTTTTTATAATTGATTATTTTTTAATTATATTATATATGATGTGTTTTAAATAATATAAGAAATAATATTATTTAATGATACTAGGGAGAGTTTGGGAAGATATTGATTTAAATGTTAGAGAGAGTTTGGAAAGATATTGATTTAGATGTTTCTAGAACTTCCTTGGTTTTTGAATTATAACCATCCACATGATATTCCATCCTAAATTCTCCAACCAAATCGCATGTCAAATTCCTAATTAATGATTCTAATAGGATATGCCATCCTGAATTCTCCAACCAAATCACATACCAAATGCCTCATGGAGAACAAATATCAAACATTTTAATTTAAATTTAAGAGTTCCATTCCATCCCTACAATGCTATGCAGTTTTCTTGCGCTCCTCTTCTTTGAGGCTCATATATATGCGATACATACTAAGTAACTTATCTTAGCCTCCAATATAGCTTCCATTAGGAAACAAGCCTAGATCTAGGATTGGAGTATTAAGGTTGCTTGTGGTATTATTATAGAGCTTTGTAGATATAAATATGGTTGAACTTCTACTCTCTGGGTTCTCTAGATGTGGTGGAGTTTCTTTTGAAATGAATAGGAACATTTCTAGACCGCCTTCTCCCCCTCTACTTGTTACGAATATTACGAATATCGACGGAGGATCCCGAGTTCATTAAATGGCAACATGAATTGCCGTCACCTCCCATCAATTTCTTTGTCTGTGAATAATGTTTTTTCTTCCGCAAAAGTTTCCCAACATCGTGTCGCTTCACCATTCTACGTCTATTCAATTATTAGTAATAATAGTTCAATCACTGGTTTCCATGATGCACACATTGAAGCTGATGAGGAGAAATATGAATATCTCCAAATTTCTCCAAATCACTGGCACTACGGACAAGATTTGTATCACTAATGTTTATGCTCCTCACTTTGTTACCGAAAGACTTGCTTGGTTAATCAGCTTAAAAAAACACCTCAACTTATTCAACCATCCCCTCAGCATCATAGTAGGCGACTTTAACATGATAATCAATATTGGAGAGAAGAGAGGTGGACTTAGAAAATTGGATAAAGACTCAGCTGCCTTCCAGGACCTTATTGATGCTCTCGGACTCATAGACACCCCCACCAAAAATGGCTCCTTTACTTGGAACAGTTGAAGTGGTGGGGACACACAAATAGCCTCCAGGCTGGATAGATTCCTCCTCTCTAAGGATATGTACCTCAGTTCCTTAGAAAGGGAAGCAAGCATCGCCCCTCAGGTGGGCTCATATCACTGGCCCATTGTTCTAAAAATCCAATTATCAGAAGGTCCCAAAAATAAGGCCTTTAGGTTTGAAGCCTTCTGGATCAATCATCCTAAATTCATGGAAAAAATGAAAGAATGGTGGTCCACCCCCCAACCCACCCAGGGAAACAAAATGTACAACTTCCAGCAAAAATTGAAATTTATCAAATATGGAATAAGAACACCTTCGGAGACATCATAGCAGAAAATAAATTGATAGAACTCAAAATGGAAGCCCTACAATAGAACATCATCAACAATGGGATGACTGAACAAAGAAATCAAGAGGAATTAAATCTACAAAAAAGCTGAGAGGAAAGGGTTGCCCAAGAGGAAATCTTATGGCGCCAAAAATCCATGGTCAGCTGGCTTAAAGAGGGAGAGAAGAACACAACATTCTTCCACCATTCTATGATCCAACAATGGAAACACAACAGAATATTGAGCCTCAAAAATCAATAAGGAAATATCTTCAACACTCACAGAGAAATAGAAGAGAAACTATACCATTATTTTGGGGACATCCTCACTGAACCTAACAATGCCAATGAGGAAGCAATAGCCAAAATCAACAGAAACATCCCCACTATCTTAACAAAGGAGCACAACCAAATTCCTATAAGGAAATTTTCTCTGAGCGAGGTTGAAGAAGCAGTCCAGACCATGCCCAATGGCAATGCCCCAGGACCGGACAGTTTCACCGTTGACTTCTTCAAAGCCTGTTGGCCACAACTTAATATGGAGGTTCATGTTTTTGTGGAATAATCCCGCATCCAAAATTCTATCCTAAAATCCCTCAATGCTACCTTCCTCACCCTCATCCCCAAATCACAAAATGTTGACTCCACTGACCAATTCAAGCCTATTTCCCTATGTAATGTTATTTACAAAATCATCTCCAAGGTTCTGGCCAATCGCATCAAAAACATTCTGCCCCTCCTCATCTCCCCCTAGCAAACGGGCTATGTGAAAGGTAGAAAAATTTTGGACAACATTATCCTCTCATAGGAAGTCACTCACTCTCTCAAGTAGTAGAAGAAACTAGGCATGCTCATTCAGCTGAACATGTCCAAGGCCTTCGACAAAATCAACTAGAATTATGTCAGAAAAGTGCTGCAAGCTTTTAGTTTAACAAGGACTGCATAAAATGTATTATGGGTATGGTTTCAAGAGCCTTCTTCTCCATTCTACTTAATGGTTCCCCCTCCTCCATCATCAACCCATCCCTAGGAATTAGGCAAGGCGATCCCCTCTCACCTTTCCCTTTTTCATTATGGCAGAAGGTCTCAGTCGCTCCATACTATCTGCCTCCTCAAATGGCAGCATCTTTGGAATAAAAATTTACCCCTCCACTCACCAACAATTCATTTATGACACTTTTCTCATGGGCTCTCCCATTTTCAAAGAAGCCCTGGCCTTTCATAACATTCTTTCTAATTTTTCCCAAACCTTTGGGCACTTCCATTAACTTAGCCAAATCTGAAATATTCTTCCAAAATACCTCCCAACCCATTCAACTCAACATAGCAAGAACTCTGGGTTTCCAGCTTAGTTCCTTCCCCTCCAAGTACCTTGGAGTTCCCTTAACTGATAGACCTCTTGCTAAGGCTAATTGGGAATCTCTAGAAACCAAACTGAAAAAAAATATTGCCAATTGGACTTTTAGATCCTTGAATCTTATTGGTAGACTAGTCCTGGTCAATTCAGTACTACAAGCCATCCCGCAATAGTAGTACTCTGCCATTGCTGCTCCCAAATCTATGTCCAACCAAATTAATACCATCCAAAGAGATTTATTATGGAAATGCAAAGAAAATAACGGAAAATGGGTGCTTGTGGCCTCCAAAAAAATCTGCAGACCCAAAAAAAAAGGAGGGCTTGGTCTCAGAGACCCCAATTTGCTGGGTAAAGTGCTGGGAGCCAAAACCTGGTGGAGGTGGATCACCTGCCCTCAAACCTCTTGGGTAGCTTTCTAGAACGCAAAGTATGCCCCATATCACCACTAGGAGACTCTAATCAGGCTCTGTGGAAACATCAAAGGCTCTGCGGCATGTAACCAAGCATGGGGGAACAAAGCAACGGTTCAAAAACATTGCTTTTAGGAAATAAGAAATGGAGGAATAACATTGTTCTGGGATGACGCTTGGGAGCAAAGCCCTCGTCTCAATCAAGACCAATTAAAACAAATAAATATTCATATGGACAACCAAAATAAAGGGCTTTTCAAATATTTCTGGAAAAATGATGAAAACACTAGATGGAGGAAATGGAAAGAGGCCCTAGAATGGGTTCAACAAAATCACCCTCAGGAATGGACGAATCTAGCTGTAGAGCTAGAAAAAAGGAAAATTCAAACAGAAGAGGAGCAAGACAAGCTTAGATGGGGCTCTAATGTTGCTAGCCACTTCAACATAAAATAGGCCTATGGCTACTTAACCCACCTCAATCCCACCCCCATTGAAAGGAAATGGAGCACACTTTGGAACCGCAATCACTGGCCCAAAATTCCACTCTTTATGTGGCTAGTAATGCATAAAAAATGTCTAACCTGGTAGAATATAATCAAGAAAGGCTTCATCAGCCATTCCATCTGTATGCTCTGTAAAAGGGATGGTGAAACTACAAATCATCTGTTAAATGAATGTCACTTTGCCTCCAACATCTAGAATTGGATCTTCCTTGTCTTTAACTCCTCAGACAGGGAACCCTCCTCCATTCTCAATTATTTGGATCACTGGCACACCTCCTTCTCCAATCAACCTCTAATCAATATGGCATGGAACCTTTTTCCGGGAATTATTTGTTGGGCCATCTGGAAGGAAAGAAATGCTAGAATCTTCAAAAATAAGGAAATAAAGTAGGAACAAATAATTCATTCCATAAAACAGAATCTTCGGGAATCTGCTACCATCGTTAGATTTCCTGACCCTAATACCCCCCCCCCCCTCCACTCGAGAGGATCTCTGCATCCTATTACTGCTATACCTATCCCTCCACAACTCTCTAATGCACCACAAAACTCCACTAGCCACATCCTCTTATCCTAAGTGGATGCCTCTTAAACCCAAGTACATCAAGCTAAATTATGATGAGGCATCAAAGGATAACCCAGGCAAAGTAGGTTTTGGTGGTGTCTTTAGAGATCACACAGGCCAAATCCTCTGGATATATTATGGAAATATAGGACACACTACCAACAATGCGGCAGAGCTTCAAGCCCTGGCTCATGGTCTCGCCATTTCCATGGATCAGAACTTATAGCCTTTATTCATCGAGGGGCACTCCATGGTCGCTACCCCAAACTGAAAAAAGATCCAACAGGGCATAAACATCAACCAGGTCTCAAACAACTGGAGACTAAACAAAATTCTTCAAAAAAATAAATTTCACATCAACCGGGCCAAGGGCGTCACCTTCCACGCGGTTAGACGCAAGGCCAATCAACTGGCCGACCTGCTAGCAAACATCATTGTCAACAGAAATACATGTCTTCTATCCAATTCGTGGGACGCCTTCGGTCTTCCAAACGTTATAAAATAATTTCGTCACATCAGGGACAATGAGTTGTCGGCCGAAGTACAACCCATCCCCTTGGCATATCCGCTCCTCCCCCACAGCATTCGTGATCCAGACCTCCCGCACCCTCACCACTCTCCTTCCATATGAGTGAGCCTATGGATCTGTCCTTGTCAGATTTCTGAATGACAGCCCCAATTGTAACATTTATTTCCCGCAGATGATCTCCAACCCAAGTGTCCCATTCACCCACTACATCTCCTATCGTGCATTTCTCCCTCCAGCCTATATTAACCACACCGTGCCCTGTTATATTTCATTCAATTTTCAGGCTTCTGCAACCTTTTCTCCAAATTCCTTTCTCACCCACTCATCCTTGACTCTCCCCATGCCCAGCCACCCCGACCTCCCTTTGCAGCCTGTGGCTCTTGCCCAGCCCCCTTTGATGTACAACGTTATCATGGCCCCCCATAGAGCCAATGCCCCCCTCCCTGCCCATGGTGGACGTGGTCGTGGTGCCCACTGGACTACCCCCACTCGACCCCCGGTAACGCGCGCAGAAACTGCTGCTAGAAACACAACGTTGGAATTTGCTGCAACCACCAGTCAGGACATGAAGATTCAGATCAAGGAAATTGAAGACAAAGCTAGGACAATCCGTAGACGAAATCTGATAGAAGAAATAGACAAAGCTTTCAAATGGATTCCTGACCCTGGCCTCACTAGAGCCAGGGAGAACCTTTTCAGTCAAGCCATTCAACTCCACTAGCAGACCAAGACCATGCTTGCCATGGCGCTACAGGAGAAAAAAGACCGCAACAACATCCTGGAATGGAAAATTGACTCCCTCACTGAAAAATTTGTAATGTACGTTGGTGAAGTGCACCTCGACGGTTCATTGACAAAATATCTCCGCACTACACTCTTCTCAAACGTCGAACTGCAACTCGCCATCTCAACCTTGTCACCAAAGCTGAAGGCATTGATCCTTCTACTCCCCTAACTTTCTCAATGCAAGTCAGCCCTGGTAGCACTGGACCCTCCTCCAATGGGAAGCAACATTATGGCTTCAAAGATGGCAACACTCCAGAACGTCCAATTAGTGTAGACAAATTCTTGATGGACGAAGCGACCCAACCATGATCCCTTGGATTCTAGCTCTATAGGTTCTGCGACTGCATTCTCCAAATGCTCAGTTTTACTTCTTCAGTGAGGCCAAACATCCTTTTTCTCGGCTTAACTATCTATGTTTTGATCAGTGCTCAATCCCCTCTGTATCTCTCCCTGTAATTCCTTTCCCAGAGGGCGAAAACATTGTCCAAAGTGACAAATGTAATGAATGCAATAAGACAATATTTTGTAATTTTTCTTGGTACTGACACCGATGTAACTCTCGATTTTATATGAATGTGAATAGATCTATCTTATTTACAAAAAAAAAAGGGTAGGAAAGATACTCAAGCATAAACATAGACTGTTATGGGTTAAGGTAAGCTGTAATGACCATAAATAAGATATACTTAATAAATCTCCAAGCTTGAAAGGGTCGAAAATATTTATAAATGAGGATCTTATTCCATAAAACCAAGCTAAACTAAGAAAAGAGGTTCAATGTTGGACATTTGATAAGCCAATGCTCCCCATGTGTTTTGCGACATGGACTAACCGCCTCCCATGGATCCTTATCTCTAGTGATGCGATCGTTGACTAACACCTGCGGGTTTTGGTCTAACAGAAATCGTAATTCCCAACAAGTCGTAGTAGAGCTTAGGTCACAAGTTCGATACACACCAGACTAGCATTGGGGGGGAGATTGTTGGACATTTAATAAACCAATTCTCCCCATGTGTTTTGCGACATGGACTAACCGCCTCTCGTGGATTCTTATCTCTGGCGATGCGATCGTTTACTAACACCTGTGGGTCTTGGTCTAACAACAATCATGATTCCCAACATTCAAAAGGTAAACGAGGCAAGAAGGGAAGGAAAATGGGAAATCCTTAGAAATAGGAAAGTTATTATCATAGATAGAGACCAAAATAAGAGTGATAAATAAGAATTGGGAACACTTCGAATCATCTTCTATAACTATCGTGGTTTTCCATGATGGTCCTATTATTATAATATTATTTATTTCTTTTAAATGAAATGAGTATGAAAGTTAAAAGAGAAAGTTGAGGTATAGCCTAGAATTGTTACATTTATTCGAAGTTACAAAGATTGAGTATCACAAGTGAATCCAATCCCTCAAGCGATTACCCCATGATAGAAAAATTTCAGTTCCATTCCAGCTATATTTTTTCTAGAATACACCCAAGATCCAAATAAATTTACATTCCATTTTTCACTAATTTTTTATTTTATTTTCATTGACTTGTTGTTTTCCATGGGGAAATATTTTTTCACTTCCTTCCCACTTGAATCCAACCCGTGTTTTCTGCTACATCCGATTAGACATCCTTTGGTAAGTGAGAGTTGTTATCTTTAAATTCTTCCTCATTTCCTTGATCTGCCCAAGAATTTTTTTTCCATCTTTATTCCTTGAGGATTTGATGGAGGATCTTCCTTTCACCAAGGTTTGTTTCATTTCCAATGATGTTGAATCCATAGGGTCCTCGTTTACATGCACTTCTTTTTTATTGTTTTTTTTCCTTTGGTTGATTTTCTTTGGAAATAACTTCTTTGCGTTGAAATCCATCTCCACACATATTCAAGCATAAGTGGTCTTATAAAAAAATTCAGTTTCTGGGTTGTGGGAATAAAAATTCTCTAATGCATTTCTAATGGAAGATAATGGCGAGAGATTCCAAAGATGGAGGGGAAGGTTCGAAATCCCTACCCATACTGTAGTTGTGGAGATTGGCATCATAAAAATATCAAAGGTGGGAGACCAAGTTTGCATGAAGAGACCATAAATACCCTATAACTAGGGCATGGATTCACAAATGACCTTCTTATCTTCTATTTAAAAAAAAAAAAAAAAACACCTTAAAACTTAAAACTTGGGCAAGAGGTTAAATATTCAGTTCATTAGTCAGAAGAGGTTTCAAAAATCCACTTGTGGAGATCAGCTAACCACGACCAAAACCAATTAAATATGTAGACCAACTAGTAATCTGTTAAAAAATAAAACAAAATAAAAAAAATCAGAGCTAAAGGCTTCCTCATCTAAAGGAACATTACAGGAATGAGCTTCTTGAACTACTGGAAGAACATATACGAATTTCAGCATGGCAATGCATTAAACTCTTGCTTGATTTTCTTGAGAGGAAGAGTTTTCGAATTAACTACCATTCCTACAAAAAAATATTGCCTTCTTCACTAAATCACGAAAATTCATCACTGTTTAGAAAGCAAGAGCCACACTGCAAAGATATCTGTTGGAAACTCCACACAATTTGAGCATGAATCAACTGACTAGAGAAAATCCCTAGCTGTCATAAGAACATTCAAAGTAGTAATATTAATGTAGTGATAATAGTATTATGATATACTAATACTAATATTGTTAAAATAATATAAAATGTTAATTTATTATTAAAATATTAATATTATTAATATTATAATAATAACAATATTACAACCATAATAATATTAGGGTAATAATAATAATATTAATAGTATTATAAATATTCATGATAAGAAATAATAGAAGTGTAAATATAAGATTAATAATACTAATATTTTATATTAATATAATATTAATATATTAAAATATTATTATTATTAATATGATGAGAATAATATTATTACAATTGTATTGTAATAAAGTATTTATAAACCAAAATGAAATATTATAATAATTTTTATTTTATAGTTATAAATAAAAGATATTGGTATATTATTGTTATTTTTTAATATCAAATTTTAAATATTAAGTATTTTAAATTTGTAAATGAAAATATAATTGATAATTTATGAGCTATATTTACTAATATGCTAGTAATATTAATAGCAATATTAATACAATATTTTTTTCAAAAGAAAAAATATATTTTTGATATTTCATAGGAAATCAAAAAGTACATTTCCTTGGTTGCATAGTAGCTTACTTGATAGCTTAAAATACTAGGTTGAAAATATATCCCAAATATATCTTAAACCTTAAACATATCTTGAAACTTAACTAAATATTATTTGAATAGGATCAAACATATTAAAAGAAAAAAAATAGACAACACATTACCATTAGACACCTTTGAGATGGAATTTAACCCAATATATATATCCATCATGGTATTATTTTCCTTGATTGTATGAAGAACGTGCAAATCATCATATTGCTTCTATAGCTAGTGGATTTTCCATTGGCATGATTCTAAATGAAGAATCCTTAAATCAACTCTTCCATTGAACCAATCCATAAGGACTTTTGAATCCCCACACAATCTGAATACTTCTATCTGCTTCCAATAGCTAATCCTCATAACACACCACCTAACAAGGAGTTTAGTTGTAAAATTTGTGCCTTGGCCAATACCTAGTTTGAATTTAATCATTAGATTGTGGGAGAAAAAAATGACTATACCCACACCACAAACATCCCTCTGACTAGGTCCATTAAAGAATCCTCATATTATGCCAATCAGAAGTTCCACATCTTTGATAATCTTGATCTTCTTCCCTTTAAGCGATTTCACTTGCTCAAGATAATATGATCTTGCATTATGAGCAATAACTTCAGAAAAAATCATTGATTCTTCAAATATACAACCGGTTCTCCCTGTACAAATTCCTTACAATACAATGTTCGAAAATAATTAAAGGGAAGAGGAAATAAACCTTTGTTTCTAACTCCAAATGCACTCTTCAATCGAGCTTTCATTCCACAATGCATCACGGTTCAAACAAGAGAAAATCATTTTCCAAATAGAAATTATAAAAGGACAATGAATAAATAAATGAGAAATAGACTCATCATTCATCCAACATAGATCACAAAATCCAGGACCTTCCAATCCTCACTTAATAAGAATATCCCAAGTAATTATTTTTCCTTTTAACAATAACCAAAGGAACAACTTGCATTTAAGGGGGTCTTGTCCCTTCCATACTAATCTATCCCACCATTTTGAAGGACAACCTTGAATTAGCCCATCATATCCAGATCTAGTTGTTATAATTCAACTTAGTTTATTCTAGACCACATGATGATGTCTTCCTCGTCTGGGTTAATTACAATACCGAATTTACTCAAATTCAATATAAAAAACTCCATTCACCTACATAAACATTAGAAAGACCTAATACAATACAAACACTCCTATAAAATAAAAATACTAATATTGATATAGTAAATTATTATTTAGATTTTTGCGACTATTATTTTGTTTCAAATAAATTTCCGGATCCATCGCATTCATGATAGTTTAATGATCGACGTTTTGAACCCACAACTATGGTTCATATTCAAGATACAAAGAAATATGGAAAACTAATCAAACCATGTGTTATAATAAATACGAAAAATTAAGTTGGAAAATGGTCAACAAGAATACCCTATACAAAAAGGGAGATTTTTCTTTTATTAATATTTTATAAAATGTGATATATAATATAGTCTATATATGTCATATTATTAATAAAATTATTAAGGGTTATATAAACATATATGAATATATTTTTTTTGTAAGCTAAGTAGTACATGTTTTTTCTATTCATTTTCAAAAGGGCAGGTTACATGATAGATTATCTTCCAAGGCCTCAATCTGCCCTGTTGGGAAACTAGATCTGTTGGCCATCGGAGGGAATTGTAATTCATGCAAAAGAAAAAAACTTTCAGTCTAGAATACTCAGCTTTTACATCCGCAATATTGGTGACTTTGACATAGTTTGACAAACCAGACATAAGCCTACTACTTACATAGTTCCGCAACATAAACATAAACATAAACATAGATATACATAAACAGAAGAGACAATAGGACTGGAGTCACCTCAGCTCTCTGAGGAGTCAACCAGCATTGGGTATTTAGCATTGGACCCGGGCATCTCCGTTTGCTGCGGATTCTTCAGAAATTTCTCAATTCTGTTCAATTGGGCGTTCTGTTGCTGGGCTTGGAATTGCAATAACTGAAAATCCTTCTAAATGTCCTGCATTGCAGGATCAACTCACATGAACTCAGTGGTGTACATAATGGCCTTTTCCACCAGGTGTTTCATTCGCTAGTATGAATGCAGAGTTTGCTGATATTGGGCAATTTTGCATCTAGTATTACCCCGATCAGGCACTATCATTTATTCTTAAAGATTTATTCCCTCCTCCTCAGCTTGACTCGTAAGCGCTTCTTCCCATTTGGCAATAATCTTGCTCACTGGAGGCGATATTTCCTGGATGTATGTGACAGCTGCATCAACAATGTGGTCGACCAGAGGCTTACACCTCATCCGAATAGGAGCTCGTGAGGATGCCTTGGCCTTCTCTTCCTATTGGCCTCGTTTCCATGTCTGCCGACAGTTCCCCCTCCCACTTCCTCCTTCATAACTTTTTCTCAAGCAATTGTATATTGCCCGATCGTAATTGGAACATGTTCTCTTGTGAATGTGTGCGGCTTTCCACCGAAGGTTGTGATTTTCCTTCTAGAGGCTGTCACGCAGACAAAACAATAATTCAAAGAACACAACATTGACAATTCAATGCACTAACTCTTTAGAAGACACACCTGACTTGCCTCACATATTCTCCAAGGAAACCCAACTCCCTGACCCCCCGAGGCCGGGAAAAATTCTTTCAAGTTGATCTTGACTAGCCCAGTTACACGGATATCCTCCTGACTGAGACTTCGGTCTCTCCTCCTCAACACAAGACCCAGGTTTGATCAGATGACCGCTTTCAGAGGCATAGCCTCCTCCCCTACTGGTGCGATGCATACAAAATATCCAAATGCCCCCCTGGAATCAATATATCTTGTCAAATTCAGAAATTCAATTCTCCTCCCTGGATTACTTTTAGTCAGCCTGGGCTTGTCCCGGTTGGCCTAGCCCCCTAAACACCTACCTGAATCCCCATCCCCCATCTTACACATCATAATCTCGAATAAGAGAGAAATCAAGTGACATCGGCCCAAAATTGCCCCTCTGATCCCCCCTAACTCCCTACCATGCAACCAAACACTACTACGCACTCCAGGTACCCTATTAATAGCAATCATCACACAACCCTTAAATTGACCCATTTGCAGGGGAATTGGAGACGTAAATTGATTCACATACCCTTGAGCCTGGAAGCACTTTCGCAAGTTCTAGAAGGTTACTATACTTCCAACCGCCGATGCCCAACATGGTGGGATAGATTAGTATGGAAGCAACAAGACCCCCTTAAAAATGGTTACTAGATCATGCATCTTAACTTTAATCGCATATGCAATATTTTAAATCGATTTGAATTTGAGTTTTATTTTAATCGATTAAGTGTAATATCGATTTAAATGGGGTTTGTAAGGAAAAGCAAAAGTTGTGAGCTGGTAGAAGGTTCATAAAATGAGTCCATTTTTAAATCAATTTACATTGAAATACAATAATGCAATTTGTATTTAAAAATCGATTTTATATTGTATGAGATTTTTTTTTTGTAAATCGATTTTTGTAATATGCCATGATATTAGGGGAAGAGCATTTTTTATAAGGCAAGGGCATTTTTTTATCAAAATTATCAATTTTGATTAAAATAAAATCTTCATTTATTAAGATTTGAAATTGGAAATTTTTTGGCACAAGCTACTAAAAATGGCAAAAACACAAAGTGCTTGATTTGAGATCGAGAATTTCAATGGGAAAAACAACTTCGAGATCTGGAAAGTTAAGATGCATGATCTAGTAACCTTGATTAGTATTGCATATCGATTTTTCAATATAATCGATTTTTTAAAAAACTTCAAATTGATATTATAAAATGGCATATAATAAATCGATTTAAAAAATTGAAATCACCTCCCTCGCTGGGTGCACCATGCCACTTGCTGTCATCCAGGGTCGTTTGTCCTCCGGACAACCTTTCCTTAACTACCTTAATCATTCCGCATGTAAAGATATATGAATATGAATATTAATAAGGAATAAATATTAATTATGATGTTTTTTGTGATAATTAATTATGATGTTTATTAAAAAATAATTTATATATTTGTCATTGTTCCTAATTATTTGAATTTTGGCTTCTGTGATCTATAGTTATTTTTCAAAGATCTTTCGGTGATAAACCCATGAGATAAAAATTTGTCAACTAGTTTCGAACTAACGAGTGTCGTTCATCTTTAGGACAAGATGAGAGATCAAATCCAACCATTAAGTTTAAATAGATATAGAGAAGGGAAAACTAGGCCTTGGAACCTAACAACTAGTTTAAGTATGAAGGAAATCAAAATTCTATTATATTCTAATTGAAATAATTGTTATGTTTTATTTTTTATTATAATTGATTATTTTTTAATTATTATATTTTTAAATTATATTATATATGATGTGTTTTAAATAATATAATAAATAATATTATTTAATGATACTAGGGAGAATTTGGGAAGATATTGATTTAAATGTTCGAGAGAGTTTGGAAAGATATTGATTTAGATGTTTCTAGACCTTCCTTGGTTTTTGACTTATAACCATCCATGGGATATTCAATCCTAAATTCTCCAACCAAATCGCATACAAAATGCCTCATGGAGAACAAATATCAAACATTTTAATTTAAATTCAAGAGTTCCATTCCATCCCTGCAATGCTATGTTAAGCTCCCTCGAATTCTGGAAACGACCGCTTAATTTCTGGAAAGCTACCTCTCCCAACGTGCCAATTTCTAAAAACTGATATGCAGTTGTTTCCTTAATTTATGGAAACCAACTGCAGTAATTTCCCTAAATTACGGAAATCAATTGCAGATAATTAATTTCTTGTTGGGAGCTACTGAAGTGGTCCATTACTCCCACTGCAAGTTCTCTACCATGATTTGTGGAACACTTGACACATAGCCAACAGAAGCTTGATGGAAGCTTGGCTATAAAGATTTTTGTTTGGTCCCCAAGCTCACTAACTCAATCCCCTTCAGTTTTACACCATCAAGTTAGAGTGAGTAGAGCTTGGAAGTGCCTTCATATTTTCTCCACTGTGTGTGCTCTCAAGCCGAGAGTCTCTCTATCCCTTCATTGGAATATCCAAAGTCCCTGCCACTACAAGTTATATGCAAAATTATGTGCTCCGGGTAGTCCGCTCGATTTCAACTGGCATATGTTAATTGATTGAGAAATATGTTTATAGTTGAAGTAGTAGGGGCGATGCATTGTGAATGGGTATATAGAACGTTGAAATAATTCTCTCACGTTAATAAAAACAGAGCATTTATTTGGTGCTAGATTTTTTATACCACTGTAAATTTAGTTACCAGAGAATGGTTTCTTGTTGTTTTTTGTTCAGGCATATTATTTTACTTTGCCATAAATTTTGTTGAAAACTCGTTGCATAAAAGGAATAATATTTTTCGTAGCGATGGAGTTTCATTACTTGAAGAAAAATATGAAGTTTTAAAGAGTTTCAGCAAAACACAGATTGGAGTTTCAGCAAAACAGATTGGTAGCGAAAGGTTTTCATACAGTGAAGCAGCCAGAAGTTTTTGCATATAAAACATTTATTTAGAGAATCATTTCAACACCAATGGCTGGAGGTATTTAAGATTTACTGGGCAATTTAATTTTTACTTTTCGATTCTTTTAAGTTTTTATTCCGCATTATAGAATCGATATTTAGCTCACATTTGGTATCAGAGCAGGTTTATCTCTGCCTTGGTGATTATAGACATAGTTTGGCTAAATATTTTATTAAAAAACAAAAAAAATCTGAATTAAAACATTTATTTGGAAATATGTCTACTCAATTTTTATGCATATAATTATTTAGTTTAATTATATGCAATTTGGAAAATATGCTCGTATTTAGTTTGCATGAATTAATTATTTAAGCTTTAATTAAAACATGCTATTATGAATGAGTATACAAGAACCATGGTTAAATGACATGCATGAGTATTGTAGTTGTATGTGTGCAAATTATCTGTTAATGTAAATAATGTCTAGTGATCCATGTAATTTTAATTGATTAGAGAATAGCCATAGCATCTCTAATTAAATAAAATTATATATTATGATTGATTAGGATCACATAAAGAATATTTAGACATTAATTGTAATTAATTATATTAAATATAATAAATTTTATCCCACGGGGATTTTTGTTATATTTATATAATTAATTAGGATAAAATATTCATAATTTACTCACAGGAGTTATGAATTAATAGTTTTATCATAAAGTTCAAAACTAAGATAGAATTTGATAAATTCTATCATAAAGAATAATTGAATCTGCTTGAATTAAAAATTTATTACACAGACAATTTTTATGTCATTAGATTCAATTTTAAGCATGATTTACATTGGTAAAGCATGAAATTTTTATTTATGCCTCAATTTTAACATAAGCATGTAATTCTTAATTTTATGCAGTTGTACATTAACCTGCAAATTTCTCTGAAATTCGTACTGATATCCTTGAACTTAAGGGAGATAACTATAAAATCTGGAAGGAGAGAGTTCTCCTTCATTTGGGGTGGATGGACATAGACTATGCTATTAGGAAAGACGAACCACTGGCACTCAATAATACCAGCACTGTGTTATGTATATTTTATTAATTGTTAGTTAGATATAGTTATATTAGGTTTTATTAAGTGAAAGGGCATGATCAAAGATCATGCCTCTTCACCAAGGGACACCATGAGGTTATATTTAAAGCCTCGGTGATTCCCCATTGTAATCATATCTCATATCTTATCTTTTATAAATAATAATATATACTTATTCAAGTTTACCAGAGTTTTTACACTCCATTGGTATCAGAGCCATCGCTCTTAGGGATCTGTGTGATCACCAAGAATTAAGGAATTACAAGAAAATTCCAAAATTGCAGATTTTTTTAAAAACCAAGTGCTTGTGGGTAGCAACATTTGTTTTTTAAAAAATAAGAAGGAAGAAATATATATATATATATATATATATATATTAATAAAATCAAAAGAGAGAAGGAAAGTTAATATAAAGGGGGAAATAAATTAAAAGAAAAAAGAAAAAGTAAAAAGAGAGATATACGTACATGTGAAGACAACGTAAAATTAAAAAGGAAGAGTAATTGCTAGTGGTTTACAAGCTCGTGGTTTTTGGGCCCATGGTATTAAAACCCATTTCCCCTTTTCAAAACAACGTGCCTTTTCAAAACAAAGTGACTTTTAAAAACAACATTATATATATATATATAATTCAAATAATAAAATAATAATAATAATAATTATTATTATTATTTAAAATATATATATATATAATAATAACAATAGAAATTATTATTATTATTTCAAAAAAAATAAATTTAATTAATTAATTAATTAATTTAAAAAAAAAAGAAAAAAAAAGGGGAAAACTGGCAGAAAAATATTCCCCACCTCATATACGTTCAATGTCTTCATCGATGTCGATGGCTGAATTCCAGAAGAAATTGGGAGATCTTGAGAAACAAATCAATAATAATTCCGAAGAATTCGGAAAAAGATTAGTCGATCTTCAAGGTACAGTTGCAGGGCACTCCAACGACATCAAAAAGATTCATGATACGACAAATCGAATAGAAAGACAAATGTGGCTAAATCATCACGAGGCCACAGAAAAGCATAACGAAGCAATGAACAAGATGACAGAGCATAGCGAAGCAATGAACAATATGACAAAACTCTTCAATAAGCTAAATGATAAGATAGATAAGTTAAGTCAGACACAATCCCCAATATTTCCTAATATGGAACAAAATCAACAAAACAATTCCGCAGATTCAGGGAACTCAGAAGAGCATCAGGAAAAAACCGATTCCCCACATCATCAAGAAGATAGTAATGAGGCAATAGAAGTTATTGAGAACGTTTATATAAATGAAAATTCAATGTCAGAAAAAGAAACAATGTTGGTGAAGGAGCCACATAAAGAATTCAATGTAACTGCTATCACAGATGCAACTACAGACATAGCATTGAAAATGAAAGAGACCATGAAAATATAGATGCTTATAAACAACAAAATGTTTCATCACCAGAATTGAAAGAAAAATGTGAAGAGACAAACACATCCAAAGCCACTGATATAGTCCCAAAAGCTGTTGAGGCCTTCGGTGATGAAGCAGATATGGTTGTTAAGAATGAAGCATTTGATGATGAGGAGAAGTTGCATCGAATGATAATTGTTGGTAACTTACCTCTAAATCTAAAAAGGAATCATGAAAAATCACCAGAAGAACAACGAATAGTTAGGAAACACGAAAAATTCTTCCAAGACCTGCCAATAAAAGTACTTCGTAATAAGGAAAATGAACATCCAATAGAAGTCAAGAAAGGACCTGACCCTGTCAATATCAAATCTTTTCGCTATCCACATCACCAACAGATGGAGCTCGAGAAGATGCTTCACGATCTTTTTAAAATGTGGGAAGCAAGAGCCCACCGCTCAAGAAACCCAGGCATTCGTCAACATTGTCCATTATTACGTATGCTTTGAGGACAAAGCATCTTTAAGAGAGGGGCAATGTTATTTATATTTTATTAATTATTAGTTAGATATAGTTATATTAGGTTTTATTAAGTGAAAGGGCATGATCAAAGATCATGCCTCTTCACCAAGGGACACCATGAGGCTATATTTAAAGCCTCGGTGATTCCCCATTGTAATCATATCTCATATCTCATCTTTTATAAATAATAATATATACTTATTCAAGTTTACCAGAGTTTTTACACTCCACACTGCAGCGAACATCTCGCTTTATGAACGATGGAAACGATCTAATCGTCTAAGCGTGATGTTCATTAAGACTAAAATTTCAACTGGTATTCGTGGTTCCGTTGAACAACATGAAAAGGTCCGAGATTTGCTAAAAGCCATTGATGATCAATTCGTCACTTTAGACAAGGCACTAGCAAGCACCCTAATTATAAAGTTCTCATCCCTAAGGCTCACCAGTATAAAAGGTGTGCGTGAGAACATCATGCAAATTAGGGACACTGTGGCTCAATTGAAGAAACTCAAGGTTGAAATATCAGATTCTTTCTTGGTGCACTACATCCTGAACACCCTTCCACACCAATACGGACCCTTCAAAATATCATACAACACACATAAGGATAAATGGTCAATTAATGAACTTATGACCATGTGTGTTCATGAGGAAGAGAGACTGGTGATGGAAATGAGAGAAAGTGCAATGCTGGCAACGCGAGGAAAGGGAAAATCTCAAGCCAATCGGAAAGGGAAAGGTAAATTACCTCCCCAAGCCAACATCAAGAAGGATTCCAAGTATTTATTCTGTAAAAAGAAGGGACACATGAAGAAGGAATGCGCCAAATTTCAGAAATGGCTTGCAGACAAAGGTAATCCAATATCGTTTGTTTGTTATGAATCTAATATGGTTAATGTCAATATTAACACCTGGTGGATTGATTCTGGATCAACAATTCACATTTCGAATTCCTTGCAGGGTTTGCAAAACCTAAGGAAGCCAGTGGGAAGTGAGAAAAACATCTTATCAGGAAACAAGATGGGCTCGCATGTGGAGGCTATAGGAACATGCTATTTAACTTTAAGAAGTGGTTTTGTTTTAAAATTAGAAAAGACCTTTTATGTACCAAGTTTTTCTAGAAACTTGATTTTAGTTTCAAGGCTTGTACCTTTCAGATATTCCTTTAACTTTTCAGAAACAACCTTTAGTTTATTTTATAAATCTGATTATGTTGGGAATGGTATTTTGTCTAATGGTCTTTACTGCATTAATTTACAAAACAATGTCACTTATGATTCAATGCATGTTCACACTGGTATTAAAAGATGTGTTATTGATGAAAATTTCTCTAAATTATGGCACTGGAGACTAGGTCATATTTCCATAGAAAGAATTAAAAGATTGGTAAATGAAGGGGTACTGAATACTCTAGATTTTACTGATTTTGAGACTTGTGTGGACTGCATAAAGGGAAAGCAGACCAACAAGTCAAAGAAAGGTGCCAATAGGATTTCGGACATATTAGAGATCATACATACTGATATATGTATTCTAGAAATGGACTCACATGGTCAGAGATACTTCATCTCTTTTATAGATGATTACTCATGATATATGTATCTCGACATGCTTCATAAAAAGAGTGAAGCATTAGATGCCTTTAAGATCTTTAGCGAAGCATTAGATGCCTTTAAGATCTTTAAGGCTGAAGTAGAGAATCAATGCGGCAAGAAAATTAAGATCATGAGATCAGATAGAGGTGGAGAATATTATGGTAGATACACAGAAGATGGACAAGCACCTGGGCCATTCGCAAAATTTCTTCAAGAGCATGGGATTGTTGCCTAATACACCATGCCTCGTTCACCCGACCAGAATGGTGTAGCAGAAATAAGAAACCGAACATTATTGGACATGGTGTGGAGTATGCTTAGCAGCACCAATCTTCCTAAATTCTTGTGGATTGAAGCACTTAAGAAGACAGTGTATATATTAAACCGAGTTCCAACCAAGGTTGTTCCTAAAATGCCATTTGAATTATGGAAAGGTTGGAAACCGAGTTTGCGATATATGCGCGTTTGGGGATGCCCGTCTGAAATGAGAATATATAATCCACAAGAGAAGAAGCTGGACCCAAGGACCATTAGTGGGTATTTCATTGGATATGCTGAAAGGTCTAAAGGTTACAGATTTTACTGTCCATCTAACAGCACTAGGATTGTGGAATCAAGAAATGCAAATTTTCTTGAAAATGACTTGATCAGTGGGAGCAATCAAACCAGGAACATAGTTTCTGAGAAGGATCATTCAGAATGTCAACCTTCCACCTCAAGTGATAGATTGGTTATTGTTCACATCACCCGTCAAGTACAAATTGGTGTTGAACAACCAATTGTTGAAGTTCCACAAGCTACTGACGACATTCCAGTAGATCAGATAGTTCAAGAATTGACAAGAATTCTTGAACAACGAGTTGAACCACATACTTCTCAGGAAGATGGTGGGACAACATTAAGAAGATCTACTAGACCAAAGACATCAGCAATTCTTGATGATTATGTTGTGTATCTGCAAGAATTTGACTACGACATTGCAGCCGAAAATGATCTTGAGTCTTTTTCACAAGCCATGAGTTGCAAAGAATCAGAATTATGGTACGATGCCATGAAGGAAGAGATGAATTCTATGAAGAGTAATGAAGTCTGGGATCTTGTTGAGTTTCCTAATTGTGCAAAAGCCATTGGATGTAAATGGTTCCTTAAGACTAATAAAGACTCATTGGCCAACATTGAGAGATACAAGGCAAGACTTGTTGCAAAGGGATTCACTCAGAAAGAAGGAATCGATTACCAGGATACTTTCTCTCCTGTATCTAAGAAAGATTCCTTGCGCATTATTATGGCATTAGTAGCCCATTTTGACTTGGAGTTGCACCAAATGGATGTGAAAACGGCATTTCTCAATGGAGATCTAGAGGAGGAGGTCTACATGAAACAACCTGAAGGATTCTCCTCTAGTGATGTTGAGCGATTGGTTTGCAAGCTTAAGAAATCATTATACGGATTAAAACAAGCATCCCGCCAATGGTATTTGAAATTTCATAATGTAATTTCTTCTTTCAGTTTTGTAGAAAACATTATGGATGAATGTATATACCTTAAAGTCAGTGGGAGTAAAATCTGTTTTCTTGTTTTATATGTGGATGACATTTTTCTAGCAACCAATGATAAGGGTTTTCTGCATGAGGTGAAACAATTCCTCTCTAAAAATTTTGATATGAAGGATATGGGTGAGGCATCTTATGTCATTGGCATTAAGATTCATAGAGATAAATTTCGAGGCATCTTGGGTTTGTCTCAGGAAACCTATATTAATAAAATTTTAGAGATATTTCGGATGAAGGATTGTTCACCAAGTGTTGCTCCCATTGTGAAGGGTGATAGGTTCAGTTTGAACCAATTCTTGAAGAACGAATTTGAAAGGGAACAAATGAAGAACATTCCATATGCTTCTGCTGTCGGAAGCCTAATGTATGCTCAGGTCTGCACAAGACCTAACATTGCATTTGTTGTGGGAATGTTGGGACAATATCAGAGTGATCCAGGTTTAGACCACTGGAGAGCTGCAAAGAAAGTAATGAGGTACCTTCAAGGAACCAAAGACTACATGCTTATGTATAGACGGACGGACAATTTGGAAATGATTGGCTACTTAGATTCTGACTTTGCTGGATGTGTTGATTCATGCAAATCAACATCAGGATACATTTTTATGATGGCCGGTGGAGCTATATCATGGAGGAGTGCCAAGCAGACCTTAATTGCCACTTCCACTATGGAAGCCGAATTCATCTCCTGTTTCGAGGCTACTTTACATGGTGTATGGCTTAAGAGTTTCATTTCTGGGCTTAGAATTATGGATTCTATCTCTAAGCCATTGAGAATATATTGCGACAATTCAGCTGTTGTTTTTATGGCTAAGACCAACAAAAGTGGGAGTCGAAATAAACACATCGACATTAAGTATTTAGCTATAAGGGAATATGTTAAAGAAAAAAAAGTGGTCATTGAGCACATTAGCACTGATTTGATGATCGCTGATCCTTTTTTTGAAGATTGCAACAAGAAACAGTGAAGGAGGCATCCTGAAACATCATCCTTGATCCTAGTTGGAAAATAATCACCTAAACTAGGTGGGGCCCACACAGGCTATTTTTAGGTGTATGTCTATTTTTAGACATGGTGAGCATATTCTATATGTAGCAGGAGGCTATTTGTAGATGGTTGGTCAAATGTGAAAAATAGATGAAATTCTATTTTTAGACATATTGGGCAGAATCTATTTTTAGATTGCCAGTCTAAAAATAGATATGTCGAATATTATTAGCTCTTAATAATATTTGGACTCTAAACATTATCTTATTCTCTTGGAGCAATTCAGTTAAGTGCACAGATGTGGCACAGTAGCTGACAGAAGGAATTATGTTATTCCTGAGGGTTTACTAGAGCTATTGCATGGAGGACTTCAGTTAGAACTCATGTGACAGAGTTTGGTGGAGTCAGAGATGTAGTTGGTGGAGTTGTATTCAGTTTAACTCAGTTAGACTCACTTGAGCTAGTTGTATCTAGTCTAAATGAATGATACACTAGTGAGAGTGGAGTGACTTAATTAGTTAATTAATTCACAAAGAATAACTCATTAATCAACTGAACAACACAGCAGTTAACTACAGTGCATGGCAGTTTCAGTGGAGACCAGTGGAGAGATAGGTGAAAGGGCAAGATAGACTATCTGTTGTGACTACTAGTGATGCATGAATTGCATCTATATATGCATTGGAGTTGCCAATGATAATAACACAGTCAATGAGAGTGGGATTACATTGAATTGGTCCTTGTAATCAGCTTGGATTGCGCAGTGGAGGTAGGCTAGCAGGTGGCAAAGATTGGTGCATGGATTTGCAAGATTAGGCCTGTATAGTGTATGACGGTTGTACTGTATTGAGAGCTTGATGTACTAAGCTTTGTATGATATTGTCATATGATCTCCATGATACATAATATGATAGTTGGGGTTTTTAGCTTCAAGATTTCCCGCTAAACAACTGTGTTATGTGTGTTTTTATTGCTTCATGTGTTTTGCAATTGTTGATTAAATTTCCGCAAGAATTATAGTGGAAAGATTCTGTATTTTGCAAGAAGAAAAATATTGTGAGATCAGGAGAGTCCGGATATATACATGCATACTGTATATAATTTCTACATGGTATCGGAGCTGTGTTATAGATTTTCTACATGGAATGAGAGCAGGAATTTTTGGGTGCGCGAGTTTTCAGAGAATATCTGAAATTTTTGGTGGAATATTTAAAAAAAAAAATAGAATATTTGGATTCCTTGCAAAAAAACACCCAAATTGAAAAAAAAAAATCAGTTGAATCGGAGCTCGGATGAGGGAGATATCATCGATTTAAAATCAGCTCTTTTGTTAGAAAATTTTGCGACGGCGGGACAATTGCAATGTGCGCGAGCCAAGAATCTACATGCACTGAGGTACAAGATGCATGCAAAGCTTTGAGGAGCGGAGCAGAGGTTAGTGACTTGGTGTTTGAGAGGGAGCCTCTCAACATGCAGCGTGAGAAGCAGTCTCAGAAGGTTGTGGAGCAGCTGCAACTGGAGATGCAGAAGAATCTTTATAGATTTGAAGTAGATGGGATTTCTACGAAGCTTCCTACTATTGGGAAGTGCAAGAAAGACATGCAATTGAAGCTTGAGAGGGAGCAGGATTTGCATGCAGGTAAGAGTGAACCTCAGGATGTGGAGCAGCCACAAGATGAGGATCATGGAGTGGGAGCAACCACTCATGCAGAGAAATTTCATGCCAGATGGGCAGAGGGAGTGCATGCAGCTATACCAGTAGGTGAGAGGTGGGGCGACATGCATGAGTAATCCCAAGAGGAGATTTCTGGATAGGATTCGTGGAGATGGTGTGGATCTCATGAATTGAACCTGGCTACGAGGTGCCCACAGAGCAGTAGTAGCATGATCAGTTGGATTGATGTGGGCATATCAAAGTGACAGTGTCGGATACTGGAGCGCAGTTCAGAGTTGACAGTAAGTGCAGAGTGCATGGGTGCAGAGTTCAACAACGTAGTGGTTCCTGAAGACATGTGCAATTGGTACCAGTAGAATTCGAAGACTTTGATGATAGATGCATTAAGACTGATTGAGATGTTTGGAGCCTATTCAGTTTCAAAAGTGTTGTATCAAGAGTTGCATGTCGCATGCAAAGACAATAATTTCTTGTTGAGAGGGAGTGTTGAAGATTGCAACAAGAAATAGTGAAGGAGGCATCCTGAAACATCATCCTTGATCCTAGTTGGAAATAATCACCTAAACTAGGTGGGGCCCACACAAGTGATTTTTGGCGCAAAGTCTATTTTTAGACATGTCGATCATATTCTATGAGTTGCAGGATGCTATTTGTGGATGGTTGGTCAAGTTGGAAAAATAGATGGACTTCTATTTTTAGACATATTGAGCGGAATCTATTTTTAGATTGCCAGTCTAAAAATAGATATGTCGAATATTATTAGCTCTTAATAATATTTGGACTCTAAACATTATCTTATTCTCTTGGAGCACTTCAGTTAAGTGCACAGATGTGGCACAGCAGATGACAGAAGGAATTACGCTATTCCTAAGGGTTTACTGGAGCTATTGCATGGAGGACTTCAGTTAGAACTCACGTGACAAAGTTTGGTGGAGTTGGAGAAGTAGTTGGTGGAGTTGTATTCAGTTTAACTCAATTAGACTCAGTTGAGCTAGTTGTATCTAGTCTAACTGAATGATACACTAGTGAGAGTGGAGTGAATTAATTAGTTAATTAATTCACAAAAAATAACTCATTAATAAACTGAACAATACAGTAGTTAACTACAGTGTATGTCAGATCCAATGGAGACCCAATGGAGAGATAGTTGAAAGGGCAAGATGGATTATCCGTTGTGACTACTAGTGATGCATGAATTGCATCTATATATACATTGGAGTTTCCAATGATAATAACGCAGTCAAGGAGAGTGGGATTGCATCGAATTGGTCTTTGTAATCAGCTTGGATTCTTGTGATGGAGGTGGAAATAGCAGTGCTTGGTCGGTGCATGGGGTTGCAAATTAAGAGCTGTATCTTATGCATGGCGGTTATCTTGTATTGAAGCTTGATGTACTAAGATGTGTATATGAGATTTTCATATGATCTCCATGATACATAATATGATAGTTGGGGTTTTCAGCTTCAGGCTTTCCCGTTAAACAACTGTGTTATGTGTGTTTTTATTGCTTCATGTGTTTTGCAATTGTTGATTAAATTTCCGCAAGAATTATAGTGGAAGGATTCTGTATTTTGCAAGAAGATAAATATTGTGAGATCAGGAGATTCCAGATATATACATGCATATTGTATATAATTTCTACACCTTTGACTAAGGGCATGCCATCGTTTAAATTCAAGGATCATGTAATGAATATGGAACTTGGTTCCATTATGTAGTTTCTCATTGTATGAACAATGTTATTTTAATTAAATTCTTAAATTTTGTGATGTTTTTCTCATATTTATGTGCACCTTAATTTGATTTGAGAAAATTCATCTGTGTAGGACCAAGAATAAACATAGGGTTTATTCATTAAGAAATTATTGCCACATAAATTTTAATAGAAATAAATACATAGTAATACATGGCAGATAATACTCGTCATTAGAGGAATTATCACCATGATTCATGTATCTATTACTTAATACAGATTATCAATGGTTTTTAAGATGAGACATTAAGATTGGAAGTATGGACTAAGTGGGAGAATGTTAAGCTCCCTCGAATTCTGGAAACGGCCGCTTAATTTCTGGAAAACTGCCTCTCCCAACGTGCCAATTTCTAAAAACTAATCTGCAGTTGTTTCCTTAATTTATGGAAACCAACTGCAGTAATTTCCCTAAATTACGGAAATCAACTGCAGATAATTAATTTCTTGTTGGGAGCTACTGAAGTGGTCCATTACTCCCACTGCAAGTTCTCTACCATGATTTGTGGAACACTTGACACATAGCCAACATAAGCTTGATGGAAGCTTGGCTATAAAGATTTATGTTTGGTCCCCAAGCTCACTAACTCAATCCCCTTCAGTTTTACACCATCAAGTTAGAGTGAGTAGAGCTTGGAAGTGCCTTCAGATTTTCTCCACTGTGTGTGCTCTCAAGCCGAGAGTCTCTCTATCCCTTCGTTGGAATATCCAAAGTCCCTGCCACTACAAGTTATATGCAAAATTATGTGCTCCAGGTAGTCCGCTCGATTTCAACTGGCATCTATTAATTGATTGAGCAATCTGTTTACAGTTGAAGTAGTAGGGGTGATGCATTGTGAATGGGTATATAGAACGTTGAAAGAATTCTCTCACGTTAATAAAAACATAGCATTTATTTGGTAGAGTTTTTCTACCGCGGTAAATTTAGTTACCAGAGAATGGTTTCGCGCTGTTTTCTGTTCGGGCATATTATTTTACTTTGCCGTAAATTTTGTTGAAGACTCGTTGCATAAAAGGAATAATATTTTTCATAGCGATGGAGTTTCATTACTTGAAGAAAAATATGAAGTTTTAAAGAGTTTCAGCAAAACACAGATTGGAGTTTCAGCAAAACAGATTGGTAGTGAAAGGTTTTCATATAGTGAAGCAGCCGAAAGTTTTTGCATATAAAACATTTATTTAGAGAATCATTTCAACACCAATGGCTGGAGGTATTTAAGATTTACTGGGAAATTTAATTTTTACTTTTCGATTCTTTTAAGTTTTTATTCCGCATTATAGAATCGATATTTATCTTACATGCTATGCAGTTTTCTTGCGCTCCTCTTCTTTGAGGCTCATATATATGCGATACATACTGAGTAACTTGTCTTAGCCTCTAGTATAGCTTCCATTAGGAAACAAGCCTAGATCTAGGATTGGAGTATTAATATTGCTTGTGGTATTATTATAGAGCTCTGTAGATATAAATATGGCTGAACTGCTACTCTCGGGGTTCTCTAGCTATGGTGGAGTTTCTTTTGAAATGAATAGGAACAGTTTTGGACCGCCTTCTCCCCCTCTACTTGTTACAAATATTACGAATATCAACGGAAGATCCCGAGTTCATGATGGCAACATGAACTGCCGTCACCTCCCATCAATTGATTTTTTTGTGAATAATGTGTTTTCTTCTGCAAAAGTTTCCCAACGTCATGCCGCTTCACCATTCTATGTCTATTCAATTAGTAGTAATAATAGTGCTATCACTGGTTTCCACAATGCACGCATTGAAGCCGATGAGGAGAAATATGAATATCTCCAACTCTCTATGATTTCCTACATGGAATATTTGTCGATTTCCTCCTCCATGCTAGGCCACCACTTGGCGTGAAGTCTCGTTGGCGTCACAGACATTTTCTCCGCCCCTGGGGACTTCAATCTCATCTTAATCGTCTACTGTTGTAACGATCTCAACGCCGGCTACGCGGCCTATGGGTACGCACGATCCAGAGGCATCGAGGCCTATGTCGTTATGTTTACAGTCGGGGGGCTCAGCATCATCAATGCGATCACGGGGGGCTTACAGCGACAATCTGCCTGTCATCTGTATCGTGGGGGGGGCCTAATTCTAATGACTATGGGACCAACCACATTCTTCATCATACCACAGGGATGCCCAACTTTAGCCAGGAGCTTCGCTGCTTCCAGGTGGTCACATGCACTCAGGTCTCCAATTTCTGCCTTGAGTAGGTTTCGTAAGGGTCGAAGGACTGGATTGCTCCAAAACTCATGGTCTAAGAGTGTTCGTATTTGCAGGTTATTTTGAATCACTTGGACGATGCCCAGGAGCTCATCGACTATGCGATTTCCACAGTCGTTACAAAGAGCAAGCCTGTGTATATTAACATCAACTGCAATCTTGCTGGCATTCAACACCTCGCTTTCAGCCGGAAACCGGTTCCATATTGCTAATCTATCCTCTCTCCCTTTTTCTTATTCCAGAAATATAATTTTTGGATCTTTCATTTCAGACTTTATCTGAGGGGTTGTGTAAACATTATAAATTTTAGTGATTTTTTTTTGGTGTGGTTTATAATATATTTTTAATTGTGTATATAAATTTAATATTTTAAAAATTATAAAGTAATTTTATTGTAAAGAGTTTACAACTTAAATTTATAATTAATTTTAGACCAATTAAATTCGAAAATAAGTCACAGATACATACAGAAACCACAAATTTACAGTAACCTTCCTAACACTTGAATTTTGTCACTTTTGATCATCTTATATTTCTTTGGGTAACAAATCAAAATGGCCTTTCTAACAGGTGTTGAATTTTTGTGGTTTGATTATATATATATATATATATATATATATATATATATATATATATATATATATATATATATATATAGTTATTTATTGTATATTTAGAATCTTTAGAAAGTGCAAACTTCTAATTAGTTTAAAGAGAAGACTTTTCATATTTAGAAAACAATATAATTTATTAGTAATAAAAAATGATAAAAATATAAAACACAATATTTAGAGTATAATTATAATGTATATATTTACATAATAATATAAATAATATATATTAATAATTTATCATTTAGGATCTTTAAGAGGGGAATATAGGTCTATTTAGAGGCAAATTTAATATGTTGTTTTTTTTGGAAATTATAAATAAACAATACACAGAGGGATGAGTTTCCCTCACAACACAGAGAATGAAGAATACACACGAAAATAAAAAAAATAATACACACACACACAGAAAAAATGCACAGGAGAGGAACTTTTTTAATTTATTCAACTCTTCTCTAAAAACATATGAAATTACATATATATATGTATTGCATGTTAACTTAATGCATTTCAGTGTTGGATGGATGGGTAGCAACCAATCATCCCTTTGTTGTCAAAGCCCATTTCTTCATTAAACGACGCACAGAGTTGTGTTATTTTTTTCACACAAAACAACATACAAAACATAAAAGCCCGGACTTGAAATATTATCGGCTTTGAAATCACGTTGCGTCCGATCCTCCATTGCATGGCGCAAAACTTAACTCATTGCCATAACAGAAATCCTTAAGGATTTGCGATTGCGATGTGCGGTGGCACGATCACATCGCATCACAAAACATTTAACTTTGTGTGCGCTTAACTGGAAACTAAAACATATGTGATTGCGCACGTTGCATCGCATCCAAAACAAAATACCCTGCGGAAATTTAACGGTAAACAAAAACTTCAGCGATTGCGATACGCGACGGTGATATCACATCACAACTAAAACAACATAACTTGTAGAGCTTATTGGAAAACATAAAATGTTGCGGGCGCGAAGTTGTGGGAAAATGGTAAGTTGATGCTACAGGTAAGAAATAAACGCAGAGGTAAGGCTGGGTACTCTGTTGTTTGGATTTTGCATGGGTTTCATGAAAACGCCTTCGGGTTTGAAATATGAGCTTTTTCCTTCTCTGCACAGAAAATTTAAAGAAGTGTGGGTTGTCGCCACTCCTTATTCATGGCGGTGGTTGGGACTTATTTCCAACACTCCCCTTTAATCACAACTGCTGCCATCGATCATTCCCAGACACTGTCTGAGATAAACAAAACTCTTTTGTCCCAATGGCTTTGTGAGTATATCAGCAAATTTTTCCTCTGACCTGCAATGCTGCAAAATAATTTCACCATTGTTAACTAGTTCTCTTATAAAATGGTACTTTGCATCAATATGCTTTTTTCTCTTATGGAAAACAGAATTCTTTGACAATGCAATTGCTGAGCTGTTATCACAATAAATTGTGGTTCCTTTGTGTTGCTCATGACATAAATCTCTCAGCATCCTTCTCAACCAAACATCTTGACATGATGTTGTTGTTGCTGCTACATATTCAGCTTATGTTGTTGATAATGAAAATATTTGTTGTTTCTTGGAAGCCCATGAAATGGCTCCCGATCCCAAATGAAATACATACCCAAATGTGTTCTTTCTGTCATCTACACTTCCAGCCCAATCATTGTTAGTGTAACCAATCAGCTTAAAATTATCAATTGAGGAGTATAGAACACCATACTCCTTCGTTCCATTCACATACCTTAAAATTCTCTTGGTTTCTTGCCAATGTGTCTCATTTGGTGCCTCCATGAATCTGGATATTAAACTCACTGCATACATAATATCGGTCCTAGTTGCAGTCAAATATATTAGACTGCTAACTATGCTCTTGTACAATGTCAGATCGACATTCTTGTTGCAATATTCCTTGCTTAAATTCAACCCCATGACAGTTGGAGTTGTTGCTGCTTTGTTGTTCTGCATATTCAACCTCTTGAAAACTTCTGCAACATTCTTTGCTTGGTAGATAAAAATCCCCTTTTCATTTTTCTTTACTTCTGTTATTAGTCAGATTTTCCTTGAAGTTGTTGGAAGAGGAAAGGGGTCTGAGGTAACAACAAACCAACTTTTAGGTACAGAATCTAGCCAATTTGTACCCAGAGAGGGCTCTCTCTTTATGTTTTAACTTTGTTTTGAAAAGTATTAGGCTAGTTATGTAAGTTTAGGGATTTTGATTGAAATTGGGTGATGGAATTCTATAGCAGAGGGTAAGACTAAGTAATTTAGGCCATTGGGCTAATGGAGTCAAAGAAGGATGGCTTAACTCGATTAAGTTTCTTAAAAAGAGATGGTTTCACAAGGCAAGGTAATCAAATAGGGAACAATTATACATCTAAGCTTAATGGAATGGACTCGAAATGTGTGAAGGGCAATTAAGAATCCTTCAACATATTCAAAAGAGGGAACTTGACTGATTGTTGACAAAGAGAAATTAAGAATTCTTTATCAAATAATCAAAATGAATAAACTAGGAAACATGAGCAATTAAGAATTCACTGTTTAAGCTAGTTTAGAAGAAAACATTTAGAATAACAACGATTGAAAACAGATTGCACTTAAACACTTTCTGATTTATTCCTTTTCGCTAATCATTCAAATATGAAACACAAATGGTTTAATAAACAAGTATAAAACTCTAAAACATGAAGAGATATATGACTTATTGATCCGTTGTCTGATACAAGAATCCTGTGAAAAGTCTTTTGCTTCAATTCTTTATCCAGCTAGCCATGCGAAATTGATCCAACAGCGCTTTATTCCAAAATAATCAGTATTACAACAAAGTCTAAGAATCCCCCCATCAACACTCTAATTGAGGGATTATTTATACAATAAATTATAAAAAATATCTCCTAACAAAATGAGATATAATCTAGGATGACTCATGGATATATTACAAGAAAATAGAGACAGATGGTCTCGTAGATAAGAAAAAGGATAACCGATGTTGTGTTGTTTCCTTCTTTTGAGAGTGTGCTGGAGGCAGGCCCTATGATTGGGCTTGTTGTTGTCCTCTTTAGTAATTCTATGTTGGCTGCTCTGTTTTACTGATACTCTTTACCTGTACTGATACACTTTGACTTCTATTTGATCTTAGTTTATCCTTTTTATCATGTCTTACTGTAGTAAACAATCAAAAATTCATGTTTTACAAAAGTTCTAACATTTCTTCCCACCATTGAGCTTCTGGTATTCTGGTCCTTTGAAGCTTCCTCAGAGTTTCATCAGTCTCTGTATATCTGAAGAAAGTAGACTGAATTGGGAATAAGTGTTTTATCTCATGTTCGAGATAAAACAAATTTTCCAAATTGTCATGAAGAATCTTTCCTGTAGGCAATGCTTTTGTTATTGATGAACTAGTTGAGGAACTGTCCTGATCGTCAGCATGCTTGTTCAATTTCTCTACATAAATTTCAAGGTTCATTAGTTTATCATATGAAACTAAAGGACTTGGCAATCCTTTATTCAACAAAATATCCAATCTTTTTGTGAAAGCGTTGATTTCTTCCTGCATATCATAGCATCTTCTTTCTAGATTCTGCATCAGAGTTCTCTTAGTAAAAACTCTTTTTATCTCCAAAATTGTTCCTATTCTGTCTTGGATGCCGAGTTCTTCAAGTTGATATATGTTCTTAGTGTTCAAAAAGTGTATAAGTTCATTGGCTTCTTCAGGCATGTTCCCTAATTCTTCTCTTGCTTTTAGAATTTCTTCCAGAGCTAATTTAACCAAATCATTCTGCTCATACATTATTTGAATTGATGGCCAGACATCTTCTATTGATTGAATGATGTTGGTCCAAATAATTTCTTTGATTTCTCCCAAAGGTTTCTCTAATGTGAGATCCCTTTCTAATGCTCTCGCCAATTTTTCTAATCGATTGATCTCTCTCGCTTTTTCTGCAACACTTATCTTTGAGAGATCATATTTTTGTTCTAAAGTGGTGAATTGTACCTTTGTTCTCTGGAGCTCTGTCACTTGGAGTTTCAATTCTTCCATTGATTTTATTAATTCTTTAGTGCTTAAATTGGAAGTATTGCCCTGTAATAATTCTGCTGACTGACCTGTTGTTGTTGTACCTGTAATTACTTCTACTATAGATGCTGAAATTTTTGCCTGCTTGTCCTTCAATGCCTTTTCAAGTTCTTTTTCAGTCTCATTTAGTTGTTCATTTAGTTTCAAAAGCCAATCCATCAATTCTTCTTCAGAGTTTTGCTTTATAATTTCTGCAGTCTGTGGATGTCTTGAGGATGGTAACTTCAGTTGTTTTCTCAAGGCTGCAATATCATCATCTTTCTTCTTAATCAAGGCTTCTATACCCTTGACATCTTTGGGATTATGACCCAATCCAATAATTAGTTCTTCCAAAGTCTTTATTCTACTATCCTTAGCCTAGGAAGAAGCTTTTTCAAGATGCAATTGAGCATTAGTATTCTCCAAAGAATCCTGTAATTTTTGGGTCATCATTGATTTATCAGTCAAAGTAGAATAAATCATTTCATCTGTTAATTTATGCAGCTCAATCTGATCCAAAGGATGAATATCCTTTGCTATGACTTCAAAATTGGTTCTGATATAATCTGCAGCTGTTTGAGGCTGCTGCACTTTGGGTTGAAGCGAATCATTACCATTTTACCCTGTTGGATGTCATAAGCTAACATCAATCTTTGTTGACTTTTAGGATCCATCTTCAAATATTGATTGTAGACTTGAAGTCTTAGTGGATCATTTCTGGCCTTTATATTTATAAATTTCCTTTTAATATCCCAGGCATCTTTCATTGGTGGTTTGAAAGATGATACTTCAGCACTTTGCTGCCTTTTCAGCTCTTTTCTTTGTGAATTAGTGGATGTCCCACTGATTGTACATGTTTGCTGACTACCTAATTATTCTCTCCTCTGACTATCAGGGATTTCTTGAACAGATTCTACTTTTGAAAGAGGATTTAATTTTTATCTTTTAACATCAGGTTGTTCTGAAGATCCACTTATAGGGGTAGCTATATCTGCATCTCTCTTCTTACCTTTTTCTTCATTAACAGGAGTTTGGAAAATTGAAATTTCAGCCACATTAATTTGAGTGGGGGAAATCTGTATTTGGCCTTGTTCCTTAGAAGTTTTAGGTTGTTCTGTCATTGTGAATTTCTCTGTAACTTGTATATCAGTCTCTTTTTCTTTCCCTCTGGATGCTACTGTGGCCAATGCACTGATTTCCTATAAATTTTGCTGAGAGGTTCCAGCAGAAGAAGGACCAATTCCTGGTCTTTGCACCTGTCTGAAAGAATCCAGGTCAAGTATTTTCTCAAAATATTTCATAACATTTTCAACACTGGCATGTTCACTATCTTGTTCTATCAACATCCCTTCCATCCATTCATTCATATTGACATATTGTTCAATTTCTGGAATTCTATGATGAAGGTATGGTGACAATTTGTTTTTCATCCTCCTATCACAAATAAAGTTGTTTGGGTCATAAGGTACCTAGTAGAAAATTTTTGCAATTTGAGATGGTCTTCTAAGATTCTTTCAGCTTCTTTCCCTGCATCCCTAGAATTGCAGACAAAAGGACCTAATTGACTCTTAATTCTAAGTTGAGTTTTTTTCTTTGCATTGCAAAAATGGACTATGTCTGAATTTATCATCTGTCTGAAATATTCTAAGGCAAAGAGCCTCATTGGGACATATTTTGGTAACTTGAAAGGACAAAGCTCACACCCATATATTCTAATTTCTGTATGATTCCGGTATAGGTACCAATCACCTATCCTGTATTGCTTTGAGAGTTGGATAATTTTCTTGATGTCACTATTGACCCTAGGAGGGGATACTCCTCTTAATAAGGTGGTTGCAGGGTGCATAAACAGGTCAATGAAATCATTATAAGAATAAGGAGAATCAAAGGAATTATGAGTGATTGCAGACCAAAAGATTACAGACCTAGGATTTCCTTTGGCGTCAAGTTTCTTGACATGGAAAGGAAAACTCTCTGATTGATAGTAAAGCATGAGATGGTATATAACAGAGGAATATTTGAACACTTTTTCATTTTCCAATCTCATGAACTGATCATGGATTTTATCAGCAATATAGGAAACAAAATCATATTTGACAGCAGGGGGTTGTCTAGGGGTAAAAATGGACAACAATACTAGGGTTAACTGATCAACATATTCGCTAGCGTTGAAACCCATTACAGAGGATATCATATTCAAAATAAGTCTGCCCATATCTGTGAAAAAAGTATATCCATAAGGAGGTTGGCCTTTGGGTTGATGTTCTGGCAACATGAAAGTCTGGCAAAGGCGATTTAACTCTTCTTGGGATAAATTGGCCGATTTCTCAAGTAAATCTCCGATGGAAAGGGGAGTCAGGGCTTGACCAGGCTGAAACTTTAACATTTCATTGATAGACTGAGCAGTTATTGGGAAAAGGACGGTTTGACTCGGGGACATGACTGCCCGTTGATTGGGTTCATAATTGGCATGGCAGTAATAGATTATTTCAGGAAAAATGTGGACTGAGGGTAGAAGATACATTGGAAGATTGGAATCCCATAGTCCAAAAATGTCAGAGCCGTTCAGGTAGCTATCTCTGTAGTGGCAAAAAATTCGGAGAGGATTTTCACTAAGGACGAGGTCTTTAATTTGGAAATCCCTATCTGCTAGAGGCAGATAGTCTAAATCTCTGTGAGGGGCATTCAGGGGTGCAACATTCAAAGCCACGGGAATTTCCATTTCTGGTTCTTGTGGATTCAGAAATGAATTCGTTTTTTGATGAAAAACAGGCACAATCACAGGTTTGGGAACACAATTGCAAACTTGGGAATTGAGGAATGAATAAAGACCAATATTGAACCCTGTTTCAATTTTCCATGTGGAATTAAAACAAAAACCAAGATTTTGCAGAGTTCAAAAGGAATTTGGGTAAATACCTGTTTCCCGGGAAATAAACAGTGACTAAAACAGGTGTTGGCTATGGCAGATGAATTCTAGATTGCTCGACTGCAATTTTCCTCAGCAAGGTGGTTGACAATCTTAGACAGTTGATTTTGGAATTCGTTGCATGGGACACTGGTCACTGCACGGGATAGTGAAAATGACATGGGTTCATTTGTTTTATTTGCAAAGTCAAAGGTTTGCGGGTTTTTTATTTTTTTAATGGATGACGTCAGCAAGTACGGTTGGTATGTCATGGGAGGCAAGCGGTAAGTGGCATTCATCGCACAGCTTTTGGGGACAGGCGGTTTTCAGTGGAGGGTGAGCGATTCCATACAATATACAACACGTGGTGCGGCACTGTTCAAAAAACTGGTTGGCCATCGTGCGTTATCGTTCGAACGTGGAGGCTCAGCGATATGGACGACAACCGTTAATCGCAGATTGGTTGATCGAACGGTCGTCGGGAAAGGGAGATGATGGAGCGATAATAGGGCGGGCCCAATGTAATTAAGTGTGAATTAATCGCATCGGGGGGGATTCTATTGGTGAGGTGTGTTTTTAATTAACCGTGAGGGTTAATTGACATGTTTTAATGCGGCGGGGATAAGGGCTCACGATTTGATTAATTAATCACCATATTAAGGTTATATTTCAACCAAAGGGGCGGGATAATATATTAATTTGGGAATCTTATTAAAATAATACGGGAAAAAGGGGAATTTGTATAGGGATTTAAATAATAAATTTAAAAATTAATATGAAAAATGAATGGAAGCGCTAAGTATAAAAACATTTGGTTTATGTATTCAACTTATGCTTGCATGAATAGGGTTTTTTGTGAAATATTGCCTAATGTTCCTAAGTAAAATGGGATTTTACTTAGGAAAAGATTTTTTGGATATGAATGAATAATCTTATGAATAAGTACTTAGGCTTTTTTAAATTATTGGGCCGAGGGTCCGGTCCCTCCAAAATTCAAGGAAATGCCTTGAGCCACTCTAATTTTTAAATGCCTTAGTACTTAGGGGAAATTAGTGAAATTTTTAGGGAAAAATGAGAAGGGAAGTTAATAATTTGACTCTGCTTTGCTTGAAATTCTTCCAGTGTAGTGTCTTCCTTTGCACTTGTGATGAAAGTATAGATTTAACACATCTAGAGTCATTATCCATCACATGTAATTCTGCAACAACATCTACCTACCCTACCTACTTTATCCTACCATTTTTTCTTCTTTATTAGGGTGCATTTAGATTGGCAAACCCTTATCACATTTTTTATTTTTACATGTAGAAATCTATCTTTCTCTAACCTTATTACATCCAAGGGCTCAGATTAAGTTGTTGAGCTCCTTTTATTTTCTCTACCTATCTAATTATCTGCCAAGATTAAACACTTTGGTCAGATTTTATTCTCTATCTCTAAAACATAAAATTGAAAGATGAACTATCCAAGCTTAAACTGTTTGACTGTTCAACAAATTGTGGCATAAGATACAAGTTGCACACAATTTGTTTATTTACATAAGAGCAAAAAGTAGTGGCATTTAGACTTGCACACTTTCCTTGGCCGTTCTTTTGGTGGGGTTCATTTTCTTTTATTTTTTTGGCCATTTTTTATTCTTTTCACCCTTTGATTTTTCTTTTAGGGTATACCCTCTTTACATTTTTTATTTTTTTTTATTTTTTTGACAATATGGAAAACCTTTGCAACAAGAAAAGATATGAACATATTACATAGCTCATCAAGTCAATCATGATATATGACACCTATTGGTATAGGAGTCTAACACTGGCTCCACTTGGGGATGGATTTTCCTGGTGAAAAGTCAAGAACAGCAGGTCAGTTGCCCTCAAAATGATTTCGGCTGAACTATGGAATCTTCTTCTGCTTGTTGCTTTATTGTATGTATGACAGTAATACTTCTGAAGCTTAGGGCCTTCTCTTCGGGCTTCAACTCCAACAAGTTACTATCCACTCAAAGCTGTGAAATTACAAAGGATATAATATGTACATGTTAAAAATCAGGATATCCTAATAAATAGGATCAAAGTAATGTTTCAACATTTGACCATTAACTGGCCCTTCTTCAGTTTCTGTACCATCCAATTTTTTCAGAAAATATGTGTTATTTCCTTGTAAAGCATGGATAATATAAGGTCCTTTTTATAGGAAATCAAACTTCCCATGTTTTCCCTTATCCTCCCTTCTGGAATCCCATCTTAAAACTTTGTTTCCCAGTTGGAAATCTTCTGCCTTGGTCCTTTTATCAAATATCTTCTTTAGTTTCTCCTGCAATACTTGGGATCTTTGATAAAATTCCTCTCTGGTCTGCTGCAAATTGATAGTCTGATTTATTCTCCTTTGAATATAATTAGGTTCAACCTGAGCTTCTTGAAGTAATTTCATCACAGGAACTCCTAAAGATGAAGGAAATACAACCTCAATGCCATAGACTAACTCATAAGGACTAGTCCCAATAGATTTTTTGGTGGTGAGTCTGTCTGCCCACAGTGCATTTGTAAGTTTCTTGTGCCAATTTTTCTTGTTTTCCTCCAATAATTTCTTAATAATATTAATGAGACTCTTGTTGGAAGATTCAGCCAGTCCATTACCCTGAGGGCAATAGGTTGTGGAATGGCTTAAGGTGATATGATATTTATTACAGAAACTTATCATCTTCTTAGATTTGAAGGCAGCAGCATTATCAATTATGATTTTCTCAAGACAACCAAATCTTGATAATATATTGGTTTCTAGGAATCCTATGATCACAGTGTCATTGGCTTGTCTGGAGGGAACTGCTTCTATCCATTTGGTGAAATAATCTGTAGCAGTGAGGATCCATTTGTGTTGGCCAGAAGAAGGAGGATGGATTTCTCCAATGAAATCCAGGCCCCATTGTTGGAAAGGTTTTTCAGTGGAAATTGGTTTCAGGGGTAAAGGTAATAGTTTTCTCTTGCCTTCAAAAATTTGACATTTATGGCAAGCAGTGAAAATTTTCTTTACATCAGAGAACAAGGTTGGCCAATAAAATCCAGCTCTTAGGATCTTGTTTGCAGTTGATTTCCAATAAAGGTGTCCACCATAGTCTCCTGCATGGAATTCATTGAGAGCCTTGTCAGCTTCGTCTTTTAACAAACAATTCAATAGAATACCTTCATGATTTTTCCAAAAAAGAACATTATCTAAAATACAAAACTTTGAAGATTTCATCTTTAAAAAACTTTTCTTTGTTCTGGATAACCTTGGAGGAGCTTGCAGGTTTAACAATACATAAATTATATTAGCATACCATGGTGAATCTAAGAAGGCCTGGCTAATTTTTGGAGTTGCCATCTCCTGTTCGTTATCCAGTTCATTAATATCCAGGGCTTGGCAATTTGTTTCTGTCATAAGTTGAGCCAATCCCTGTCCTTTTATCAGCTTTGTAGGTTTTATCTCAATATCATACTCTAATATGGTAGCGATCAATTTACCTCTTTTTCCCTCAATTCCATCTTGATTTAAGATGTCTTTGACAACAGCATTTGGTACATAAGCTATCACATGGGAATACAATATGTAGATTCTAAAATCTTTAATGGCTTTTATAAGTGCAAAAGCTTGCTTTTCCATGATGTTATATTTTAATGATGCATCCCTTAGTGCTTTACTAAAAAATGCTATAGGTTTTTCACATTCTTGATCATCCTTTTGTAATAAAACAACTGCTACAGTATGTTATGATGCAAATGAAAATATTATGAAGTCTCTATCAAATTGTGGGCTGGTAAGAACTGGTGTTCTGGTCAAAGCCATTTTAATTTCTTCAAATTCTTGTTTGGCTTCTACTGTCCATTTAATACTTGAATCCTTTCTTAACATATTAGTAAGCAATCTAATTAGTTTAGCTAAGCTAGATATGAATCTTCTTAAAAAATTGATTTTTCCTAGGAAAGCTTGAAGTTCTTTAACATTTTTGGGGTGAGGTATCTGCAATATAGCTTCTATTCTAGCAGGATCAATTCTAATACCATCTTTGGAAATGATATGGTCTAAGAGTTTACCTTCTTCAAGACCAAACAAGGATTTCTTTGGATTCAAAGAGATACCATACTTTCTGCATTTTATGAATACTTGTCTGAGATGGTCCAAATGATGTTGATCGGATTTAGAAAAAACAGTTAAATCATCGAGATATATAACAAGAAAGTCATGAATTTCTTTTGAAAATGCAATGTCCATTTCTCTTTGGAAGGTTGCTCTAGCATTTTTAAGTCCAAATGGAATTTTAACGTACTTAAATGTGCCCCATGGTGTTGTAAAAGCTGTTTTTCCCTGGTCATCAGGATGAACCAGAATCTGGTTGTATCCTGAGAACCCATCTAAAAGAGAAATCCTAGAAGCACCTACTACCCTTTGTAAAATGTGATCCATTTTGGGCAAAGGGTAATTATCCTTCAAAGAAACCTTATTTACATTTCTTAGATCAACACATAATCTGATCTCTCTAGTTTTCTTCCTAGTAGGGACTAAATTAGACACCCACTCTGAAAATCTAATAGGAGCAATTATCCCTGCTTCATACATTCGTTTGATTTATTTTTCAATTAAAGGTAACAGTACAACATTGATTCTTCTGAGTTTATGTTTAAATGGTTTCTGATTTTCTTTTAGAGGTATAGTATGTTGAATTATAGAGGTTTCATATGATTTCAAGTCTTCATAACTCCAGGCAAAAACATCCTGGAATTCTCTTATTAGTTCAACATATTTTAGTTTTTGATTAGGAGACAACGAGTTAGATAAATTTATCAGTTTAGGATTTTCTTCAGTTCCCAAATTATATTCCTCAATATCAGCTTTCAAAGGTTCCATTTTGGGTTTCTTTGGAATATCGTTAGAATCGAAAAGATCTTCCAGAGGAGTTAATCCTTTAGGCAAATGATTATCTTTTAAATTAATGATCTTAGATTCTTCTTCTATAATCTCATCAACCTCCATTTGTTTAAGGTCCTGCATTTCTTTTTTGGTGAACTTTGTTGGATGAAGCATTTGAATTTCACTCTCTTTTGAAATGTTTGTTTCTTTTTCATTTGTTTGATCATATTCAATGACTGTATCTTCATCTATGTTACTGTTAGAAAATTCATTCTCTAAAGTCAGGAAATTTTTAATCTACTCATTGCTTGCAAACACTTGCCAGTTCTTAAAATTGTCTAGTATGGCTAGTCTATGTCTAATCTCAGCTGTGAACTGATGATTAGGTTCGAATGGTAATTTACAAGTGCTAGCAAACATTGCAAGACTATGAGCATGCAAATTATGTTTTCTTGGGATTTTCGCAAGCTGAGTTTGTAGAAAAGTATTGAGAATCTCCACAACTATTCCTCTATATTCTCTCAGTCTGGGATCATTTGTCAGAAATTGACCTTTGATCTGTTGAATGATTAAATCAGAATGTCCTATGACAGATACTCTAATTTCCCCTAATCTTTTGACAAGTTTAAGACCTAGCAAAAGAGCTTCATATTCTGCCATATTATTTGTGCATTTAAAATTCAATCTGTAGGCATGGCCTTCGGCATGATCATTTTCAAGGTTATGCACCCAAACTCCAGCTCCTGCTCCTAATTTATTAACGGAACCATCAAATTCTAAGTGCCAAAGAATTTCATGTTCATAATTGGTATCAGGAGTTTCAGGAACTTTCTTAACAGTGAGATCTGGTTTTTTACTTTCTTCTGGTTTCTCTTGGGTATCTGATGTTTCATTGTCCTCAGAGATTTCCTGGATTTGAACATTAGATTTTTTAGTTGTAATTTATTTTGGTTCTGTTTCTGGAACTTCTAATTCAGTGGGATGATCAATTTCGGCATTATAAATAATAAATGAATCCATATCAGAGTGTACTGAGTATATGGGGAAATTTTCAGGTTTCTCCTGACTACTGACTACATATTTCATTAAAGTTTCTCTGTATAGTCTCTTAGGTTGGCTGAACACTGAAATAGTAGCATATGACATGTCCAATTGAAGAGATCCTCCAAGATTTGCACCCCAAGAGCTGGACAATAGCATACCATATTTTGGAGGAATATCTGCTACTACTATATCCATCAGAATTGTTTTTGCAGGGTATTGAACCAATGAAACACACAAGTTTTTGATTAATCCTAAACATCTCACCTGATTTGAATCAAAATAAAAGAGATATTTGTATGGTCTGGTGATATATAGGTTTAATCTCTCCATTACAGCCTTGGGAATTAGATTGTGAGATCCCCCATAATCAAGCATGGCATTATGAAGTATTTTATCATGTATGTTCAAACTCACATAGAATGGAGGAGTTCCTCCACTTCCTGGTTTTCCATTTACTTCAGGGCCAAAGAGTAATCTGGGTTGGTCATCAAAAACATTAATTGAGTCATCACTTCCAGTAATATTAAGTGATCTATTGATTTGACTTCAGTAGACATCATGTTTAGCTAATTCAGACAAAGGAACAACTATTTTTATTTTGCCTACTTCAGCCTCCAGATTAAAAGGTTTTTCAGTCTGATTTCTTGTATTTCGGAAAGTTGGATTCTCTTTTTCTTCTGTGTTTTCGGTATTTTTCTCCTTCTCAGGAGTGGGGTTGCGGGCTGAATTTGTTTCCAAATCAACTTCTGGAGGTTCCTCTACATTTCCTTTAGGAGGAAGAGTATTAGAAAGTTGTTTATTATTCAATTGAGTATCAGATACGTCTTCGATTATTGGGTTGGCAGGATTAGGATCTGATCTAGAAAGAATATGTACAGGGGTAGTATTGGTTTTACCTTTGAGGGGTTGTTTTGTAGCTTTCTGTTTACTTGTTTCAGGGGCATCAATTCTTCTGCTCCTCAAATTATATTGCTTTTGAACTTCGTAAATGGTTGTGTAATATCCCTCCTTGAAGTCAAATGATTCTCCTGAATGGGTTTGAAATTGCTTAAGAATGTGAGCTTCTTGATCGTCTTGGGTCAAGAAAACTTCTGGTTCGTTCTTGCGTTCAGTCAAGTTGTTTATTTGAGCATCTTCAGTTGGTTCCTCAGAAGTTGAGGATTCAATATAATTTTCCTAGAATGGGGGCCTAATATTTTGGTCAAGACCAGTTTTCCCAGTATTTTGATTTTGGTTCCTTCTGAAATTTGGATTTCTCCTAGTATTGCCCGGTTGACCATCCCAAGGATATTTCCTTTCAATTGTTTCTACTCTATCTCCTAGCCTTTCCATCCCTTTAATAATAGCATCCAGTTTCTTTTCAAAAGTTGAGGGTTCTTCATTTAAAGGCATTCTCTTTTCAGCTCTGGCTCTAGCTCGTTTCTCTATCAGGTTCGCTTCAACACTAACAGTTATACTTTGCATTTCTTCTAAAATTTGAGGAGCTCTTTCCCTAAGCTGATACGCGATATCAGAATCAAATCCATCAGGGAATTTAATTAATACTGAATCTGGAGGAGGTCTAAGGTTTTGAGGAATAGCATAGTAAACATCATTGAACCTGGTGTAGTAATCTTGCACAGTCTCATTTGGTCCTCTCTTTAGTTTTCCAAAGTCTGATAAGATTTGAAGAGGATCTTTCTTCTTTTCCCATCTGTTTAAAAATGTTCTATAGAGAGCTTGTAATTCAGTAACACTGTTTGCAGAAAGGGCTCTAAACCAGGTTCTGACTTCTCCAGTAAGACTTTGGACAAATATTCTCATTCTTACATCATCAGCATCTATTTCATAAATTTCAAAATAATCGGTCATCTTTTTAGTATGCTGTTGTGCAGTGTAGGTACCAGAACCATCGAAAGGAGTGATTTTACTTTGGTAGTCTTCGGGCATAGCCCCTAAATTGGCTGGTAATACCAAAGGAGCATATATGTTGGCCATTGCAGGAGGTAACGATGAAATAACAAGTGAGGTTGGTCTATGAGTAGTGGATGGAGGAGTAGAAGGAGTATTTTGAGGTTGAGATATTTGGGGAAATGCTGATGAACTTGGAGAGGCTGAAGTGAACACAGAAATATTTGAAGTTCCTTCAGAGGTAAGCTCAGATTGTATGGAATCTCGTAAATGTTTATCAAGATGTGAAGTAACAAATTGAAATTGTAAATCTTCAAGAAATACTGGGTCTGGAACCAAATTGGACAACTCAGATTCAGAAAAATTTACAAATAAAGAGGTTTCAAATTGCTCATCAAAAGGTTCATTCTCAAGGTAAATCCACTTTACAGGACAAGATATTGATCTATAGAGAGGTCGAGAACTACCAGAGCTTTCTTGACTTTCTTGTCTCCTAAAAATCCTGGATATCAGATTCGGATTTTCAAACACAGGCGGGGGATTTGGATCAGGATTAGACCTGGTGTAATGAGTCCTTTCTAAAGCCAGTTTTCTAGATGATTCTCTTTTTTGGTTTTTTGTCTAAATGGAATGAACAATACAACTTCTAGAATTTATTTAAGAGGTTTAATATTTTGGATTTAAATTTTCTTAAATATTTATTTGACTAGAGGAACTGATCAAATGTTTGAAACCAAATGTTCAGTTCATAAACTAGACCGGAGATAGACTGAAGCAACATTTATTTACTTATGCAATTGCAGAGCAAAAGCAGTTCAAAGGCTACCTGGCTAACTTCAGGCTCCATCTGTAGTTTATACAGTAAACAATAGTAACAATAAAATTATTCAGTTCCCCAGTGGAGTCGCCACTATGTTATCACTCAGATTTTCCTTGAAGTTGTTGGAAGAGGAAAGGGGTCTGAGGTAACCACAAACCAACTTTTAGGTACAGAATATAGCCAATATGTACCCAGAGAGGGCTCTCTCTTTATGTTTTAGCTTTGTTTTGAAAAGTATTAGGGTAGTTATGTAAGTTCAGGGATTTTGATTGAAATTGGGTGATGGAATTCTATAGCAGAGGGTAAGACTGAGTAATTTAGGCCATTGGGCTAATGGATTCAAAGAAGGATGGCTTAACTCGATTAAGTTTCTTAACAAGAGATGGTTTCATAGGGCAAGGTAATCAAATAGGGAACAATTATAGATCTAAGGTGAATGGAATGGACTCGAAATGTGTGAAGGGAAATTAAGAATCCTTCAACATATTCAAAAGAGGGAACTTGACTGATTGTTGACAAAGAGCAATTAAGAATTATTTATCAAATAATCAAAATGAATAAACTAGAAAACAAGAGCAATTAAGAATTCACTGTTTAAGCTAGTTTAGAAGAAAACATTTAGAATAACAACGATTGAAAACAAATTGCACTTAAGCACTTTTTGATTTATTCCTTTTCGTTAACCATTCAGATATGAAACACAAATGGTTTAATAAACAAGTATAAAACTCTAAAACATGAAGAGATAGATGACTTATTGATCCGTTGTCTGATACAAGAATCCTGTGAAAAGTCTTTTGCTTCAATTCTTTATCCAGCTATCCATGTGAAATTGATCCAACAGCACTTTATTCCAAAATAATCAGTATTACAACAAAGTCTAAGAATATCCCCATCAACACTCTAATTGAGGGAGTATTTATACAAAAAATTATAAAAAATATCTCTTAACAAAATGAGATATAATCTAGGATGACTCATGGATATATTACAAGAAAATAGAGACAGATGGTCTCGTAGATAAGAAAAAGGATAACCGATGTTGTGTTGTTTCCTTCTTTTGAGAGTGTGCTGGAGGCAGGCCCTATGATTGGGCTTGCTGCTGTCCTCTTTAGTAATTTTGTGTTGGCTGCTCTGTTTTACTGATACTCTTTACCTGTACTGATACACTTTGACTTCTATTTGATCTTAGTTTATCCTTTTTATCATGTCTTACTGTAGTAAACAATCAAAAATTCATGTTTTACAAAAGTTCTAACATTTCTTCCCACCATTGAGCTTCCGGTATTCTGGTCCTTTGAAGCTTCCTCAGAGTTTCATCAATCGCTGTATATCTGAAGAAAGTAGGCTGAATTGGGAATAAGTGTTTTACCTCATGTTCGAGATAAAACAAATTTTCCAGATTGTCATGAAGAATCTTTCCTGTAGGCAATGCTTTTGTTACTGATGAACTAGTTGAGGATCTGGCCTGATCGTCAGCATGCTTGTTCAATTTCTCTACATAAATTTCAAGGTTCATTAATTTATCGTCTGAAACTAAAGGACTTGGCAATCCTTTATTCAACAAAATATACAATCTTTTTGTGAAAACATTGATTTCTTTCTGCATATCAGAGCATCTTCTTTCTAGATTCTGCATCAGAGTTCTCTTAGTAAAAACTCTTTTTATCTCCAAAATTGTTCCTGTTCTGTCTTGGATGCCGAGTTCTTCAAGTTGATATATGTTCTTAGTGTTCAAAAAGTGTATAATTTCATTGGCTTCTTCAGGCATGTTCCCTAATTCTTCTCTTGCTTTTAGAATTTCTTCCAGAGCTAATTTAACCAAATCATTCTACTCATACATTATTTGAACTGATGGCCAGACATCTTCTATTGATTGAATGATGTCGGTCCAAATAATTTCTTTGATTTCTCCCAAAGGTTTTTCCAATGTGAGATCCCTTTCTAATGCTCTCACCAATTTTTCTAATCGGTTGATCTCTCTCGTTTTTTCTGCAACACTTATCTTTGAGAGATCATATTTTTGTTCTAAAGTGGTGAATTGTACCTTTGTTCTCTGGAGCTTTGTCACTTGGAGTTTCAATTCTTCCATTGATTTTATTAATTCTTTAGTGCTTAAATTGGAAGTATTGCCCTGTAATAATTCTGCTGACTGACCTGTTGTTGTTGTACCTGTAATTACTTCTGTTGTAGACACTGGAATGTTTGCCTGCTTGTCCTTTAATGCCTTTTCAAGTTCTTTTTCAGTCTCATTTAGTTGTTCATTCAGTTTCAAAAGAAAATCCATCAATTCTTCTTCAGAGTTTTGCTTTATAATTTCTGCAGTCTATGGATGTCTTGAGGATGGTAACTTCAGTTGTTTTCTCAAGGCTGCAATATCATCATCTTTCTTCTTAATCAAGGCTTCTATACCCTTGACATCTTTGGGATTATGACCCAATCCAATAATTATTTCTTCCAAAGTATTTATTTTGTTGTCCTTAGCCTGGGAAGAGGATTTTTCAAGATGCAATTGAGCATTAGTATTCTCCAAAGAATCCTGTAATTTTTGGGTCATCATTGATTTATCAGTCAAAGTAGAATAAATCATTTCACCTGTTTGTTTATGCAGCTCAATCTGATCCAAAGGATGAATATCCTTTGCTATGACTTCAAAATTGGTTCTGATATAATCTGCAGCTGTTTGAGGCTGCTGCACTTTGGGTTTGAAGTGACTCATTACCATTTTACCCTGTTGGATGTCATAAGCTGACATCAATCTTTGTTGATTTTTAGGAGCCATCTTCAAATATTGATTGTAGACTTGAAGTCTTAGTGGATCATTTATGGCCTTTATATTTATAAATGTCCTTTTAATATCCCACGCATCTTTCATTGGTGGTTTGAAAGATGATACTTCTGCACTTTGCTGCCTTTGGAGCTCTTTTCTCTGTGAATTAGTGGATGTCCCACTGATTGTACATGTTTGCTGACTACCTAATTCTTCTCTCCTCTAACTATCAGGGATTTCTTGAACATATTCTACTTCTAAAAGAGGATTTAATTTTTGTCTTTTAACATCAGGTTTTTCTGAAGATCCACTGATAGGGGTAGTTGTATCTGCATCCCTCTTCTTACATTTTTCTTCATTAACAGGAGTTTACAAAATTGAAATTTCAGCCACATTAATTTGAGTGGGGGAAATCTGTATTTGGCCTTGTTCCTTAGAAGTTTCAGGTTGTTCTATCATTGTGAATTTCTCTGTAACTTGTATATCAGTCTCTTTTTCTTTCCCTTTGGATGCTACTGTAGCCAATGCACTGATTTCCTATAAATTTTGCTAAGAGGATCCAGCAAAAGAAGGACCAATTCCTGGTCTTTGCACCTATCCAAAAGAATCCAGGTCAAGTATTTTCTCAAGATCTTTCATAACATTTTCAACACTGACCTGTTCACTATCTTGTTCTATCAACGTCCCTTCCATCCATTCAATCATATTGGCATATTGTTCAATTTTTGGAATTCTATGATGAAGGTATGGTGACAATTTGTTTTTCATTCTCCTATCACAAATAAAGCTGTTTGGGTCATAAGGTACCCAGTAGAAACTTTTTTGCAATTTGACATAGTATTCTAAGATTATTTCAGCTTCTTTCCCTGCATCCCTAGAATTGCAGACAAAAGGACCTAATTGACTCTTAATTCTGAGTTGAGCTTTTTTCTTTGCATTGCAAAAATGGACTATGTCTGAATTTATCATCTGTTTGAAATATTCTAAGGCAAAGAGGCTCATTGGGACATATTTTGGTAACTTGAAAGGACAAAGCTCACACCCATATATTCTAATTTCTGTATGATTCCGGTATAGGTACCAATCACCTATCCTGTATTGCTTTGAGAGTTGGAGAATTTTCTTGATGTCACTATTGAGCCTAGGAGAGGAGACTCCTGTTAATAAGGTGGTTGCAGGGTGCACAAACAGGTCAATGAACTCATTATAAGAATAAGGATAATCAGAGGAATCATGAGTGATTGCAGACCAAAACATTACAGACCTAGGATTTCCTTTGGCATCAAGTTTCTTGACATGGAAAGGAAAAATCTTTGATTGATAGTAAAGCATGAGATGGTATATAACAGAGGAATATTTGAACACTTTCATTTTCCAATCTCATGAACTAATCATGGATTTTATCAGCAATATCGGAAGCAAAATCATATTTGACAACAGGGGACTGTCCAGGGGTAAAAATGGACAACAATACTAGGGTTAACTGATCAACATATTCGCTAGTATTGAAACCCATTACAGAGGATATCATATTCAAAATGAGTCTGCCCATATCTGTGAAAAAATTATATCCATAAGGAGGTTGGCCTTTGGGTTGATGTTCTGGCAACATGAAAGTTTGGCAAAGGCAATTTAACTCTTCTTGGGATAAATTGGCCGATTTCTCAAGTAAATCTCCCATGGAAAGGGGAGTCAGGGCTTGACCAGGCTGAAACTGCAACATTTCGTTGATAGACTGAGAATTTATTGGGAAAAGGACGGTTTGATTCGGGGACATGACTGCCCGTTGATTGGGATCATAATTGGCATGGCAGTAATAGATTATTTCAGGAAAAATGTGGATTGAGGGTAGAAGGTACACTGGAAGATTGGATTCCCATAGTCCAAAAATGTCAGAGCCGTTCAGGTAGCTATCTCTGCAGTGGCAAAAAATTCGGAGAGGATTTTCACTAAGGACGAGGTCTTTAATTTGGAAATCCCTATCTGCTAGAGGCAGATAGTCTAAATCTCTGTGAGGGGCATTCAGGGGTGCGACATTCAAAGCCACGGGAATTTCCATTTTTTGTTCTTGTGGATTCAAAAATGAATTCGTGTTTTGATGAAAAACAGGCACAATCACAGGTTTGGGAACACAATTGCAAACTTGGGAATTGAGGAATGAATAAAGACCAATCTTGAACCCTGTTTCAGTTTTCCGTGTGGAATTAAAACAAAAGCCAATATTTTGCAGAGTTCAAAGGGAATTTGGGTAAATACCTATTTTCCAGTAAATAAACAGTGACTAAAACAGGTGTTGGCTATGGCAGATGAATTCTGGATTGCTCGACTGCAATTTTCCTCAGCAAGGTGGTTGACAATCTTAGACAGTTGATTTTGGAATTTGTTGCATGGGACACTGGTCACTGCACGGGATAGTGAAAATGACACGGGTTCATTTGTTTTATTTGCAAAGTCAAAGGATGGTGGGTTTTGTTATTTTTTTAATGGATGACGTCAGAAAGTACGGTTGGTATGTCATGGGAGGCAAGTGGTAAGCGGTATTCATCGCACAGCTTTTGGGGACGGGCGGTTTTCAGTGGAGGGTGAGCGATTCCATACAATATACGACACGTGGTGCGGCACTGTACAAAAAACCGCTTGGCCATCGCACATTATCGTTCAGACGTGGAGGCGCAGCGATATGGACGACAACCTTTGATCGCAGATTGTTTGATCGAACGGTCATCGGGAAAGGGAGATGACAGAGCGATAATAGGGTGGGCCCAATGTAATTAAGTGTGAATTAATCGCATGGGGGGGGGGGGATTCTATTGGTGATGTGTGTTTTTAATTAACCGTGAGGGTTAATTAACATGTTTTAATGCGACGGGGATAAGGGATCACGATTTGATTAATTAATCACCATATTGAGGTTATATTTCAACCAAAGGGGCGGGATAATATATTAATTTGGGAATCTTATTAAAATAATACGGGAAAAATGGGAATTTGTATAGGGATTTAAATAATAAAGTTAAAAATTAATATGAAAAATGAATGGAAGCGCTAAGTATAAAAACATTTGGTTTATGTATTCAACTTATGCTTGCATGAATATGGTTTTTTGTGAAATATTGCATAATGTTCCTAAGTAAAATGGGATTTTACTTAGGAAAAGATTTTTTGGATATGAATGAATAATCTTATGAATAAGTACTTAGGCTTTTTTCAATTATTGGGCCGAGGGTCCGGTCCCTCCAAAAGTCAAGGAAATGCCTTGAGCCCCTCTAATTTTCAAATGCCTTAATACTTAGGGGAAATTAGTGAAATTTTTAGGGAAAAATGAGAAGGGAAGTTAATAATTTGACTCTGCTTTGCTTGAAATTATTCCAGTGTAGTGTCTGCCTTTGCACTTGTGATAAAAGTAAATATTTAACACATCTAGAGTCATTATCCATCACATTTAATTCTGCAACAACATCTACCTACCCTACCTACTTTATCCTACCATTTTTTCTTCTTTATTAGGGTGCACTTAGATTGGAAAACCCTTATCACACTTTTTCTTTTTACATGTAGAAATCTATCTAACTCTAACCTTATTACATCCAAGGGCTCAGATTAAGCTATTGAGCTCCTTTTATTTACTCTACCTATCTATTTATCTTCCAAGATTAAACACTTTGGTCAGATTTTATTCTCTATCTCTAAAACATAAAATTGAAAGATGAACTAGCCAAGCTTAAACTGTTTGACTGTTCAACAAATTGTGGCATAAGATACAAGTTGCACACAATTTTTTTATTTACATAAGAGCAAAAAGTAGTGGCATTTAGACTTGCACACTTTCCTTGGCCTTTCTTTTGGTGGGGTTCATTTTTTTTTTTTTTTTTGGCCATTTTTTATTCTTTTCACCCTTTGATTTTTCTTTTAGGGTATACCCTCTTTACATTTTTTAAATTTTTTTATTTTTTTGACAATATGGAAAACCTTTGCAACAAGAAAAGGTATGAACATATTACATAGATCATCAAGTCAATCATGATATATGAAACCCATTGGTATAGGAGTCTAACAACTTCTATGCCCAAAAAATATCTCAATAAACCTAAGTAAGTCATTTCAAATTCACTCTTCATGACTGCTTTAAAATCAGCAATGAGAGAAACATCATTGCTTATGAAAATCAAATCATCTACATATAAAACAAAAATAAGAATTTTACCATCATTTTATTTGATGTAGAGTGTGGGTTCACCATCACACTTGTCAAACCCATTTTCCACCAGGTAAGCATCAATTTTTTTGTACCATGCTCTTGGTGCTTGCTTAAGCCCATAAAGAGATTTCTTCAACTTCTTGGCCTTCTATCTCATAGCCAAGAGGTTGTTCAACATATACCCCCTCTTTCAACACTCCATTCAAGAATGTTGACTTTACATCCATTTGATAAAATTTCCACTTTTGTTGTGCTGCTATTGACAACATTGTCTGCACTGTTTCCATCCTTGAAACTGGTGCAAAGGTTTCCTCATACTCTCTTCCTTGTTGCTTCTTATATCCTTTGAAAACTAGCCTTGATTTGTGCCTTTCTATCTTGCCTTCAATTTTTCTCTTAGTCTTATAGACCCATTTCAATCCAATAACTTATTTTCCTTGTGGGAGGTCCACTAACTTCCATGTGTCATTCTTTTATACTGCTCCAATCTCTTCATTCATTGCTTCAATCCAATTCTCTTCTTTTACTGCATCTTCGAAATGGATTGGGTCATCAACATGAAAAAATAAAGCAAATAAAGAATTTATACTAGCATTATTATTTACTTCTTATTGGTTATAAATTTCACTCAAATTTCTGAATCTTGGTCTTCTTATATTTGCTGAAGATGTGCTTAGAATTCCACTTGAACTCGTGGGAGTGTTTGGAGAAGCACTTTCTTAATTTTGCATTGTTTCTCTATTGATTGCTTGTGATGTGCTATGTTGAGCTTGTGTAGGCGGAGGAGGAGCCACCATTGAGGAAGTATTTTCTGCAATCAATTCCTCTTTGTCTTCATGTGAAATACATGTCTTCACATTTACGGTCTTCTCTAAACTTCCATCCTAAGCTTCTTCTTCAATGAATTGAACATCTCTGTTGATTATTACCTTCTTGGTTGATGGATTATAGAGCTTGTAGGCCTTGGATTCATCACTGTATCCAACAAATATACACTTCTCCCCCTTGCTATCCAACTTCTTCCTTAACTGATCCGGGACATGTGCATATGCCACACATCCAAATACTCTCATGTGAGTGACAAACTGCTTTGTTCCTATCCATGCTTCTTCCAGAACTCTGTTCATAACAGCTTTGGTTGGACATCTATTTAAAATATATGTTGCACAATTGACAACTTCTACCTAATACTCATTTGGAAAATACTTTACCTTCAACATACTTCTTACCATGTGCATGATGGTTATATTCTTTCTTTTTTATACACCATTTTGCTGCGATGTATACCTTGTGGTAAATTGCTTGTGTATTCCATGCTCCCTGCAGAAACGTAGGAAGTCTTTGGAGATATATTCTCCTCCTCTGTCAGTTCTCAACACTTTTATGTAGTGCCCAATTTGCTTCTCAACAAGAGCTTTGAAGTGGTAGAACTGTTCAAACATTTCACTTTTCTGTTTTATAAAATAAACCCATGTCTTCCTTGTGTAATAATCTATAAATGTCAAAACATAATGACTGCCAACTAATGATGGTGTTTGCATTGGTCCACACAAATTTGAGTGGAAAATCTCCAAGGGTGCCTTTGCCCTTATACTCTTTCCTACTGGAAATGATTCTCTGTGTTGTTTTCCCAAGATGCAGCCTTCACATAGGCTGTATGGTTTCTCTATGAGTGACAATCCCTTTACCATGCCTTTTCTATGCAACAGGTTCAAACCTCCGAAATTGAGATGTCCAAATCTCAAATGCCATAACCAGTTTTCATCTTTCACTTCTTCTTGAAATACCTCTTGTGTGATTGCTGCTACAACACCTCCTTCCTTTAAGTTTGTTATGATCTTGAGAGGAAACATCCTATTTCTTGTCATATGCACTTTTGCAATGACCTGTCTACTTGGAAGTATATCCATGATTATACACACATAATTCTTAAAAAACACATTGTAGCCCTTATTCACGAGCTATCCAATGCTTAGAAGGTTACATTTCAGGCCAGGTACATAATAGACATCTGGCACAAACTTCTTTTCTCCTTTCTTTTTCAAAATTTTTACTCTTACTTTCCCCATGATAGAGACCTTGCTATCAGCCCCCGTTTTCACTTCAAATTTCACACTCTCATCTAGATTGGAAAACATTGCTATGTTTCCAGTCATATGGTTACTACACCCTGAATCTAAAAACCATACATCTTCTTGTTTTTATTGTGATACATTACAAGTTAAAAGCACATTTCCTTGGTTCTGATTTTCTCTTGTAAAATTTACACTAGGTTTACTACCCATGTCATTTTGTTTCTTTCTAAATTCATTGGTATAATGCCCATATTTTTTGCAATAATTACATTGGACTTGAGATTTATCATACCTCTGTCCTTGTGCTTGATTCTGGCTTGAGCATTCGCTTTGATTTTGGTTGCTGCCCCTTCCACTTGTGCTTGCAGGGTTGCTTCTTCCACCTCTGTGTGGGCTTCTTCCTCTTCCTTGGTAGTTTGATCTTCCTCGACCTCTACCTCGACCAAAAGAAATTTGTGTCTTGAATGCATGGCAGCTCCAATGAGGAATTCTATGCTCTATTCAGTTTGTGCTCATGAGACATCAGTGATGCATGAAGTTCATCAACTGAAAATTGTGAGAGATCCTTTGTCTCTTCAATGGCCACTACTATGGCATCAAATCTTGATGGTAGAATTCTTAACACTTTATCCATTATTATCCTTTCCTCAAGTGTCTCTCCATGAGACCTGATTTGGGTAACCAACCCAATCACATGTGTGAAGAATGAGTCTATATTATCAGACTCTTTCATACAGAGAGTTTCAAAATCTTTCATCAGCATTTGAAGTTTTGTTGTCTTCACCTTCTCCATGCCTTGATAGGTTGTCTTGAGGATATCCCATGCCTCCTTGGACATCGTTGCTGCTGCAAATCTTGGGAAAATACTCTCATGTACTACTTGGAAGATATAGAAGAGGGCTTTGGAGTCCTTCTTCCTATTATATTTTAACAAGTCTCTTTCTTCTTGTGTCAAAGCATTAAGCACTGTTGCATCTATTGATTCTGGAAAACCATTTTCCACCAGCTCCCAAATATCTTGTGGAGAAAACAGGGCCCTCATTGTAATGGCCCAATAATCATAATTGTTACCATTGAACTGTGGTAGTTGTGGATTTTTCAGGCTCGTGATTGTTGGCTGCCATTCTGATTATGTAAACAAACAACCTTCTTGTTTGTATAAAACAAAAACCTTCTCACTGATGGAGAAATACGCTTCTCAAAAAATCAACCTTTCAGCTTCTTTAGTAAAGAGAGCTTGTTCTTTTACCAAGAGCCTAGACCTGCTCTGATATCATGTTGGAAATTCTGAATAAACAATAAACAGAGGGATGCGTTCCCCCACAACATAGAGAATGCAGAATACGCACAGAAAAGAAAAAAAAATCATACACAGACAGAGAGCAAAAACGCACAGGAGAGGAACTTTTTTAATTTATTCAACTCTTCTCTGAAAACATATGAAATTACATATATATATATTACAAAAATGGTCGTAGCCTATTAAATTAATGCATTTAAATGTTGGATGGATGAGTAACAACCAATCACCTCTTTGTTGTCAAAGCCCATTTCTTCATTAAACGGCGCACAGAGCCGCGTTATTGTTTTCACATGAAACAACGTTGTTATCACTAGAAAATCGTACAAGCAAAGAAAACATTATTTAATGTCAGACAGAAGGATTTACAGGGCTAAGAGACATTATATAATCTGAAAGTATTTAAAAAATCTCTAAGGTCTGAGGAAAAATCAAATTTGAACTAGTCAAATATGCCTTTGCGCGCAAAATCCTTCGATAAACGCGCCCTTGCACACCTTTTGACCCAAAAATAACACAATCATGGGAGTGGTGGAAGTCACTTTCTAGGACCACAAAATCACACTCCAAGACATTGATTCCACACTTGAAGTCGCCTAAGGATAGCCACCCAAGCCTCCTAAGGACATCACGGGAGCACACAATGGAATACATGTGGCACACAATGGAATCACCCTCCTCTCTTGGGTCACCATCCACAATGTACCAAGAGAGGGAAGGAGGATTTGAATTCTCCTATAAAAGGCCACCAAGAGATGAGAAACTGGAGAGCACATTGTTATGTTGGCCAGAATTTCCCCAAGCAATACCAGCAGTGTGTGATCTGGAGCAGAGATAGAGGGGAATCAGTTGTTGGCCATCCAAAAACTCCAGTCCTCCATAGTAGAGAGAGGGAGACCTTGCGACAAGGTAGCTTGGAAGTGAAGACATCATTGCATCGAGACTTAGAACCCTAAGTTCTAAGGGCCCCTTGGAAAGTGGGTTAAAGTTTCATCAATATTTCCTACCAGTACTCAATAAGAGGGGACGTAAGCGCTGTCGTTTGGATTATTGAAGTTGTTTGAATATATTTAAAGATTTTGTGTTATTTGTTTTAGTTTTATGTTTTAATATGCATGCTATTTCTCTATCTAGTATGTTTATGTTCTAGCATGTTCCACTAACTTGATTGAATCCATATATTTTCTGCCCGTGACCAATAACTTAAGAGGGAAAACCACACCCCTTAAGTTGGTGTGATTTCGTACATACGTGCACCAAACACACTAACACAGGATTGGCAACTCCACTAAATTTTATTTCCAAGTTTATGTGGTTGTGCCTTGTTGCAGAGACCTCCATCTGTGCTGTGGAGTTGGGCTGGAATTGCCCCCTTCCTCTCCTTCATTCTCTGATTCATCCCAAGTGACAGACTGAAGCAGAAGAGCTCCAAAAAATTACATTGCAGGAATTTGCATGCATTTCCCATAGGTAGATGCGCCCAAGGCACGCGTTCAGAGCTGACCTACGCGCAGACATCGCACTTGTTTCAGCCTTTTACGTGCAAAAAACAGAATGAGAAATTTCTCCTATATTTCCATCTCTTCCTGCTTGTAAAAGTGCCTAGCAGCCTAGAATACATTTGCCAGCATTGGTTGAGGTGCCCTGCAGCTTCCTAAAGTTAACTCTTAGTTGCTTTTGGTTGGCTTGGTGTTAGTTTTATTTCAAGTTGATTTTTGCAAAGTTCACACATATTTTAAGTAGTGGAAAATCAACTTGCATTCCGAAAAAATTTATGTTTTTCAAATTTATGTACCAAAACACCTAGATAATTAGCCGAAGTAAGTGGCCCAAGTCCACGCATGCTTAGCTAGTTCCTTTTTCTAGTGTAAAAGTCATTAGTTTAGTTCAATTTTTGCACTAGGATTTCGGGACCAGGATTGAATTGTCGATAGAAGAGCAAGTAATCTATGCTGCCTTTGCACCCTTCGGTGATCCTAGGCAAGGATATGAATGCTCTCTATTCACAACTCACCATCTCCCTATAGTTGGTCACATAGATTAACTAGGAAAAATTGAAAGTGGCCCATATCCGCGCATGTTTTTATTTTGAGCAAGGAACAATAGAACATAGTTTAATAGGGGATTTTGAAAAGGATCATCGCATATCCAGACGTTCAAACTATGTGCTTGTTCACTTTTTTCTCACACACATCCACACACTAAGAAAAGCAAAGACACCTAAAACTAACTTAACAAAACTCACTAAATTCTCCCCACAGGGGCCACAAAAGTGTTGGGAAAAATACTGAGAGGGGGGGTGGGGGGTGAATCAGTATTTAGAGCTGACTGAAAACTTTTTACTTTTTCTTTCTCTTAAAACCATACGCTACTTTATTGAACCCAACTCGCGTATACACGTGGATATCCTTAAGAAAAGTTGTGTATGTCCAAAGATCTTATTATGCATTTAATTCTTTACTTAGATCATTGCATCATGCATCATTCATTCATCAGATGTTTAGTAAGCAGTAAGCATGTGCAGTAATAATAGAATAAACCATAACACATAAGAAACACACATGAACACCAGTATTTAAGGTGGAAACCCAATTCGGGAGAAAACCACCGCTGCTGTCATCTCTGTCTTCAATATTTATTATAAAGAAAACTTCTTACAATTTTGTACTGGCGTAGACTCATACCAGCACGCAGGCACCCACGTGCAGAAGGCTGCAACCTTCTCTCGTTCTCCAGCCACTACTGGAAGGGAGCTCCAACCCCCTGATCTCATTTACCAGCCTCTCCTGGAAGGGAGCTACTACCCCCTGTTCTCATTTACCAGCCTCTCCCTGAAGGGAGCTACTACCCCCTGCTCTCGTTTACCAGCTACCACTGGAAGGGAGCTACAACTCCCTCACTGAAGGCTTCGACCCTTAGCACCATTGCGGACCACGTTTCATCAATTTTCATACCGGATCCAACAGCTTCCACACAACATACCTTGTAGGCCACTTTTCATCAGATTTTCAGACTGGACCCACTCCACACATTTAAGCTCAACATACATCAAACTCAAACTTATAACCCCATCAATTCATTCATTGAATCATCAACCAATCAACCAACAACTTGATCTTTAATCAACATAATCAGTAGCATAATCAACATTCAAACAACCCAGATCTGTATGAATACATCATTGACAGATAGCAGTAAAACAACAAAACATATCAGAAATTTCATTCCACACACTTCAGAAAAACCCTAGATTCCATACGAGCTTCTTCTGAAACGAACCTGCGTATATACGTGCTTTCATAGAGACAAACCTGTGTATAGATTTGCAATTATTTCAGAGCTGACCTTTGATTTCATACGCGCTTTTTCTGAAACGAACCTGCATATATACGCACTTTCATAGAGACAAACCTGCGTATAGATCTGCAACATTTCAGAACTATGCAGCTCTTCAGAACAGATAACTCAGATCTCACCCTTTACTTCAACAAAGATTCGCCAGATCACAGATCTAAACATTCCATAAACAGATCTAGAAAATACATAGTCATTTCAGATCTAGAGATCCCTCTTCATCATTTTCTTCATAGGTGCATTATTAATTCAGATCAATCAATAAACTGTTACCCATTCCATCCAGATATACTTCAGAGTGAAGTATTCATTAAAACCCAGACCTATGCACCCACTTGCACTATGATCTTCTTCTCCTTATATAGATTTAGCCTTTGTCAATACCATGAGTCAAAACCACTCAACTGCTGATGGTATTCCTGGATCAAATAGATAATCCAACACTCAATACAGTGGGCCAATACCATGGTAATGCCCCTAGGTATCATGGTTTTTAGAGTGCAAAAGGCATACGCGACTTGGAGCGTTCATATCCGCGTGTATACGCGATTTCTCTTCAAACTAGATGTGTATATACTAGTCCTGAATGTATACGCGGGTTTCCTTCACAAAAGTAGTGTATACATTGAATACATATGTGGGTTGCCTTCATAAAAGTAGCGTATACATTGTGACATATTATATTTATCATTTCTCTGGAACTTACTGAAATTCCTTTTTCTGCTACTTCTGAATTGATCTGTAGATACATCATTTTTACATCTTTAACAAATAGGTTTCCATCAAAACAACTTCATCAAGTAGGTTTCCATCAAGGACAACTTCATCAAGTAGGTTGCCATCAAGGACAACACATTAAGTAGGTTGCCATCAAGGACAACACATTGCATCATATTGCCAACAATCTCCCCCTTTGGACTTGATGGCAACCATGATGGTGTTTGATCACCACAACATATAGATACATTGATTATAACCATTATTCAAACACCATGATACTCTCCCCCTTTGACATCAAGGGCAAAGGGCGGATCAAAACCAAAACAAGGTTTTTCTTCTCTTGTAGAAAGAAGAGCTATGTAGATCTGATGTGCACTAAAGTTACCATGCTCCCCCTGAGTTCACGCTGAATCTTCAAACATATTTTTCAATGAAATACATGACTCTATGACCATTCCTATCACCAAGGACTCATACTTACATCAATGATCCAACCAAGTGGATTTACATATGTGACTCAAGTACCCAACGAAGTGGGTTTACACATTTTGACTCAACTACTCAACCAAGTGGGTTTACAAATTTGATGAAGTCCTTACATGACTGAATATAACAATTTACATCATAGGTCTCAACATAACCTTTTCATCAAATTACAAATATGACTTTTTATAACCAATACCAAAAAGACCTCAAGAGAGAGATCATATTTCAGAACCATCATAATGCCAACAATGCATTACTCTCAGCAAGGCTAATGCTCCCCCTGAAACTGTGCTCCTGTCCTTGAGCTGACTCACTGTTTTTCTTATCAGAAAAACATACGCTTCTGCCTCCAACGGAACTCGCGTGTATACGCGGCTTTAGTTCATGAAACCCTCGTATGAAAAGTGAAATAATGAAAATTTCACAGCTCCATTTTCTCCTGGATTTATACATTCTCTACCTGTCTTCTGTTGTCACATTAAATGCATTGTTAGAAATAAACACAACCAGAATTACCAAACCAAGCATGGGAATCATCATATATTTCTCCCCTTGTGATGATACATTACTGATTCCTATAATGTATCTCACTTTACTCCTGCAATCATTATGAGAAGTAAACTTTAGAAGAGGATGACTGCAGTAGGGTCAATATTCCCTACGTTTTTGACCGGTCCTCCTTTTTCCAGCTTTGCTTGAAATTTCTTATTGTGTGCTGGAAATTATCCAATTTCTCAGATCTATTCATCCTGCATTATTTTTCTACATGTCCATACTTGTTACAAGCATAACATCTTGTGTGACTAGAAAAGTAAGCATAGGGATCATAATGTGTTTTTATATTCTTTCTTCTATTGCAATCAGCTGCTTTATGACCAAACCTGCTGCATGAAAAACAATATCCCTTAAAGAAACTAGTACCTTTCTGTGTAGAATCTGTTTGTTTGTGACTGAAACAATCTACTTCTGCAATTGGCTGCAACATGCCCATAATTATGAAATTTAAAGCATTCAACATTATTGATCAAAGGAGAGAATCGATTGATGATTCTATAGTTAGGAGGGAATGATTTCTTTTGAGAATTCATGATTGTCGGTTGACCTTTTGTTTCTTTCAACACTTCAGGTTTTGCATTGATATCCTTTGAATCTTTAGCACTTTCTTGTGAATTAGATTCTCCTTTAACAATTTCATGAAAACCAAGACCAAATTTAATAGAAGGAGACCTTTGACTACTAAGAATATTGTCCAGAATCTTAGTACTATCTTGAAACCTCAAGATTTTATCTTTTTCTTCTAATTTACCTTTTAAAATGTTTACCTCAACGTCCAATCTTTGGCATTGCTTCTTCATACTTTCTTCGACCCTTCTTCCTTCTTCTACTTGATCATTCAATTTTAAAATATCTTCTTTCAACCCATTTTCTTGTTCTTCAAAAGTTTGTAAAAGTAATTCATTCTTCTTATTTGATTTTTCCAGATCTGTTTTGAGAGAGATGATTTCTGCTTCAAGTCTTTCAATTCGATTGGTTACTTTATCCTGCAGTATTTGATACATTTCTATCTGTCCATTCATTCTAGAGATCATATCTTTGTAGATAGATTCCTTCTTTTTAAATTGATCTTCAACATTAATCTTGAGATTTGCTTCTAGACCCATACTGTTACTTTCACTATCATTTTCACTATCTTCACCATTGCTTTCATAAGGAAGTGAATCACAAGAACAAGGATTAATACCTTTTGCATCATCTTCATTTTCTGTCGTACACGATTTCTGAGATATCTTCTTTCCTTGATTAGCCCTCTTCTTTTTCTTCCTTCCCTTTGTGAAATTATCATCATCCATGGTAGATGCCATGAGCACTTGCAGATCTTGGTCAGAATCTTCTTCATCCTCATTTGACACTTCATCATTATCTTCATATTCAATTCTGAGAGTTTGGAGTTTTGCACTTTTTACCTTTGTATCTCCTTCATAGCTTTGAATGATTTTGTCCCATATTTCTTTTGCTGAATTTGACTGCTTTGGCACTGATTTCATATTTCTTCCTTTCTGCTGCATCAGTAGGAATAATTGCCGGATACTGATAACCTTCTTCCACGATTGCCCATACTTTTTCACCAAGGCTTTACAAATATGCTTTTGTTCGTATCTTCCAAAATAACAGATTACTTACATTGAATAGAGGTGGCCTTATAGAAAATACTCCTTCATGACTTCCCATTGCGACAAATCTCCTTCAAGCGATCAAGCTTCTCCAGAAGGACCTCCTCTGATACCAATTGTTGGGAAAAATACTGAGAAGGGGGGGGGGGGGTGAATCAATATTTAGAGGCTGACTGAAAATTTTTTACTTTTTCTTTTTCTTAAAACCATACGCTACTTTACTGAACCCAACTTGCGTATACACGCATATATCCTTAAGAAAACTTGCGTATGTCCAGAGATCTTATTATGCATTTAATTCTTTACTTAGATCATTGCATCATGCATCATTCATTCATCAGATGTTTAGTAAGTAGTAAGCATGTGCAGTAATAACAAAATAAACCATCACACATAAGCAACACACATGAACACTAGTATTTAAGGTAGAAACCCAATTCGGGAGAAAACCACCACTGCTATCGTCTCTATCTTCAATATTTATTATAAAGAAAACTTCTTACAACTTTGTACTGGCACAGACTCATACCAACACGCAGGCACCCACCTGCAGAAGGCTACAACCTTCTCTCGTTCTCCAGCCACTACTGGAAGGGAGCTCCAACCCCCTGATCTTATTTACCACCCCTCCCCGGAAGGAATACGACCCCCCGCTCTCGCTACTGTACCCTCCGGCGGGGAGCCACTACCTCCTCGATCTTCGCTACTGCCCTCTCCTCGAGCGGGCTACCGCTCTCGCTACCAACCTCTCCTGGAAGGGAGCTACTACCCCCTGCTCTCGTTTACCAGCTACCACTGGAAGGGAGCTACAACCCCCTCACTAAAGGCTTCGACCCTCAGCACTACTGCGGACCACGTTTCATCAATTTTCATACTAGTTCCAACAGCTTCCACACAACATACCTTGTAGGCCACTTTTCATCAGATTTTCAGACTAGACCCACTCCAAACATTTAAGCTCAACATACATCAAACTGAAACTTATAACCCCATCAATTCATTCATTGAATCATCAACCAATCAACCAACAACTTGATCTTTAATCAACATAATCAGCATCATAATCAACATTCAAACAACCCAGATCTGTATGAATACATCATTGACAGATAGCAGTAAAACAACAAAACAGATCAGACATTTCATTCCACACACTTCAGCAAAACCCTAGATTCCATACACGCTTTTTCTGAAACGAACATGTGTATATACGTGCTTTCACAGAGACAAACCTGCGTATAGATCTGCAATTATTTCAGTGCTGACCTTTGATTTCATGCGCACTTTTTCTGAAACGAACTTGCATATATACGCGCTTTCACAGAGACAAACCTGCGTATAGATCTGCAACATTTCAGAACTATGCAACTCTTCAGAACAGATAACTCAAATCTCACCCTTTACTTCAGCAAATATTCGCCAGATCACAGATCTAAACATTCCATAAACAGATCTAGAAAATACATAGTCATTTCAGATCTAGAGATCCCTCTTCATCATTTTCTTCATAGGTGCATTATTAATTCAGATCAATCAATAAACAGCTACCCATTCCATCCAGATATACTTCAGAGTGAAGTATTCATTAAAACCCAGACCTATGCACCCACTTGCACTATGATCTTTTTCTCCTTATATAGATTTAGCCTTTGTCAATACCATGAGTCAAAACCACTCAACCGCTGATGGTATTCCTGGACAGGATCAAATAGATAATCCACCGCTCAATACAGTGGGCCAATACCATGGTAATGCCCCTAGGTATCATGGTTTTTAGAGTGCAAAAGGCATACGCGACTTGGAGCGTTCATATCCGCATGTATACGTGATTTCTCTTCAAACTAGATGCGTATATACTAGTCCTGAATGTATACGCGGGTTTCCTTCACAAAAGTAGTGTATACATTGAATCCATACGCGGGTTGCCTTCATAGAAGTAGCGTATACATTGTGACATATTATATTTATCATTTCTCTGGCACTTACTGAAATTCCTTTTTCTGCTACTTCTGAACTGATCTGTAGATACATCATTTTTACATCTTTAACAAATAGGTTTCTATCAAAACGCAACTCATCAAGTAGGTTTACATCAAGGACAACTTCATCAAGTAGGTTGCCATCAAGGACAACACATTAAGTAGGTTGCCATCAAGGACAACACATTGCATCATATTTCCAACAAAAAGAATTTATAGTCTAAGTTAGGATCAAGGGAGTAGGGATCCAATAAGCTGCCTTAATCATTATTCATCTTGAAACATAGGAGTTTACTACTTAGGGAGCTTTCAAATCCACCTATCAACCCACGGAAAATAAAACCCGAGTGCGACAGAGACCCGATTCAGAGGGGGTTAGGCTTAGGCACAATGTGGGAAGGTATCAGTTTGGTCTACCTAACCCAGCTGATACTCGACACTGTTAGCTAAATTTCCAAGAATCCCAAGACTCAAACACTCACGCGGGACGGTGGTACTTAAAGGCCAAAATTTGGGCATCCTTTTCATATAGGTGACGGTGCAGGCAAGCAATATATCCTCTACCCTTACCTTGGTGGATTTTCTTCGGCTGACTAGGGGCATCACCAGCTCTTACGGGACGTTGTGCCAGAACTCGCAAGATATCTTCTCAAGGCCCAGTTATATTTGAGTGTTTGAGGACGATTAGGTCTTCTAGGATTTGAGTATTATACGCAAACAAACAAAAACCATATTTTTTGATTGACTTATCACATAGGATTAATTTAAAGGGAAAATTTATTTTATTTTCACTTTGTTTTATGTATGTGATCGTAATTTTGATTTGATTATAATCTCTATCCTCTCAAATATTTCCAAAGCCATACCTAGTCAACTCCAGAATGGACCCAACAGGACCTCGTCGATCTAGATGTTTTTTGGACCTCCCCCCATTACCGGGAGGGGTTCCAGGTCTTTCTCCATTCAAGCGTCAAAGACGGAATGCTGCCACCATTATTGGTTCATCCTTTATTGGGGCATCTTTAGTTGGGAACCCTGGTCAGTCTCCCAATGCCACACCGCACACAACTCCTCCAACAACCCCTAGATGGCAGAAGAGTGTTACCCATTCAGGAAGCCAGTTGAACGCACAACAGGGTACGTCATAGAAAAACCCCATTCCTAACCAGAACATTGTGTTTTCACAAGTGGCAATGGCTACAACCTCGCAATCACCTTTTCTAGCTTCATTAAATCTACCAGATTTAACCAAGTTGACGAATTAACCCATTGCACACAACCCAATATGGCCTCCCATGCCCACGAAGCTCCCATCAGACATTCAAAAGTTTGAAGGGAAGCAAGCAGAAGACCCCGGAAATCATACCATGACTTTTCACCTGTGGTGTTCGTTGAACAACATCATTGATGATACTATTCGACTAAGACTCTTTCAACACACTCTAATCGAAGTAGCAGCGAAATGGTATGTGGAGCAACTCTCTGCTACACATGGAACCTTCAGCGCCCTTGCCACTGCGCTCCTGACCTATTTTCAACTACCCATCCACCACGATTTCGGAATGGATTTATTGACCCACTTTAGGCAAACCCCCGTCGTCCATATCTCAGACCATCTCCATGAATGGTGGCGACGTCGTAGTTTATGCAAAGCAAAACTTGACGATCAAGTTTTGTTAGACCTATTCCTGAAAAATCTCACTGCAGAGATTTAAAAGGATGTGGCACAACAAAATCCCATATCGGAAGAGGACGCCATCAGTAAGGCTCAACATCTCGAGCTTATCTATACGAAGTCAAGGTATATTTACAATATCCTATCGAACACCCTGTGCCTGAAAACTTACAAAGAATTTCCAGGTGTGTTGAACTCTGCTGACGGTTTAATTGGGTCATTGGCCCAAAGTTACCTAGGCAACAATGTTCAAAACCCCAGTTACACGTATGATTCTACCTAGAACGTACCACAACCCGACTACCAAAGTCATCACATGCCTTCACAAAATTTGACCAGTAGGGCGTCGTTTTATCACCATTAGCACAGAGGACCTTATCCTCCAGCTTAGGGGACCTAGTACGCAGATAGACATACTGATAGAAGAGATCCCCCCCAACAACCATTTTCAAACCAAGGACTGCATTATGCGTAGTCCCCGGCACAAGACCCGCCCATGCAGAATAATGCATAGGTGAAATTTGTGCTTCCTTCCCAAAACCAACTGCGCCAACCATATAGCCAGGAGAAATACCCTCCTAACGTGGTTAAGAAAAAAGGGAAAAAAAAAACTAAAGGAAACCCTGGACAGGGAGGAAACAATCAACAACACCCTCCACTATCTCAGGATGGAGGCAACCCCAACCGAAATCAAAACCAGGAGCCAAGCAATTCCCAACGGCAAAACAAAAGGCCACCTCTTCGAACAAACCATTCTTGTTCAATCTGTGGTGAGTACGGCCATTACACTCACCACTGTTCCGACCTCCCTGAGCTGAAGAAGCTGCAAGGTAACCATAAACAGGGGGGATCCGCCCAGCAACAGGCAGTCATTAAGAGCCCTTCCCCCATCAAGGGATAGTTAGCACTCAGCAAAAAAATCCTGACGAGTCTGGAAAGAACATCCATGAAATATACATGACTGGCGAAGAAATGTTTTTTAAAACACGGAATTGAAATCACGATACCCCACTAGACGTCAACACGTTAGGGGCTAGTACCAGTGCACCAACAACACCGTGGCCATATCAAAGATTCCTATTGAACCCTTACCCAAGATGGCTATGGGACCAACTAGGCGAGCATGAAACTATTCCAAAGAAGCCCATAACTATAGCATCGTGGATGATCTAGCTCAATCTCCCACAGCCATGTCAGCTTTGGAAGTATTGCAGTCATGCCCAAAACAACATAAAGCCTTGCTTTCTCCATTAGGCGCTATCGACTTAAACAAATCCACCCCTAGGCTTCCTTCAATGGTCGCCTTTCAGATACCAGTATTGGTCCAAAATATTACCATTCACCCATGTGTCATTGACGAGGGTACATCCACATGCATCATGTCAAAGAATGTTTGGCAAAATTTAGGGTCTCCTGAACTAAAACCATCAATCATCATACTTAGAGCATACAATGGTTGCCCTTCAACCCCCGTCGGTCTCTACCAAAACGTCCCGGTCTGCTTAGCCAGAAATACAGTCCTTATAGACATTGAAGTCTTGGAAGCTCACTTGGACTATAATATACTCCTTGGTCGAAGTTATATGTATGCCATGTCAGCGATAGACTCCTCCGTCTTCCACACTATGATGTTCCCCCATGAGGACCAGATCGTTACTGTTGACCAATTGATGCATAGCGAAAAACAACCCCTAAAAAACACTGATGTAATTCTACCCTACATAGATACATCCATGAACACGCTTTCATGGTACCAAGAATTCAGCCCCGACCAGTTCAAACCATCGTCCATCCTAGGATTATTCCTAGGAGATCCCCCCATTATCCCTGAGTCATTGCTTGATGTCACAGGAGCTCCGGTGTGCATGATGCCCACATCAAGCATCAAAGCTAGTCAGGACATGGACACAAGCAGTAATGACACCAATTCCTCGACCACGACAACCTCTCTAGCCTACTCCGCTTCCCAAACCCCTTTCCTCTACCCCCCAGCTGGTTTAATATCTCAGCAGGTTTTGGAAACAAGGGTGTTACCAAAATATCTTTCGCAATACCAGTTTGGTATCTCATTCCCCATACTGGGACAAGAGCCACACACATCACCGCCATAGGGTTAAAGCCCCTCAGTCCCGAGGAGGCACCACCCCCTTGCAAAGGAACTTTATATTGCAAAACTGATGATTACGGCTAAGAAAATCGAGAGAGGAAAGAGGGTGGAGACTCCTGCCATACAACGAGAATCGCCAGGTTGCGCCATATGTGATGTAGTAGGTCACCCTACCCACATTTTCCCAGATCTGGACAAACTAAAACTGCTTTTGTGCTCTGAGGCATAAATCGCAACGCCACGGTCCCGAAAAAAGGAACTTGGCACCAAAGGTAAAGGCAAAGCATTATGTACCAATCACGCATGCATTATCTGCAGCAATTATGGGCACTATACCCATCATTTCCCAGAGATCCCGCGATATAGGGATGCCTTACATGCCGTCGAGCGATCCTATCAAGAGGATCCCTCCACCCAGTCATCTGGAGATGAACCTCGTACCATCCTGTACCTACATGAGGAACGACAGGCACCAGAAAGACTCCCAGTCATGCCACCTCCTCGCATCGAGAATTGTTTACTTTGCGATGAGCTCGATAATTTCATCATTGATTTCCCAACTCTGAAAATTTTCCAGCGATGGTACCCCGTTCATATAGTATATCGCAATAACATGGATATCCAGTATTCATGTCAGATATGTGGCGACAATCACCCAGTGCCTCATTGTCACTACATACCTATATTTCGCGCAGCACTAGCTTATATGCTCTCTAATATAGTCCGCCTCTCCCAAGAAGATGGCATGGACTCGGAATCCATGAATAGCTCGACAACCCCAGAAGATGTGATGAGAAGATCCATCCTATTCTCATCAGCTAAAAAGTGACCAATCAGGGAACCCTTAGTTTCCCCCAACCACTCTCTATAGAGAATACCAACATGTGCGTTATGTATAACGCCCAATCACGTGGTCACCACTTGCCCTGATTTAGCAACATTACGACGCTGGTACCCTGCCTGACCACAAACCAAGCACGACGGGACCCCCATATCTAGGCTATTTTGCCCAGTATGTCAGGGAAATCACTGTGGACAACGTTGTACCTATATCCCGCGAGTTCATCCTCTCATTGATATGATTCATATAGTAGAGAAAAAATTGGACGATCTCCTCAAACGATATAAAAACTACATCACCCCTAGGCCAGTAACCCCACACCCACATGGGCATGATGGGAAAATTGGGACGACGCACCAACCAAGCATGACCCATGCCAAACCTAGGATAACATGCGAACTATGCGACCCGAATGAATACCGGTTCAATCAGTGCAAAGAAATGAAGCCCCTCGCAAGCAGTTTTCGCATAGTCTCTTCTTGGCCACAGAGACTTCTATCTAACTAAGAGAAGATCATGCATACTTATTGCCGAATTTTTTCACAATTTCATCATACAATTAAATGTGAGCATCTCCCCAAGCTAAGAGCGGCAATAGAAATGTTAAATCTACACTCCCCAAAATAGTTAGTCACACCCAAGCCGACAACATGGAAATGGAAGAAAAAGACCTCATCTTCTACTACATATCCTTTCCAAGCGTCCACATCTGGGACGACGAGTAGTGTTGATTCCCATACAATCTACTCAGTTGGCACAGTGGTACCATGCACCATTTGCACTGGACAAAACCACAAACCAAAGTTATGCCCACTAATGGGAACGTTCAAGTACCTCTGCACTAGGCACAATTTCCACCAATAGGAAATTGATCAGCCTAATGGGGGACCCAACCATGCCCTCACGCAAACTACCATCACAGAGATTCTTCCCCCACCAAACGCTAATGACATGATACACCATATACGATTCATATCATCATGTATCGGAACTATGACTCGAGTTGTCTGCTCATCTTCCATAGGCGTCGAGTCAGCTACAACTACAAGGGTAGTTGTACCTACGACGATGCAGACCCAATCTGTCTACACTCTGTCGACCGCGCCTGGTTCCACCACATCGATGATGGAATCCTTCTCGTGTCTCTCAACCAACTCTGTAATTATTGAAACCATTCAGCATAATCTTGCACAAGATCAATCCCCCTTAGGGTCCCTATTTCATTCGGATGAGGACATCCTAAAGGTAATGACGAAGCCAGATTATCCATGGGATGCATTGCATCACCGTTCACTTTTTCTCCCCAAGCATACGTTCAATCCTGAAAAGACAAAATAACAAGAGATCTATGCGATCGAATCAAAAGAATTCCTCTCATCAGGAAAAGTCGATTGGTTCAAAAATCCCATCCCAGCGCTCGATGCATTCGAGGAAAGAAATATGTCAAACATCTCACCTACCGTCAAGGTGAACATATCCCAAAATCCTGCAAAGGTCGAAGAAATCTCACTAGGGGCAGCATGCTCTCCAGAAGAAATAGCCTCTTATACCCAATTGCTACAAGAGTATCGAGATATCTTCACGTGGGACTACTCAGAAATGCCTAGGCTTAGTCCCACCATCGTAGAGAACCATATTGACACTTGGCCTAATTTACCTCCAGTGCGCCAGAACAACGTCAACTACACCCATCAAAGGTAGAAGCAATAAAACAAGAAATTGATAAGCTTCACAAAGCCGGGTTTATCTACCCCATCTCTTACACATCTTGGGTTTCCAACCCTGTTCCCGTTATGAAAAAACAAGGCACCATACGCATTTGCACCGATTTTTGGGATTTGAACAAAGCTTATCCCAAGGAAAATTATCCCACGCCATTCATCGACCATGTCATCGATGCTTGTGCGGGACACACGGCTCTCTCCTTCATGGACGAATTCTCTGGCTACAACCAAATTCAAATCCGCCATACAGATTGGTACAAAAACGCATTCACCACCCCCTGGGGCACATTTTGATACAAGGTAATTCCATTTGGCCTAAAAAATGCTAGAGCCACCTTCCAAAAGGCCATGAATTATATATTTCATGACTTGGAACACCTTATCCTCGCCTACTTGGACGACCTAACCATCCGCTCCAAGAAGTGCTCAGACCATCTCGAGGATCTGTGATTGGTATTCCAACGATGCTGTCAATACAAGCTATGCTTGAACCCCCTCAAGTGTGTCTTTTGCGTCACAGCAGGTAGACTCTTAGGTTTTATCATGTCCCAGCAAGGGATTCGCATGGACCCCCTTAAGGTTCAAGCTATCAAAGAGGTACCTCCACCTCGAACCCTCAGGAAACTGCAAAGCCTGCAGGGGACGACAAATTTTCTGAGACGCTTCGTCTCGGATTATGCCAGGTGCGCTCAAGGGTTCCTACGCCTCCTTCACCAGGATATCCCATTCAAATGGGATGATCATGCCCAACAAGCATTCGATGCGCTTAAAGAAACATTATCTTCAGCACCACTCGTCAGTCCCCCAGACTATGACAGAGATTACATCCTGTATCTATCAGCCTGTGAGTCTACCTTAACCGGAGTTTTGATCCAAGAAGGCCCAGATGGGAAGGAGCACGTAATTTATTACGTCACTAAAACCTTATCGGGCGTAGCATTAATATATGATACTAAAGAAAATATGCCCTAGCTTTAATACATGCATTCCAGAAGCTTCGCCACTACATCATCTTGAAAACCACTATGGTCATTGCGGATATTAATCCCATAAATTACCTTCTCACACGCCGCCTAATGAACCATAAGTACGCCCGCTGGATAGTCATTCTCCAAGAGTATGACTTGCAATTTCGCTCCCCTAAAATAAAAAAGGCGCTTATCTTAGCAGAGTTCATTATAGACCTCCCAAAGGATACCGGGGGATCACTAGTAAACGATTCACTACTAGATGAACATCTCTTCTTCATAGAAACCGACAACCCTTGGTATGGAGACATTCTCCTCTTCCTACGAACTTAAAATTTCAGACCTCATCTCACTGGAGATGACCGTCGGCATACATGCCAACATGCCCCCTGATATCTCCTCATGGGAGATGTATTTTACTGATGAGGCATCGTTGCCATTTTACGTCGATGCCTCTCTCACGACCAAGCACAACAAGACCTCAATGACTGCCATAGAGGTGCTTGCGGCAACCACCTATCCGAAATGGCCACCGCCCAAAAATTCCTATGGGAAAGATATTTTTGGCCCTCCCTATTTTGCGATTGCATTACATCATTCAAGAGATGCAAGCGATGCCAACACTTCGCTCATAAAGCAAGAGCCCCCCCACTCCTCTGCACCCTGTCATCATCGTCGGCCCCTTTTGTAAATGGGGAATTGACTTCATGACTTGCAACCCCGCATCATTGGGAAACCATAAATATATCATAGTGGCTTTCAATTATTTCACCAAGTGGGCAGAGGCTATGCCCACATATGACAACACTGTAGAAATCGCCACTTGATTATTGTTTGACCACGTGATCGCCTGGTTCGGCGTTCCTAAAGAGTTAGTCTCCGACCATTGGAAACACTTCGAGAATGAAGTTTTTGAGGAACTATCTCACCACCTCGGATTCACCCACGAATTCGCTTCACCGTACTACCCCAATCCAACAGACAAGTAGAAGTTGTAAACAAAGTACTCAAAACTATATTACAACGCATGGTGAATAACCATAAAACCAATTGGAACCATATGCTCTTTTCTGCCTTGTGGGCATACCGCATGGCTGTGAAGACGTCCACTGGTTTCACTCCCTTCCACTTGGTATACGGAGTCGAAGCCGTGATTCCCATAGAACGTGAGATCCCAAATTTACATGCCGCCATCGAACTCCTCGATGATACCCACCCTCTAGAACAACGTCTAGTACAACTAGAGCTCATCGACGAAAGCCGATGATAGTCGCTTCAATATAACGAGGCCCATAAGAAATAGGTAAAAGCATTGTTCGACCGCCACATCAACCCTCTCTCATTCACTGAGGGAGAACTATTCCTTCGCTATGATGTTGCAAAAGAAGCCCTAGGGCCAGGAAAGTTTGAAACCTTGTGGAAAGGACCCTACATCGTAAAACATTGCCTCCTAAAGGGAGCATACATCTTGACAGAACCGGATGGGACATATCTCAACAACCCCGTCAACATCCTTTACCTCAAGAATTTCTATCCATAAGGGCCAAGCAGGCCCTACCCTAGAGTCAATGTGCACAAACCCAACCATTTAAAAAAAAAAATTGACCAAAAGACTTTTTACAAAACGTGCTCGAGTGTCACAATGGATTACCAACCCGAACCTTACTTCGGATTCGCTCATGGAGCATGACGATGGTCTCAAAGTTTAGCAGTAGCTACCTGGGTCATCCATCACCCTGACCGATCACCAATCTACACCAGCAGTGTGTGTATCGGTTCAACAAAAAACAATCAGGCAGAATATGACGTCGTCATCGGACTTATGTACAACGCCCTCCATCAGGGCATACGCCATATGCATGTCTACCTCGATTCCCAGTTAGTAGTGTCATAGTTAAACCAAAATTTTGAGATAAGATATTCAGATCTATTTAGAAAATATTTGCGTGCAAAAATATTAAGCAGACAATTTGACTACATTACATTTACACATGTACCAAGGAGTCAAAACCAAACAGCTGATTGCATAGCTAACAATATTCTAAACTGGAATGCATCTTGAATAGACCATCATGCATAAAAAACAAAAAACATAAACATCCATTAGCATAACATAATCCATAAGCAAAAACAGGGGGCACACCATGTAGAGCCGCAAAAAAATATCTATCATATATATATCATAGTGTATGTGTCTGAGTACAAAAATAGTGTCTCTGACTCATCAGTCAGCCCAAAAAGATACACAAAAATTCATCAAAAATAGGGGAAGAATCCTCCTAATGGGTTCTTTCCCCGTGTACAAAAAGACTCTAGGGTGGTTCTCCCCCAAGTGGGGCACTTGGACCCACTACCACTCCCAGTACCACTACTGGAGCTGTCGTCAAAACTGAGACTGCCACCTGATGTAAAACATGCCGATAGTCCCTCTCTTAGGCCATCAACGTCTCTAGCCACACCTCCTCGAGGTCATCCAGAAAGCCTTGAGAAGGCATCCCCTGGGTCAAGCAGTCCACTCGATCCCAGGCATCCTCCAAAACTGACACCCGCATGGTCAGCTCAACAATATGAGCCTCTGCCACATCAGCACACACCGCCTCTGCATCGACATGAGCTCGCTCGGCTGCAACCTTGGTAGCAGCCAAGTTGTTGCCCTCCCCCAAAGGGCCAGCCCCACCACCAAGTCCACCACCCTGAGGCTGTGCAAGATCTCCTCCCAGCCCCTTGCGAGCCCCCCGAGGTCTCCTAAGAGGACCATGGCCAACCAATCGAGCCATAGGGCAACCAACCTCGCCAACATCTGCAAGAGTAACCAAACCATAAAAACACATGTAAACATAAATACTCAAATAAATGTAGAAAACAAAAAGCATACCTGCTGGCCCCAAAACGTAGCCAAGAAGGAAACCCATCTCTGGATCCCCTCGAAAATCCATCCCTGCATATGGGAATGGCAGAAACATCTGGGGGTTGGCCTCAAACTAGGCTTCCGTCATGGCATTCCAGTTAACGCCCCACAATACCCCCACGTCCTCGCAACATCACAGGGGCCCACCTCCTCATGCGAGGCACCCGTGGCCCCCCAACAAGCACCGCCACCACCGATCTCAACAACACCTGATCCAAGTGGATATTGGTGGCCACCCCCACCTATTCCACTTGGGGCCCCACCATTGTCTCTTTCAGTTTTTCCGGAGTCGTTTTGAGGCCCTAAACGATGTTTTTTGGGCATCGCTTGTCTGACAAATTTGATTATGTTCTGAAATTGATATTCATGACAACAGTTGTAGTCCTTGGATAGATCTTTCTAACGATGTATCATACGCGTCAAACGGAGATCGTATGCCGAAGTTACGTCCCCGGGAAGTTGAAACACCATTTTACCCAAACGGGGCCCATAGTTTTGGCGCTTCATCTCCTAGGGTTAGGTTTTTGGACATTTAGAGTTCTCCATTGTTTCTCAATAATAAATAGGCCCTCGAGCCTCATTGTAACATAGCTCATAGGTCTGTAACCGTCACATCTCTTCTCAAAGATTCACTACCAACATCCTAGCTAGTTTATTTCCATTCTGTCTGTAAGCAAATTTCAGTTCTTTGATATTAATGAAATGAAGTGTTTTTTCCGTTGCATCTTTGTATTTATGGTTATATGTGTATTATGTTGCATTCCTGCATAAATCCAGATTAGTGGTATCAGAGCGGTTTGCTTTTTCTCGATCCTTCTTTGCATGTCCCCAACGAGGTTGGGGTATAAGGAGTTAGGGCTCAATCTGGTGGAACCTTTGCAAGATTAGCCTCGCAAACCCCGACGGACGCCCATGGGGGACGAAAAGAAAGATGAGGGAGAAAGAGATCCTATTAAAATATTGCTCGAGGAGGCCCTAGAAAAAAAAAAGGAACGCGATGATGGATGACTTGCCCAGATCCTTCATCAACTGCCCACCGGCAGCGCATCTGCATCTAGTAGCCACTCTGGAGGCACGACTCCCTTTAAGGTACAAGTAAACTTTGACATTCCCATATTTGAGGGTCAAATAGATGCAAATGTCGTAGATAGATGGTTGAATCTATTAGAAGGATATTTCTTGGTTCATGACTTTTCTGACTGGGAGAAGATTATTTTTGCACTCTTCAAAGCTACCCCCCATGTCAAGGATTGGTGGGAAACCTATTGTGAGAAAAAATATGAGACAAAACCCTCTCTGTTCTCAGTTGTACCCAATTGGAATTCTTTCTGAGATGCCATCAAGGAACAATACTATCCTGTGGGGAGCTATGAGGACAAGTACATACAATGGACCACGTTGTGGAAACAAAGGGATCAAGATGTGCATGAGCTGACGAATTTGTTCCATACCCTGCGCACAAAGTTGGGTATCAAATATTCAGAGAAACATTTGGTGCTAAATTATCGTGGTTGTATGCACAAATACATTCAGGAGGAAATGGAGTTCCTCGACATATCCTCACTTGGTATAGCATACCGGTATCCTGCCAAGATTGAGCAGAAATTCAAATAGAAGAAGCGAGACTTTGGATCTGCGAATCAAAAGCAAGGGAAAGGTGCCCCCAAACCCCAAACCAAAGCACAAAGCCAAGGCATGGCGGCCCAAGACAACTTTCCAAAGCCACAAGAAAAGAACAACACTGCGAAGCCAAAGAAGGACATGGGAAAGTGGTTTGAGTTCCATAAGAGCTCCACTCACAACACAAGTGAGTGTCGGGCCAAGCAGTCGCTGGTGGTAGAGATGAGGGATTCTGAATCAGATGCATGCTCCGACTCTAAATCATAACCTAACAAGGGGAATGACAAAGGGAAGCAGATTATTGATGCGGAGCCCAACGCCATTGTTGCCACTACGAAGATCCAAAAGGAGGAACCAGAAGATCTAGAGGAGGCAGAGCATCTCTTCCACTCCCAAATGTGGGTAAAGGGTTCCCCGCTATAGTTCATTGTCGACAATGTGAGCCAAAAGAACCTCATTTTAGTACATTTCGTGAAGCGGTTGGGCTTGCCGACCACAGTGCACCCACAACCATACACCATCGAGTGGATTCACCAAGGATGGGATCTCCGCGTCAGCCAGTAGTGCCACCTTCCCTATAGCATCAAGCCCTTCACGGATGAGGTATTGTGTGACATTGCTCCTATTGATGTTTCTGATGTATTATTAGGCCAACCATACTTGTGGCGACATGTTGTGTATGAATCTCGGCCTCACGTTGCTATTGTTACTTTGGGAAATAAGTTGTACAAGATACCAGAGGTACCACCGCCTCCCACTATCTCTTTGGTTACTGCAAAACAATGCAGTAAGCTCATTTCACAAACCAGGAATTTTTTTTTCCTGATGATCCGCCCTCAAGGCAAGAAGAATATTGTGGCCACGACCTCCAGACATGGCTCCTCTACACGACAAAAACAAATGGACAAGGTTGTGGAGGAGTACAGGGACATCTTCAACTCACCCACAAGGGTGCCTCTACACTGTCAGGTCAAGCACCCCATTGACCTGACCCCAAGTGCGCGGCTACCCAATGGACCGATCTATAGGTGCTCTATTCTGGAGAATGATGAAATCAAGGGGCAGATTTAGGAGCTGCTGCAGAAAGGTCACATCCAGCCAAGTTCATCGCCCTGTGGGAGCCCGATCATGTTGGTACAGAAGAAGGATGGGACTTGGAGACTCTGTATTGACCATCGAGAACTGAACAAGATCATTGTCCGGAATAGGTACCTGATCCCACGGATTGATGACTTTCTGGACCAACTCAAAGGGGAAAAATATTTCAGCAACATCAACTTGAAGTCTGGGTATCACCAGGTACTAATTGAACCCTCTGATGTGTGGAAGACTGCCTTCAAAGCCAAGGAGGGCTTTTTCGAATGGCTCGTCATGCCTTTTGGGTTGACGAATGCTCCCACAACCTTCATGAGGTTGATGGATGACATCTTGCGTCCATTCACAAAATCATTTGTAATGGTGTACTTGGATGACATTTTGATCTTCAAGCAGACTTGGGAAGAGCACCTCCGCCACATCCGAGAAGTCCTCCAACCACTATGACAACACAAGTTGTGTGCCAATTTGGAGAAGTGCACTTTTTGCATGACCCAGGTTCAATATCTGGGATACATTATTGATGAAAGGGGGGTGCATGTGGATCCAGCCAAGATCCAAGTCATTCAGGATTGGCCAGCCCCAACCACTCTAACAGAGCTTCACAACTTTCGGGGTCTTGCTAATTTCTATCGCAAGTTCGTGTTGGGATTCTCTCATATCACTTGGCCCTTGAGTCAAGTCACCAAGGGAGGAGCGAAAGAAAAATTATTTTGGTCGGAATCTCAACAAAAGGCATTCGTAGAATTGAAACATCACCTCTGTTCTGCTCCAGTGCTCACATTCCCAGACTTGCAACAACCATTTGAGATTGAGACAGATGCATCTGACTATGCTGTTGGGGCAGTTCTTACTCAACAGGGGCATCCAGTGGCATATCACAGTGAGACATTGTCTGACACAGTTCGCAAGTATCCCACTTATGACAAAGAAACGTATGCCATTGTGTAGGCTTGTTGACAATGGAAGCATTACATTTTGGGGAAGGAAACAATCATCCACACAGACCACTGACCCTTGCAGTTCATACAGATACAAGGGAAGTTACAGAACGATCGCCATCAGAAGTGGTCCACATATCTGCAACAATTTCATTTGAACATTAAGTACAAGAAGGGTAGCACCAATAATGTTGCCGACTGCCTCAGTGGACCACTGATCATGGCCATAACCACAGTTCTCAACTCTTGTGGGCATGAGATTTCTAATTGGCCGCTTCTCTATAAGAGCGATCCAGAATTCAGCCACACATACAAGGCACTCTTGGGGGGTACGCAAGTTCCAAATTTTCACCTCCAAGATGCACTGTTATGTCACCTGGGACACATTTGTGTTCCTTCAAGCGAGCGTGCCAAGATGATATGGGAAGCGCACTACAGTCGAGTCACTGGGCATTTTGGGGTCAAGAAAACAGTGGCAGTACTGCAGAAGTATTTCTATTGGCCGAACCTTCGACAGGATGTCAGGAAGTACATCAGATCCTGCACTGCTTGTGCCATTGCCAAACCGACCATCAAGAAGCAAGGGCTCTATACTCCGCTACCTACCCCTAGTCGACCTTGGGAATCCATCTCCATGGATTACATGTCAAGCCTTCCTTCTACTAAGCATGGAAACAACTGTGTTTTCGTGGTCATCGACAGATTCTCGAAGATGGCCATTATGGCGGCCTGCAAGAAGAATATCACAACAGAAGCCAATGCTAAACTCTTCTTTGAACGAGTGTGGGTTCACTTTGGGATCTGACAGTCTATCACATCAGATCATGACAGCAGGTTCCTCAGCACATTTTGGTCCAGCCTCTGGTCAATGTTGGACACCAAGCTCACCAAGTCCACAGCTTTCCATCCCCAAATTGATGGCCAGACAGAGGTCGTCAACAGGATGATTGTACACATTCTGCACATGTACAATTCAAAACATCCACGCACATGGGATGAGAGCCTCCCCTATGTATAAAATATTTATAATCGGGCTCTCCATAGCTCAACTGACCACAACCCCTTTCAGGTGGGCTTGGGATTCCAGCCACTATGTCCCGTTGACGTAGCCATGCCATTTGCGGCTACTCCGGCTGATTCGACTCATGTCTAGCTTGAAGCTGACAAAGCGAAAAACTTCGTTGAGCACATTCAGCACATCCACCAACGGGTTCGTGACATATTGGATAGAGCTAATTCTAAGTACAAGCAAAGACATGATCAACATCGAATGCCACACAAATTCCAGGTGGGCGACAAAGTATGGCTACATTTGCAGAAGGAGTGCCTCACTGGACCCCACCGCAAGCTTCGCTCGCTCCGATATGGGCCGTACACCATCACTAAGGTTGTAGGGAACAATGCCTTCGAGCTCAATATTCCACCATTCCTTGGTCTGCACCCAATATTCAATGTAGACCGCCTTCGTCCCTACTTCCCACCTCTACTGGACACCTCAGACATTGCAGAAGAAATCACACCAAAATAGTTAAACCCAGACTGCATGGAACAGGTCACCACAGATTGTATCATGGACATGAAAATCAAGAACACTCGCCAACAGAAGATCCAACTGTATCGGGTTGTCAAAGCTGGCCAACTCCTGCACCAAGGCAAGTGGTTCACTAGCGACCAAGTTCAGCAAAAGTTCCCTCATCTCATGGATGAAATCAACGCAATGGGGACCATTGCTTCCTAAGGGGGGAGGAATGATCCAGGTGGATATTGGTGGCCACCCACCTATTCCACTTGGAGCCCCACCATTGTCTCTTTCAGTTTTTCCGGAGCCATTTTGAGGCCCTAAACGACGTTTTTTGGGCATCGTTTGTCCGGTGAATATGATTCTGTTCCAGAATTGATATTCGCGAGAAGAGTTGTAGTCCTTGGATAGATATTTCTAACAATGTATCATACACGTCAAACAGAGATCGTATGCCGAAATTACGTCCCCGGGAAGTTGAAACACCAATTTACCCAAACGGGGCCCATAGTTTTGGCACTTCATCTCCTAGGGTTAGGTTTTTGGACGTTTAGAGTTCTCCATTGTTTCTCAATCATATATAGGCCCTCAAGCCTCATTGTAACACAGTTCAGAGGTCTATAGCTGCCACATATCTTCTCAGAGATTCGCTACTAGCACCCTAACTAGTTTATTTCCATTCTGTCTGTATGCAAATTTCAGCTCTTTGATATTAATGAAATGAAGTGTTATTTTTGTTGCATCTTTGTATTTATGGTTATATGTGTATTCTGTTGCGTTCTAGCATAAATCTGAATCAACACCACCCTCTCGTACATGATGCTACACAGAATACTGGCATATGCAAACAGTTCGATCCATCCTGGACCTTGTAAAGTTGTGCCACCATCCCGTCATAGCAGAAGCAGGCAAAATCGAAAAAGTGCCTGGCCCTCAGTCTGCGCAAGACTCCAACCTGCGGGCCCGATGCCCAATGTGGATTCGATGACCCTGCAAGTTGCATGAAGCTGCTTAAGCGCACCGCTTGGCCAAGTTTGTCACCGAGGCAATGGCTATACACCCTTCCGTAAGGGGCGACCCTCCACAGTGACGCACCCGGAACCTCTCAAAATCAACCCTCCCAGAAGGGAGTGGATACCACAATGCCTCACCTTGAGGAAGTAGCCCGGTCATAAAGGATATATATGTCTCAAGATGGATAACCATGTCACACCCACACAGCACAAACACATTGCACCGCCTATTCCAATGCTCGATCAAGTAACGCAGCAGTCGGTCCTGTGACCAAAGAAGGTCGTTCTCCACAAACTTTAGGAGACCCCATTGCGCTAACTGTTGGCGTGCCTGACCGTCGACAACTAATGTAGTACGAAGGTCGAGTCAATCCCGCTCCCTCCACAACATCCTGTCATCCAAACAGGAACCAATCAACAACATAAAAACATCAAAAAATAGGCAAAATATCCCAAAATTTGGACAAAAAACTGCCTCTCCCTTTTGCGCGCTTGTCCCTAAGACATGTGCGTTGAAGGCACACCTGTATTTCTCACAGGCACACAAAAGGCGCACCAAAATATGAGAAAAGCATGCCTAAGACATGCAAAACCCTAAATTCGCGCATAGAAGGCGCGCTCTTACCCTGATCGCCCACACAATCTAGGGTAAAAATGGCTCAGAATCTGTACAAACCAGTTTTGTACGACCCCAACACCTTTCAGACTAAAAAAATTAAAGTGCAGTACGTCATGGAGGTTACCTGGGCATGATATCACTAATCCCTGGTGCTCAGGCTGACCGCAACGACAAGAACTACTCCGCAGAAGCCTCTGACCTCTCAAAAACTCAACAAGCACAAATGAATTGAATTAGGGCCATATTCACATATATATCGCCCTTTTCAAAAACTTTGGAGGATCATAACGAGAGCTCGGAAGGTCCATTCTCTGAATCGAAAGCAGCACTGTGATCAACACTCCATAATGAATAGAGGCGATGCCACACATTCACACTCCCAAAAAAATAATTTTTTAGCGCCGGCAGGTATGCCCTCCCTCATCTTCTTTTTTAAAGCTCATGTATTTCAATCATATTTGATAAAGAAGATTCTTTCACTTGAGGTAGTTTTTTTTGCAGGAAAGCACGCAAACCATCCACAACTCCATCCACTGAAAGTTCCAAGAGCAGGTATCATTCTACCCCTAGCATGATAGAGTCCCAGAAAACTTTGCATATCCTGACATCATTTCTCTATCAGAAATTAACCATAGGTTCCACACATCTGACCATGTTTATCATCACCTCACCCTGCATATGATAAGTATTCTCGTTGGTCAGTAGAGTCTCCCCCCCTCCATGGCACTCGTCACCCAAAGTAGACCATTTATCACAAAAAAGTGACGCCATGGCCATACCACTATAGTCCGGGAATCACCTCATGCCCATTCATTCACCATGCAAAAGGTCAAGTTTTACCATATGAAATAAAATCCCTTTCCCAGACAACCAGGTTGTACAAGCAGATCAAGAGCGTACTATCACGCCTCGCATTTTGACCCACCATACCTCCATCAGCATAATCCCATTTGCAATACTTTTTTGTTTGTTTCGTGAACCTCACACATGAGACCAACCAATGGGTCCCCCACCCTCAGCAAAACACCTTCCTCACATCATCAGTGAGCGAGCACTTTCATGTTTTGGGGCACCCGTCTTTTTTTTTTGTACAAACCAAAACCCATTATTTTATTCCTTTGGTTAGTGTACAAAGACCGCAAACGGTGCACTATGTCTCCCACCCACTCATTCATTTTTTTCTCCCATGGTAGCAGTCCCTGAACACCCCGGGTTAGAGTATACCACCCTCACGCAAAAGCCACTATGACATTCATAACCAGTTTATACCCACCTTAGAATTCCTACCGACCCCAGGGATTTCCCCATCAAAAATAGCTATGATTGCCGCCAAGTTGCTTTTTTATACTCCGACTTTGGCCACTGAATCCCCATCATCAGTTTTCCATCACCCCTCGCCACCATGCCTATTTTAAACCCATCACATCCAGAATCCTGATCCTCCGTATCAGCGACCCCCTCGTTCGGTTGAGGCTTCCTTTTTGTCGACTTCAACAACTGTTTTCCAAAAAGGAAGCGATACCTTGGATCACCCCTCTCCATAAAAGGGGCATCCTTGGGTGGCACTGTGGGGGACATCATTGCCCACAGATGTCATCGATCCTCCTGACATTCGACTACAACACAAGCTTTCATGTCAAGATGGTATTGTACCTTACAACCATTGCACTTTGATCAAATTCATCGAAGACCCATGCCTTCATAAGCGTCTCTTTTAGCAATTCTTACACGAGAAGGTCCCAACTAGCACCTATGCGTACAATGCGCAATTATATTCCATGCCAAGTTTACGCATATGGGTACCACATTCCACCTATTGTCAAAGAAAAAACGCCCCTAAGGGCATCAACAATGGTCGTTATCAACCAACAGATCACTACCATATTAGTGACACAGACAAAACATGTATCTGTCAAATAGATTTGTTTAACTAGCCAAAGCATTACGAGCATGGGACATGCTCGCCTCATAGAAAATTTGTATATATTGTATTATATTTGCTTACAGGGGTCCCACAGGACATGGTCGTTCTTCGAACCGGTGCAGGATGTCTCCAATTCTGATCTACATGCAGGTCTCTCTCTTTCTACGCACATTATACAGAAAAGAGACTATAATGTATTTCGGCTATACAGTTCTTCCTAGACCTCACACATTAGGGGGCAACTATTATCACTGGAAAATCGTACAAGAAAAGACGACAATATTTAATGTCAGATAGAAGGATTTACAGGGCTGAGAGACATTAGAGAATCTGAAAGTATTTAAAAAATCTCTAAGGTCTGAGGAAAAATCAAATTTGAACTAGTCAAATATTCTTTTATGCGCAAAATCCTTCGATAAACGTGCCCTAGTGCGTCTTTTGACCCAAAAAGCGCGCAATCTTGGGAGTGGCAGAAGTCACTTTCCAAGACCACAAAAGCACACTCCAGGACATTGATTCCACACTTGAAGCCGCCTAAGGACAACCACCCAAGCCTCCTTAGGACATCAAGGGAGCACACAATGGAATAAATGTGGCATACAATGGAATCACTCTCGTCTCTTGGGTCACCATCCACAACGTACCAAGAAAGGGAAGGAGGATTTGGATTCTCCTATAAAAGGCCACCAAGAGATGAGAAACTGGAGAGCACATTGTTATGTTGGCCAGAATTGACCCAAGCAATACCAGAAGTGTGTGATCTGGAGCAGAGAAAGAGGGGACTCAGTTGTTGGCCATCCAATAACTCCAGTCCACCATAATAGAGAGAGTGAGATTTGCGGCAAGGCAGCTCAGAAGTAAAGAAATCCTTGCATCGGGACTTAGAACCCCAAGTTCTAAGGGCCCCTTGGCAAGTGGGTTAAAGTTTCATCCTCATTTCCTACCAACACTCAATAAGAGGGGAAGTAAGCGCCGTCGTTTGGATTATTGAAGTTGTTTGACTCTATTTAGAGCTTTTGTGTTATTTGTTTTAGTTTTATGTTTGAATATGCATGTTATTTCTCTATCTAGTATGTTTATGTTCTAGCATGTTCTACTAACTTGCTTGACTCCATATATTTTCTGCTTGTGACCAATAATTTAAGAGGGAAAACCACACCCCTTAAGTTGGTGTGATTTCATACATACGTACACCAAACACACGAACACATATGTACAAAACATAAAAGCCCGGACCTGAAATATTATCAGTTCTGGCTTTGAAATCATTTCGCGTATGAACCTCCATCACATGGTGAAAAACTTAACACGTTGCCATAATGGAAATCCTTAAGAATTTGCGATTGCGATGTGCAGTGGCACGATCGCATCACATCGGAAGACATTTAACTTTATGGGCGCTTAACCGGAAACTAAAACATATGTGATTGCACACGTCTCATCGCATCCAAAACAAAATACCTTGCAGGAATTTAACGGTAAACACAAACTTCAGCAATTGTGATACACGACGACGATATCGAATCGCAACTCAAACAACATAACTTACGGAACTTATCGGAAAACATAAAATGTATCGGGAAAATGGTAAGTTGATGCGGCAGGTAAGAAATAAATGCAGAGGTAAGGTCGAGTACTCTTTTGTTTGGATTTTGCGTGGATTTCATGAAAACGCCTTCGGGTTTGAATTCTGTGCTTCATCCTTCTCTGCACAAAAAATTTAAAGAAGTGTGGGATGCTGCCACTCCTTACTCATGGCGGTGGTTGGTAGTTATTTCCAACAGTTTTAATGGTTTTTGGCACAAAAAAGCCGATCTTTACTCATGGATCCATTCCATATGGACTAATAATTAATTGTAATGTTACTTTTTTCTCAAAATACTTCTTGTTTGTGTTATCTCAAGATTAGAAAACTTTATTTAAAGTGCCCTAGTTTTGGGGCAATGCTAGATTGTTATTAACACCTTTGTTCCGATATTTTGACCCTTCCACAACTGTCATTACCAAGATGTCAATATGTGTGAGGCCTCCTAATGTGTCATCTCACCTATGACACTACACAATCTTTGAGGGAAATGGAGACACTTTGGGCCATTATTTTATTACCGATGTCTCTCATGGGTAGGTTGGTGTATACACCTATGGAAAAATTTGTGTTAAAATCGATATCAATAAAGGGCTACCCGGCCAAATGATTTTAAAAATCGATGATTTTCACTAGGTTCGAGCTTTGGATTATGTGAACACTACTTTTCATTTCTGCTTCTATTATCAAATAAACCACTTACAAAATTCTTGCCCTGTGTTTAATTCTCAACAGAAGCAGAACATGCACAATTCCAGATTTAAAAGTTGGAGGACCTGCAACCCTCCTCCTATGGAGGGCAAGGTCTCAAGGTCTCATCTGTGTCATATAATGACGATGAAGAAGTTGATGATGAAATCCATATCGGGGACAAGGTCCAAGACTCAAGGCCTCACACATCTCTTGCGGTTCCTGATGTGGACCATACTCGTTCAAAAAGCACAAAGATATTGAATAATAATGCTTCTCTGGGTATATGGAAACAAGCTTATGTGTCAAATTATTCAGACTCGGGCACAAAATCTCCGTTAGCAGGCAATGCTAATTTACAGATCGCTTTGATCAAACCGCATTCAGAAAGTTAGGTCAAGGTTTTGAAAAAAAAATGAAAGAAAGGTCACCTTGAGGATCAACCCCAATCTTGGTGATTCACCTCTCTAGTTGTTTCTTATGTCCCTTTAAGTCTACTTTGCTATTCTCTGTACTATTCATCTTTGAATTGATACCATTAATATGAGAAAACTATTCTAGAAAAATAGTCATGATAGAGCTTATATAAAGCTAATTGTATTAGAAAAATAGTCATAATGACAAATGATGTAATTTTTTCTATTTGATGAATATAATTTTTATATTTACAAAAAAATATATAAAAAAATAATTAATATACATTAAGTTTACAAAGAATGTGATAACCCTCATCATTTAATATTTATAAAATATTCAAATTCTACTAATTAAATATTTTCAATTATAACTCTCTAAAACTATTTTGTATTTGTCCACTGGGTTTTAGATAGATGGTGATCGGGTGTTCTATTAAGACAATCCTTGATGTGAAGTCACCTATTCAATTCCGGGCCCATGTGGGCGTGATATATTGGACATGATGAAGATGTAATTTTCCCAAACTTACAAAAAAAAAAAACCTATTTTGTTTTTATATTAAATAAATAAATAAATATATATATATATATATATATATATATATATATATATATATATATATATATATATATTAATTTTTAAAAACACACATGGTTAACTAAAGAAATCATAAATGGGCATGTGTAGAATGTTCTTCTAGGCACAGCTAAGCGAGAGTGATATATTGGACATGATGAAGATATAGTCCTGCCAAGCTTAAATATATATATATAGTTTTCATATTAAATAAATATTTTAAGAAATTACAAAGACATGTATAAAATGTGATTCTCCACACAACTAAACAAGAGTGATATATTAGATAGGATGAAGATCTAGTCCTAGCAAGCTGTTATATATATAGATTTCATATTAAATAAATATTTTTTTATTAAAAAAAAAAAAAATGGTTAACCAACGAAATCACAAATGGGCATGTGTAAAATGCGCTTCTCGGCACAGCTAAGCAAGGTGTTTTGGCTACCCCTGCTAACTTGTATCTGTGGTGTGGTATTGCGTGAAGTAATTTTATTTTGTTAATTTTCAATTTTTTTACAAAGTTTGATACGGGAATAGATTGAAATAATGAAGTTCTAGTGTTTGCTGCTGATCATTAGTTAATAACAATTTTATTTTCACACGGTAGGTTAAGCAATCCAAAAAGTTTGAAAGCTGCAGTGGACATGACAGCAGAATTCCTTAATGCGGCAGCGAAGCCAGTGTTGATAGGTGGGTCAAATATGAAGGTTGCTCAGGCAAAAAGTGCGTTTGTGAAATCCATGGCTGTAATGCCGTCTGCTAAAGGGCAGGTTCCAGAGACTCATCCTCATTTCATAGGGACTTACTGGGGTGCAATAAGTACTCCATTCTGTGCTGAAATAGTTGAATCTGCAGATGCATATTTATTTGCAGGGCCAATACACAATGACTATAGTTTTGTGGGATATTCATTACTATTGAACAAGGAGAAAGCTATAATTGTGCAACCTGACAGGGTGACTGTGAGAAATGGACCAACTTTTGGGTGTGTATTGATGAAAGATTTTTTAGAAGCCCTTGCAAAGAAGGTGCAGCGAAACCCCACATCATTGGAAAATTATCGGCATATTTTCATACCGGAAGGCATTCCCTTGAAAAGTGCACCAAATGAGCCCTTAAAGGTCAATGTGCTATTCAAACACATCCAGGCTAAGGCCTCATAGAATCTAACCAAATTCTGAAGTAAAATTAGGCAGATAGTTACTGTTTAGTTGGCTGTGTTCTTATAGGGTACATATGTAGTGTGATTATCTTTAGATATTCACTGGTATAAAATGGTTGGTTTCAGGGCATGCTAACAAATCAAACTGCTGTTATTGCCGAAACTGGTGACTCTTGGTTCAATTGCCAGAAAAATGTGGGTAAGTCCAACATCATTTTTCTGTGAAGGACACTGTAATTTAGTAATCTACTTGTTGCAAGAGGCTGAAAGTATTGGTTAATGAGTATTACTTTTGCTGAATGGTTTTTGCAATATTATTGCATATCATTTCTGGTTTCAAGGATTTGTCTGTAAACCAAAACTACCCTTTATTCTTTCTAGCAAAATATGAAGCACGTGAGGAAATGTTAAAGCGCAGGGTGTGTTTAGAATAGTATCAGCAGGAACGAAGTTTTCTATGCTCCTTCCCATTAGCTTCTTAGCTTTAATTAGGAAATTTTGGAAGGAGTAAATGCATTTCAAACAATCTATTCCGTGACAATATATGTTATTGTTAATCAATAACTAAATAATACTACAACCAAAACCCAATGTGAGTGATGAAAGAGAAATGATTATTCTCTGATGAGGGATTCATTCTTAAGGGGCATCCTTATGTGGATTGAATCTGACGGTCAGGAGAGAGGTGTTTGACCTCTCACTTCTGAGATATTCCAGGAATTTGTAATGGACATAAATTTTTAAGGTGCTCTGTTTGACCTTTAGTGGCGCTCCATTTACAAGTATAATTTGTGGATATATTTGCAATTAATTTGTTCCGTGTGTTATACGTGTGCTTGGCAGGTGTGAGTTCCAAACGTAGCATGGATCAATTGGCTGGTCTGTAGGAGCAACATTGGGTTATGCTCAAGCAATGCCAGACAAGCGTGTAATCGCATGCATTGGTGATGGAAGTTTCCAGGTTTGTTAAAAATATAACAAATTGTAAATAATGTAATTTTGGGCAAATTACTTATTCACCGTTAATTGGTTGAGTAACGAAATGAAGTTAGAATAATGAAATAGGCTCAAGTTAAATTAGATGGCCCGAGAGGCTTGTATGTACGGAGAATCATTTTGATTAATAGAGTTTCCAATCTCTTGCCCCGTGGATGTTTCCTTGACACCCTGTCAAGGTTTTACCACGTAAAATATATGTGTTTTGTGTGAGTTAGATTTTCAGTTTGTCATTCAGTTAGAAATTGTATTTCTTTCTCATGTTTCCTGATCAACAAGTGGTATCAAAGCCTCATCGAAGCCTGGTGGAGTTGCTGCCTGCGGATTTACCGTTCTGCCCGTTGTATTGAAGGTTCAAGCTGCCGTTTTTTGTTTGGAGCTTACGTTGGGGTTTTCATCGAAAAGGAGGGAGGCCGCCGTCGAGTGGAGGATCTGCATCCGCCGTTGCCATCCCACTGCCACTGTCTGGAGAAAATGTTGCCATCCACTGCCGCTTTTTCTGGAGTGAGGAGTAGCTGTCGAGTGGAGAGCCTGTTGGAGAGCGAAAAATTGCTGGAGAAAACTGTCGAGGGCCAAGAGATTGCAGAGGGTTTGCTTGAGTCGTTCTGCCTGCTGAAGAGCGAAGAATTGCTGGAGAAAAGAAGTTGTTGAGGGCCAAGAGATTGCAGAGGGAAATCGATTAGGGTGCTGTTGTGTATAATTTTTCGAGCAAGTCAGAGCCTAGCTGCCACCATCGAAAATGATGGGCCATTGTTCTTGGCCGCTATCCTTGAAGGATTGCAATCAATTTTGCCTAGTCTGAAAAAGACTGCAATTTCTGTCCACACGTTGAACGAATAGCGCAATAGGAGAAAGTCGGGTAATTTTTTTTTAAAAGAGAAAGGTTTTAGGAAATCAGCGTTTGTTTGAAGAGTGTTTTAAGAACTGAGAATTTAAAATTTCAAGTTAAAAAAAAAAAAGGCTCAGTTTTGAGAATAGAGAGAAAGGGTTTGAATAGAAAATATTTTAAAAGGGTTTGAATGAATTTATTTATTTATTTATTATTATTATTATTTTTTTAATCTGAAAATTTAAAACAAGAAGGGAAGTCAGATTTTGAAAGGAATTCTGAGATTGGAAAGAACTTTTTTTTTATAAAGAAATTATGAAAATTGGAAACCAGAAATAAACCCTATCTGAAGAAGAAGGGGAAAATATCTGAAACCCTTGAAACCCTAGCAGAAGAGGGGAAACCCTAGCAGAAGAGGGAATTTTTATTTTTATTTTCTTTGGACCCTAGTTGGAAATTAAAGAAAAAAGGAAAAACTAGGAGGAAGAAATGGAAAAAATGACAAATGCAAAGTTCGAGGTGGATAAATTCACCGTGAAAAACAATTTTGCTTTGTGGAAACTGAAGGTTAGGGATTTGTTGGTGAAACAAGGGTTGACAAAGCATTAGACGGGGTAAATAAAAAACCGGCAAGCATGACATATTCGGGCTGGGAGGACTTGGATGCCCGAGCTCTCACTACCATTCAATTATGTTTGGCAAATGAAGTTCTCTTCAATATTGTTGGAGAGAGTACAGTTGAAGGGTTGTGGGGAAAATTGGAAACCTTGTATATGACAAAATCTTTGACAAATAGAATCTATTTAAAAAGACAATTGTACAGTCTTCAGATGAAGGAGGGTACAAAAATTGCAGAACACTTAAATGTTTTTAATATGCTTATTTGCCAGTTGTCAGATATGGAAGTAAAAATGCAGGAAGAAGACAAGGTAATAACCTTGTTGTGTTCTTTGCCCAAGTCATGGAATCACTTCGTAACCTCAATCAGTTTGAGCATTTCCGATTCATTAAAATTTGAATATGTTGTGGGTGCTCTCTTATCTGAAGAAGTACAAAGGAAATCTAGTATTGAGACTTCTGCACCGGAAGCCATGGTAGCCAGAGGTCGGTTAAAGGAAAGAGGGGAGAAAGCAAGAGGTTCTTCCAGATCGAAGTCAAAGGGTGGCAAGAAGTGTAAAGAAAAGTGTTGGTACTGCAATAAACTTGGACACCTCAAGAAAGATTGTTGGAAACGGAAGGAGTCGGAAAACCATAACAAGGAAGAAAATCAGGTTGATTCAGGTATGGTTGATGAGGTTTTAATTGCTAAAGCTCTCCCTGTCTATAATGTCTCTCAAGACGCTGAAAATTGGTTATTAGACTCTGGTGCTTCTCATCATATGAGTCCGCACCCGTTGGGCAGTGAAAGAGGTATGAAATTCCTATGTATTTGTTCATTCTTTCACCATAGATATACTTCTGTTTGCCTTGGAAAGGTAATTTACCATAAGAATTGCAATTAAATTGGAAAGATTTTATGTTTAGCCTAAAAGATGACTAAAGGTTGTTTTTATTGGCAAAACAGGAATACGAAGAGGTGAACAGCTGTATCAAAGGCGTGGCTGAAAACAATCTGACTCCTACTCCATTCGTGATGAACCATATCTAGCTGAAGCCAAGAAGATCTGAACGAATCGCCCGAAAGGGGCAGGGGATAGCTCGGCCTTAAACAGAGTCAACAGAACAATGATAAAACAAGAGAGGAGCGAATCCCTCAGGATCGGAAGATCCTGAGGGATCGCTGTGCAAATTTATCATATTTCTTGATTTGTCCGTCCAAGGATCAAATATAAAGGCAATGATCTTTAGTGACCGGGGACGGGGTGGTTATTTTTGTAAAAGACGTTTTCAATAAAAGACTTTTATATTTTCTTTGCAATAGAATGATTATCGACTCTCTGTCGTGAGAGAACGTTGTCTGTAATGTCTTTTGGATTAATATAAAAACACATGTTTCATCTGTTCTTTAGAATTCTGAGTTAAGCCCAGCGGTATTTCACTGGCGCTAAGGGCCCGGCTCTGGTGGATTACTATGCTGTTGTATCATTAATCTTGGTTTGTTAACGCGTGAAGTGTGTTTAGTATTTATTTTCATTACAGAGTTGTTTCGTTGATTGTTAAAGCAAGTGCAGAGCCATTACTGTTTCATTCTTTACCGCAATTCCATTTATTGATTAAGTTGTCTTGTCTGGATTTGTTGTTCCGTAATTACAATGAGTTGTTGTTCCATCTATCTTTGGTTTGTTGTTAGATTACAATTAAACTGTTGACAGGCTTGAGTGTGAAGATTTATTTATTTGGACTGCATTAGACTTGTAACTGCTGTTTCTTTTATGATGCTGTTCCTTTTCTAGATTTCATTCCTTTCAGTTGTTTCACTTGCTTTAAGATCTCCAAACTATAGAGGATAGAGATATTCGCTCCAAGTCCTCAGATTTGGTCATCTTACATCGATTTCTAAGGGAAAGAGTTACTGCTACTGCATCCCTGATCGATGTTCAGCAAGATTGCTGTAGTTTAGCTTTTACATTCCGGTCATTGTAATTAGGTTTCCTTTCTAAGCATTTATTACTTTTGTATTTGATATTCTATGCTACATCCTCACAAGCATTGCTCTTAGATAATTGCAGCCTCAGATAGAGTACACTCTTGAGATAAAAAGACGCTCCCAGATTGATGATTAATGTAGGCTAATTAGGTGTTTAAAATATACCTTTTTATGGTCCAACATTTTGGCGCCGTTGCCGGGGAGAGTGTATGCCATTTTACAGGAGTAATGCACAGTTGATTTCCTTCTACTTGCGGAGAATTGGGTATTAAAGACGGAAGGTAAGAACCTACGCATTGGGCAAGAAACATACTTCTCGCAGCTCGCTTCACAGCAGAGGTAAGTAAGCTTTTCTTTTGGGTAGGAATGAAGGATTGTTTCTTTGAATGAGTAAACCAATTAAGCGAAACAAAATTCCTCCTAAAATTGAAAAACCTAAGGGACCGGTGACCCTTGGGCGTACGACCTTTATTGATGAAATCCTTAAAAAAACTGAATCTCAGCAATCTGTAAGATTTAAAAGAACTACTTCTAGACAGCCTACTAGTTCCCTTCAGGCTACAGAGTCACCATCTGAAGCCTTCGCTGAGATATACAGTCAAACAGAGGGAATTAAACAAGATTCCCAAGAAATTGAGAATCCTTGCATAAGTTTCCTTCAAGAAGGGAACTCCAGCAATCTCCGAGAAGGAGAAGGGGAAACGAGAGAAACCACAGAGTCACAATCTCCTATTAGAATTTCCCAAACACTAAACAGCCCAAACAGGGGAAGTGTTGTTCAACTTATTCAGAACCAAGGTCCTGAATCACCTCAAACAGTAGGACGACAGGGAATACTTATTCCAGACAGAGGGAGTGCTGTTAAAGCTATCTCTACCCCTGTTCGTCAACCCAGAAATTCCCTGGAAATTCCAGAGGGGTATTGGCATAACTTTGATCAAATGGCCCAGAACCAAAACCAGAACCAGCAGACCTCTACGCTGCAATATCCTATAGTAGATAATGCAGTCAACGCACCCATGAAAGCTATTCCTCTTCAACATATTCCTACATTTCATGGTTTGACATCAGAAGACCTAGATGCGTTTCTGTTTGAATTTGACGTGCTGTGTAGAGGATATGATTACACCACCGACGCCCAAAAACTGAAACTGTTCCCTTCTACACTAAAAGGAGCAGCCTTACGATGGTTTATGGGATTAGGTGGGGGTGTCATAACTGATTGGGATCATATGAAGGCTGCATTTTTAAAGAAATATCAATATTATTGCAGGTCTGGGGAATTAAAAGATGAAATATTCCAGATGACAGCAAAACCAAGTGAGACCTTGGAAGAGTATGTGGAACGGTTTCAATATAATTTGCAAAGATCAATATAATTTGCACCCTTACCTGATAACGTTTTGAAAACTGCATTAATTAGGGGAATGAAAGATCAATGGGTTGAAACAGTAAATCTTATGGGAAAAGGTGATATATATCAAGAGAGCTATTCTGACATCGTTGATTTGTGTATCAGGTGCTCAAGGGGTAATACAAGGTTGAAATCGGCAGAACGTGACATAATTACAAGGGAAAATAAGACCTCTAACGAAGGTGTGACGCGTGCAGAGATTGGAAATCTGTTATAAGACTTTAAGACAAACATACTGGGGACTCTAACAACACAGTTTGACATCATGCAAGCCAAGCAGAAGCAGGTAGAATCAGAACAAAACTTGGAAATATTTTGCCCCAGATGCAGAAAGAAACACAACCACAAAGAATGCCAGTTGGATATGGTTAAAGTCTGCGCCATCTGCACGAAGGATCACCCTATAGAAGGATGTCCCTCGCTTCCTGGCCTAAAAGCAGTCTATAAAGAGGCGGAAGAAGAATCAGAAGTGGTATGTCTGCTTAATCAGCACCGACAGTGGCAGCCACGACCTTCAGGTATGCCAAATGATCCATTTTCTTTTCAGCCTCCTCAATATAATGCTCAACATTATAGCGGAATGTGGCAGAATCAATCACCCTTCCCTAATTGGTCACAACAACCATTTCCTCCCACACCTTGGCCTAATCAAACGAATCAAAATAACTGGCCTAGCTTTCCTTTCTATCCACCTTTTTGGCCCACACAATGGTCCCCTTCTACTTCTCAGAATCAGGCCTGGCATTCAAACTAGCAGAAACCTCCAAATCAGCCAGTCGGATCAATTCCTCTCTCCCAACCTACACTGCCAGCTCTCTATCCAAACCCCCAGACCAACCTAAGACCGCAGCTCCCAGCCCAGCCCAACCCAAACCCAAACAATAGACCAGTTCAGATTGTACAAATAATGGAACCTCCAGAAACAGAAACTGAACTCAGGGAGTGCAATGATCTTCAATTAAGGTCTGGGCGTATAGTGGAAACAGAGAGAAATAATGATGACCGAATTGAAGATCCGTTACCTGAAGAACAAACAGAACAAAATAAGAAGGAATTTCAACAACAACAAAATAATCAACAACAAGTAACAACTTCCTCTCCACCATTCCGAGAATGATTAATTATTCCTCGTCCATTAGAACAACCAAACTTTGATCTTCTAGGAGAATTAAAATTTTTATGTATAAAGATCCCTCTCCTCCAAGCTATTCAAGATATTCCTATATATGCAAAAACCATTAAGGAATTATGTATAAAGAAGCCCAAGAGGAGAACAACAACCAATCCTACTGTCCAAATAGTCGGTACCTTATCTAATTTATTATCAGGAATGGAGACACCTATCAAATATGAAGATCCAAGAAATCCTATAGTGACAGTTCAGATCAATGGCCAATCATTTCCAAATGCCTTAGTTGACTTAGGGGCAGCAATCAACATTTTAACAACCACTACCTGTCAGAAACTTGGCATTACATCACTTGAACCAACAACAACCTTGTTGGAATTGGCTGACCAATCAGTAGTGAAACCAGAAGGCACCTTACAAGATGTCATGGTATCTGTAGATTCCTGGGAGTACCGTGCTGACTTCCTGGTTATCAATCCCAAGAACCGATTAGATGGACATCCATTAATTTTAGGTAGACCTTGGTTGGCAACTGCCGATGCTTATATTGGATGCCGACAAGGCAATATGACCATTACAAAGGGAAATTATGTCAAAAACTTAGCTTTATATCCCCCAGCCCAACCAAGTCTATCAATAATTAAAACAAGACAACCACCTGCATCATATCTTATGGAAAATATGAGGTCTCCTCTAACCATAGAAAATGCTCTTGACTTTAAAGATCAAATAGAGGATGACATCATTAATAATTTTATTAATAAATCACAAATTGAATCCCATTTGCAATGTCACATGATTGAAGCAACATTCGATAATAAAGAAGAAGAATATCCCTTCAAAGATATTCATGATCAAGTAATACCTACTACCTGCATAAATAATACCAAGGTTGTAGAAATTGAACCAGGTAAAACTTTGAACATTAACAAGAATCTTACTGCTGAACAAGAAGAGAAATTAGTCCAATTATTACGAAAATACAAAGCAGCCTTTGCATGGGATTACCTCGACATGAAAGGAATTGACCCTCAATTATGTACTCACCACATATATATTGAGAAAGATGCAAGACCCATTCGTCAACCTCAAAGGAGACTAAATCCTCACCTTAAATATATTGTGAAAGACGAATTACAAAAACTATTGGATGTCAATTTTATCTATCCAATATCTGATAGTAAGTGGGTCTCCCCATTAGTGGTGGTACCTAAAAAGAATGGAAAGTGGAGGATATGTGTAGATTACCGTGAACTTAACAAGGCAACACAGAAAGACCACTTTCCCCTTCCTTTCATTGACCAGGTATTAGACACATTGGCAGGAAAGAAATTCTTTTCATTCCTGGATGGCTTCAGTGGATACAACCAAATCCAGATTGCCCCTGAAGACCAGGACAAGACTACTTTTAACTGCCCATAGGGTACTTTTGCCTACCGAGTCTTACCTTTTGGCCTATGCAATGCCCCTGCCACATTTCAAAGGGAAATTCTCAGCATCTTTGCCGACTTGATAAATGAGGGTCTTGAAGTATATATGGATGATTTCACCCCTTATGGGGATGAATTTGAACTTGCATTGCAAAATATAGAAAAATTATTGCAAAGATGTATTGACACCAGGCTTTGTTTAAGCAATGAAAAATGTCTTATGATGATGAGCGAAGGAGTTATATTAGGTCATTATATTTTAGCAGACGGAATTCAAGTAGACCCAGCTAAAATTCAAATACTCTTGTTAATTCCTACACCCACCACACAAACAGAGGTACGTAGATTTCTTGGATTTTCTGGTTACTATAGAAGATTTATAGAACATTATTCTCGAATAGTTGCACCTTTATATGCACTGACTGGAAATACGGATTTTGTTTGGAAAGATAGATGTGAAAATGCTTTTAATAATTTGAAGAAGCTCGTTGCAACAGTCCCAGTGCTGAGGGGCCCAAATTGGAATTTTCCGTTCCAAATTTCATCTGATGCCTCAGACACAGTGATCGGAGCAGTACTTGGGCAGGAGGAAGACAAGAAGCCATATGAAATTTACTACATTAGCAAAAATCTGACCCCTGCTGAATTAAATTATACTGTGACCGAGAAAGAATTTTTAGCTGTAGTCCATGCTATAAATAAATTTAGACATTACATAACTGGGTATCCTGTAGTGCTTTACACAGATCATTCTACCATTAAGTTTTTAGCAAATAAACCTGTTACAAACGGAAGAGTGACAAGATGGTTAATTTTACTGTAGGAATTTGATATCACGATCAAAGATCGACTAGGCAAAGAGAACCCTGTAGCTGACTTTTTGTCAAGAATGCCAAAGATGACAGACACAGAAGCAGTTGAAGACCACTTTCCGGATGAACATCTCTTTGCTGTTACTACCAGAACACCATGTTATGCTGACATAGCGAACTATTTGGTAATAGGTTAATTACCTAAACATATATCCCTTAATGAAAGAAAGCAAATAATACAACGTAGTACCCGTTTTTCTTGGATTGGGGGCTACTTATTTCATACAGGTGCAGACATGCAAATAAGGAGATGCGTTAGAGAGGATGAAGTATTTGACATCTTGAAAGCATGCCATGATGGACAGTGTGGCAGACATTTTGCAGATCGCAGAACTGCCCATAAAGTTTTATGAACATGCTACTATTGGCCTACTATTTTTAAAGACGCTAAAAAATTTGTGCAGACCTGTGATAGCTGTTAATGGGTAGGTCGCCCTGGGTAGTCTGATGAAATGCCCTTAAACCCTCAACTAGTGATTGAACCCTTTGAACATTGGGCACTTGATTTTGTTGGTCCCATTAGCCCTCCATCAAACCAGAAGCCATATATCCTAGTTGCAACTGAATATGTTACCAAATGGGTTGAAGCAGAGCCCCTTTAAAAAGCTACAGAGGATTCTGTAATTCAGTTTCTTTTCCAAATCTTTGTCCGCTATGGCCTCCCAAGAGACATAATCACAGATGGTGGACCAAATATTGTAGGTAAGAAATTAGCTGAAACATTACAGAACTACCATATTCAGCATAAAATTACAACTCCATACCACCCATAGGCCAATGGCCAAGTCGAGAGCACGAACAAGGTAATCGAATCTATATTAACAAAAATTGTTGCTTCGCATAGACGAGATTGGGCCTACAGATTTCCAGAAGCACTGTGGGCGTATCGAACAACATGGAGACCTACAACATGCTATTCACCATATCAACTGGTATTTGGAAAAGAACCCATCTTTCCTATCGAATTTGAAATTCAAACGTTAAGAACAGCTCAAAAGGTGGGTCTGAATTTAGATGAAGCGCAGGCTAAAAGACTGCAGCAGCTTAACGAATTAGATGAAATTAGACTCTCTGCTCTTTAGCATACAGCATTAATTCAGCAACAGAGAGCCAAATGGCATGACGCCCATATCAAACAAAATATCTTCCACGAAGGAGACTGGGCACTCCTATATGATTCTTGGTTTCAGGATTTCCCCGGAAAACTCCAGACAAGATGGCTTGGACCCTACGAAATACAGAAAGTGCATAATAATGGCACTCTCACATTAGTTACCATCGATGGATCTAGACATTCCTTTAAGGTAAACGGTCATCTCGTTCTATTGTATCACAAGCCGCTTACCCGGGAATCCTTTTACCAGCAGTTACGGGAAGATTCGACCATGGAAATTCTTGAAGAAGGGGATAATTCCTCCCCAGCACCAGTTTGATAAATTGTTCCTTTAAAATTTTGTACATAAAGCATTTTTTTCTGTTTCTGATTGTTGTTTTATGAAAATCGTTTTTTTCTGTTAATATTTCTTTACTTCTTGAATTTGGTTTCTCTAAAAAAAAATGAAAAAAAATAATAAAAAAAAAATGTTTTTTTTTTTTTCGCGTTGCTATTCCTTTCAAAAGGAACATCAATTCTGTTGTTCCTTTTGAAAGGAACAATAGTTTCGCAGAATGTTTTTGTTGTTTCTTTTCAAAGGAGCAACACTTTCGCCGAATATTTTTTTCTACTGTTTCGCACAGTGTTTTTGTTGTTCCTTTCAAAAGGAACAGCATTTCCACAGAGTATTTTCTTGCTATTCCTTTCAAAAGGAACAGTAGTTTCGCAGATTGTTTTTACTGTTCCTTTTAAAGGGAACAAAACTTTTGAGTGATTTTTTTTTTTGATTGTTTTAAGCTACCATTTTGATTTCTTTTCACTTCTCTAAGGGAAAACATATCATTTATATACAATCATACAAATTTGAGCTTACTGAGATCAGCACATCAAAACAAATCGTCATTTTTAAGGGAATTGCTTGGTAATGAAAAAAAAGAGGAAAAAGGGGCATGATCAATAACATAACATTGCTATTTTATTACCATTAAATTAATCTGATCGATTATCTTTATCATGATTGGTTATTTTCCATATCCCATAGCTTTCTTTGATATTAATCTCTGAAATGGAAATAAGGGTATATTTTTTTTCTATTGAGATGTTCAGAATTCTTCCACCATTCCCACTCTTAAGGAGTGTTGAGCCATCCTTTATGAATAACTGAGGAAAAGTGTTGTTTGAAAAAGAAAAATACTTACATATTTCAATGATTTTGCAGATGGAGGATAGGGGGTCTCATTAAGAGCCAACCTACCGTGATCATAGAGAAGGCAGTGAAGTGGCATTCCCATTATGGCCACCAAACCAGGGAAATGGTCCAAAAGACAATTGAAAATCAAGAATTCCTTGGAATAGGAGGTCTCATCACGAGCCGGCCTGCCCATTTTTCACTTCTTCCTGGTGAACGGAATTGTGACTTATCTGGTCACCAAGCTAGCACAATGGCCTCCGTCTTGTTATTTAATAAAAATACAAAGAAAGAAAAAGAAGCACTTCCTCAGTATGAATAAAGGACAATGGTTCCGTGGGTTACAAAACAACTCTGTCAAGGTTATGGACACCTGTGGGCAACAGAGCTTTGTTGATGGTATTGAAGTCACATTTATAAACAACAATAGTTATTTAACCCTTTTTCCTATATTTTTATTTAATATCAAATGAAATGCATGAATTCCTTACTTTTATTGTTGAACCTATTATACATGAAAATTATTATGAATCGATCATATTAGTTTATATGGTAAATAACACAATTATATTTATGTTAATCTTATGTTGTCCCTTCCCCTCGTATTTGAATCATTACAACGCGATTTCCTATTCATTATCGATTTATCTCATGCATCGATTTCAGTGATCGCTTAATTTGGTTGACTGTATCATAATTATGCCTGTTTTTTCACTGCTGTCCTATTGCTGTGCCACACATGCCACCCTCAATCGACGGTCGAGGACGACCTTTCTTTCATTTGGGGGGCGCGGATGTATGCATGCAGATCAAACTCCGAGATTCTCTTCACCTGTACATGAACTAAATCTCTGCATTCGATTTCCTTACCGTATATGGACTGAATCCCTGAATTTTCAGGAAAGAAATAAAGTTTCAACGAACTGTGTTGTGTTGTTCCATTGAAATTACTGTGTGTTGTGAAGAAATTAATAGAGCACAGAGATGGGAGGACGCCCAATTCGCAGCGAACCGCAGGTGTTGATCGTCTCTGATGCTGCACGAGCAATCTTAGAAAGACTGGGGTGGATTACATATTTCATGAGAATGCAACAACCCCATGAAGTAGTGGCCACCAAATTTTTATTAAACCTGCAGGAAGGATCCTCCACAGTCATAGGAAGGCAGATAGCTGTGTCCGATGAGATAATTGCAGAAGTGTCTGGCATTCCCGCGCAAGGAACTATCTAGACCCAGAAGAAGATTAGGATTTGTGAAGCCATAAAAATCTTTCAAGATGACGGACAGACGCTAACTGTCAAAGGAAGAGGAGTCCATCCGACGTCACTAGGCGAACCATGGACAGAATTGGCCAGGATTGTGCAGGCTTACATAACATGCGACGGTAGAAAAGACGTGGTAAGACCTCGCCACCTTAAGCTACTAGCTGTGTTAAAACAGAAATGTACTATTAATCTGCCTGCATTCTTAAATTCTTTGTTGCATGATATTGCTCGCGGAATTAGAAAAGCCCAACATGCAGACATGGTGGTTAGCCACCATTGTTTAATTCGACTGATAGTGAGTTATAGCCTCACCCAGCAGCAGACCAGCTGGGAAGAATTTATTGAAGGGGGGTTAGCTCTGCCTGCTCCGAGACGGAAAAGGATGGCCGGCTTAATAGCTGAGCCCTCCACTCACAGACAATCCCTCCGATCGAAGCGAAGTAAGAAAATAATGGAGGAACTTCCGGGCAGCAGCAGCCACCCCCTGGAATTGAACAGCTTAGATGAAGAGGAACAACCTCCACAGTTGGAGGGAGCAAGCCCTCGTACTGAGGAAGAATAGGAATTAGAAGGAGATATTCGTTACTCAGACGAGGAAGAAGTAAGTCACCATACCAGTAGCAAAAAACAACTCAGTACACAGGAAGGAGAAATACGTTATTCGGATGAAGAAGAGATTGAGGGAAATTCAGAGGAAGAAGAAGTTGAAGGAGAAATTCGGTATTCAGATGAGGAGGAAGGAAGTTATCACACCTGTAACGAGGATGAGGATAATCATAGCAGTAATAAGGATGAAGCAGAGCCTATCGAAAATGTCAATGTAAGCCCCTTACAGGAAGATCAATTGGCCCAGATTTTGGCCAACATGAGCAATTACGCACGACCTCATAGCCCTTTAGACCCCAGCAGTGACATTAACCAAAAACCAGAATACTCTGCCATTAATAAAGATATAACTGATGAAACAGCAAACCCTAGCGAAGCTAGGGTTGCTTCTCCTGAGAGGCAAGAACAGGGGAATGAAAACGTTGAACCAACATCTCGACCTGGAAGCCCCCAGGAAATCGCAGAGTCAACTGAGCAAATGATTCCCGAGGAATCTGGCCAAGAGCATGAGAGCATGGAAGAAAAACCCCAAGAAGAGGAGCAAGAAGAAGATTTCACTGAAGGCACGACTCAAAACCCAATTGAGCAAATGGGTTTAGATGAGCAAGTCGTTGTTCCTTTAAGAAATAAGAAGAAAAAAACTGAAGTCGAGAAGCTTCGCAGGGAAAGGAAAAAGCTTCATAAACTGATAGAACAGCTCAGGCAAACGATTAGGGTTATAAGAATGAAACAGACACCTAACCGAGCCCCTAAAAGAAGAAACATTGCTGTTAAGAGAAGATCAAAAAGGAGAAGGGTAACCACTAATAGGAACCCTCAAGTAGAAGAAAAAACCATGCCTGAACCTAACTATGAGGATGTGGAGCAGCAAACGGCTGTTCCAACACCAGCTGTTCCAGAGGAACCTGCTCTAAACGAAAATACCCAATCTAGCAGTCAGCGCACCTTCAGTGATCCAGCATTAGTTAGACTGCAAGAAGAATTGACACAGGCCCGAATCGAAAGATAGAAATTGGAAGAAGATACTGTCCCAAGGAAGAAATATCAAGAATTGCAGCAACAGATGAAAATTATTCATGAGGCAGAACCTGAAGCTCATGAAAAATGTCGAGAGGCAGAGATAAAAGCTGATAAGGTAAGCAACCAATTAAAACTAGCACGAAATAAAATGGACACTCTCTGCTCCTTATATACTGATGTCTTAGCTTGTAGGTGCCCTGCCAAAAACTATGCTTTATTTCTGTTAGAAAGATATTTGCAATTAAAAATCAAGGTAGTTAGGGCTGGAAAATCAATAGAGCTAAGAACTATAAACGACCTGATATCATGCTGCAAGCTTTATGGGGACAAAGTACAGCGCCTGTTATGTGAGTTTTATCTGCATAATCTAATACTTGAAAATGACTGTGAATCAAACCCTAGCCCTTTCATTGGAGATGTACAGTTTCAGGCATTCATTTCTTTTGCCGTAAATCAATTAAAGTGGCTTAAAGTCTACAATGCCTTTCAAAGGCAGGAAAATGAATTGGATCTATGGGTCAAAAGTGAACCTCAGGACCCACTTCAATTGTGGGCTAGACAAAAAAATCTAATGATAAGGGAAGGCGTTACCCAAACTCTGGGGCCTGTTCATAAGTCAATCATTCTGAAAGGAACATACTATTTTTCATCTATTAGGGACCAAGCTTATGTAGCAGCCAAGGTCCGGTGGAGAACCTCGAATCAAAACATACAAAATAGGGAGCCACTTAATTATAAAATTTTTGGGCTAGCTGCAGACCGTTTCATTGCCTATAGCCATCTTGTTTTAAAAGAAGGACCATTCTGGTTAGGGTGTAGGTTCCGCAGCCCCATTATTTGGTACCCTGCCTTGGACTACAAATCTATTTATGAGCTTCCCGAGGGGCAGATAGAACATATTCTTGAAGAGTTAGCTGCACACCATGGTTTTAGGCCTTTCAATGATAAACCTTCTCCAGCTTACTCTTTGACTGCTCTCCATGTGAACTATAGTTTTCATGAGGGCATGAAAAAGGTTAAGTCGGGGGGTATGTTGGGCAGTGAAAGAGGTATGAAATTCCTATGTATTTGTTCATTCTTTCACCATAGATATACTTATGTTTGCCTTGGAAAGGTAATTTACCATAAGAATTGCAATTAAATTGGAAATATTTTATGTTTAGCCTAAAAGATGACTAAAGGTTGTTTTTATTGGCAAAACAGGAATACGAAGAGGTGAGCAACTGTATCAAAGGCGTGGCTGAAAACAATATGACTCCTACTCCATTCTTGATGAACCATATCCAGCTGAAGCCAAGAATATCTGAACGAATCGCCCGAAAGGGGCAGGGGACAGCTCGGCCTTAAACAGAGTCAACAGAACAATGACAAAACAAGAGAGGAGCGAATCCCTCAGGATCGGAAGATCCTGAGGGATCGCTGTGCAAATTTATCATATTTCTTGATTTTTCCGTCCAAGGATCAAATATAAAGGCAATGATCTTTAGTGACCGGGGACGGGGTGGTTATTTTTGTAAAAGACGTTTTCAATAAAATACTTTTATATTTTCTTTGCAATCGAATGATTATCAAGTCTCTGTCGTGAGAGAACGCTGTCTGTAATGTCTTTTGGATGAATATAAAAACACAGGTTTCATCTGTTCTTTAGAATTCTGAGTTAAGCCCAGCGGTATTTCACTAGCGCTAAGGGCCCGGCTCTGGTGGATTACTATGATGTTGTATCATTAATCTTGGTTTGTTAATGCGTGAAGTGTGTTTAGTATTTATTTTCATTACAGAGTTGTTTCATTGATTGTTAAAGCAAGTGCAGAGCCATTGCTGTTTCATTCTTTACCGCAATTCCATTTATTGATTAAGTTGTCTTGTCTGGATTTGCTGTTCCGTAATTACAATGAGTTGTTGTTCCATCTATCTTTGGTTTGTTGTTAGATTACAATTAAACTGTTGACAGGCTTGAGTGTGAAGATTTATTTATTTGGACTGCATTAGACTTGTAACTGTTGTTTCTTTTATGATGTTGTTCCTTTTCTAGATTTCATTGCTTTTAGTTGTTTCACTTGCTTTAAGATCTCCAAACTATAGAGGATAGAGATATTCGCTCCAAGTCCCCAGATTTGGTCATCTTACATCGATTTCTAAGGGAACGAGTTACTGCTACTGCATCCCTGATCGATGTTCAACAAGATTGCTGTAGTTTAGCTTTTACATTCCGGTCATTGTAATTAGGTTTCCTTTCTAAGCATTTATTACTTTTGTATTTGATATTCTATGCTACATCCTCACAAGCATTTCTCTTAGATAATTGCAGCCTCAGACAGAGTACACTCTTGAGATAAAAAGACGCTCCCGGATTGATGATTAAAGTAGGCTAATTAGGTGTTTAAAAGATACCTTTTTATGGTCCAACAGCACCGAAGTTGGTTTACTTCATATGAAACTGTAAATGGTAGTTCTGTATTCGTGGGAAATAATGCATCTTGTCAGACTGTTGGGATTGGTAATGTAAAAATTAAAATGTATGATGATACAGTTAAAACATTATCTGATGTTAGGCATGTACCTGATCTAAAGAAAAACTTGATTTCCTTGGGAGTTTTGGATTCGAATGGTTATAAATTTACCAGTCAAAATGGAGTGCTGAAAGTCTCAAAAGGAGCCTTGGTTGTGTTGAAGGCTGAAAAGGTTGGAAATCTGTACAGACTCAAAGGAAGCACTCAAGTATAAGAAGCAACGATCGTATTAGAGAAAGTAGAAGAAGGTTCTTGTCTATGGCATCAGCGGTTGGGTCACATAAGCGAGAAAGGTCTTCAGGTACTGATGAACCGCAAATTGCTTCCTGATTTGAAATCCTTGAAGTTGGATTTTTGTAAATATTGCGTGTTTGGAAAACAGTGTAAACGAAGGTTCAAGGCTGGAAATCATAATAGTAAACAAATTTAGACTACATTCATTCTGATCTGTGGGGACCATCTCCTACTGTGTCTTATGGAGGTGCATTATATTTCTTAACTTTTATTGATGATTTCTCCCAAAATTTTTGGGTCTATATGTTGAAAAAGAAAGCTAATGTATTTAATGTTTTTAAACAATTTAAAACAATGGTGGAATAGAAAACAGGCAAATCAATTAAATTTTTAAGAATTGACAATGGTAGTGAATTTACTTCTTTAGAATTTGAACAATTTTGTAAGGATGAAGGGATTGTTAGACATAAAACTGTTGTTTATACCCCTTAGCAAAATGGCATTGCTGAACGGATGAATCAGACTCTTATGGAAAGAGCCAGAAGCATGATCAGTAATGCTAACCTGCAAAAGGAGTTGTGGGCAGAAGCAGTATCTACTACTTGTTATTTAGTTAACAGATCACCTTTAGTTGCAATAAACTGTAAAATTCCTGAAGAATTTTGGTCGGGTCAGTCTTGTGATTATTCACATTTGAAGATTTTTGGTTGTGATGCCTATGTTCTTATTCCTAGAAATCAACGTACAAAGTTAGATCCAAAATCAAAATGTTGTGTCTTTGTTGGATATGATTATGCAGTGAAGGGATATAGGTTGTGGGATCCTTCTTCACGGAAGATAGTCATTAGTAGAGATGTAACATTTGATGAATCTTCTCTTTTAAAATCAAACGTTGAAAAAGTTGAATAGGAGCAGGTATCGCCAAGTCAGCAAATTCAATTGGAGACTAAACCTTTTCCAGAAAGTTGAAAGGAAGGAGAGACTTCTGATGAAAAAGGTGGAGAAGCAAAGGAAACTAGAGAAATTCCAGAACCAATTCAGTAACTAGTCACTCTACGAAGGTCTACAAGGGAAAGAAAAACACCTAAAAGGTATGAAGATTCTGCTTCATCTTTTGCATTGATTACTGAAGATGGGGAACCTTCTTGTTATCAGGAAGCAGTAGATGATGCAGATAGCAAGATATGGAAAAAGACTATGGAAGAAGAAATGGACTCCTTAGCCAAGAAAAATACCTGGGATCTTGTAGAACTTCCTAAAGAGAGAAGTGTTGTTGGGTGCAAATGGGTCTTCAAGTTGAAAAGGAAAGTTGATGGAAGTATCGAGAGGTATAAGGCGAGACTGGTTGCAAAAGGGTATTCTCAGGTTGAAGGTATTTATTTTCATGAGATTTTTTCACCAGTAGTTAAAATTGTTTCTATTTATACTGTGTTAGCACTAACTGCTTTACTTGACCTTGAGTTAGAACAATTAGATGTTAAAACATTCTTTCTTCATGGTGATTTGGATGAAGAGATATATATGGATCAGCCAGAAGGTTTTGTACAAGGTCGCAAGAGAAGATTAGTTTGCAAGCTCAGGAAATCATTGTATGGCCTGAGGCAGTCGCCCAAGCAATGGTACAAGAAGTTTGATTCCTTCATGGTGAGCTAGAATTTTATCAGAAGTGAGTATGATCATTGTGTATACTTAAAAAGTTTCAATGGCATATTCATTATCTTGGTGTTGTATGTTGATGATATGCTTATTGCAAGCAAAAGCATGGAAGAAATCAACAGGTTAAAGGCTCATCTCTCTAGGACGTTTGAAATGAAGGATCTTGAAGCAGCAAAACATATCTTGGGCATGGAGATACACAGAGACAAGAAGAATGGTAAACTTTGGTTATCACAACAGAATTATGTGGAGAAAGCACTTGAAAAGTTCGGTATGAACTATGTGAAACATGTTAATGTTCCATTAGCTTCCCATTTTAAGCTTTCTTCAGGATTAAGTCCTAGAACTAATGAAGAAAAGAAGTATATGTCTCGTGTACCATATGAAAATGTGGTAGGCAACTTAATGTATGCGATGGTATCTACAAGACCTGACATTTCACATGCAGTTGGAGTTGTCAGGTTCATGGTAAATCCAGGGGAAGAACATTGGCGAGCAGTGAAATGGGTGCTTCGGTATTTGAGAGGCACAAGTGACCATTGCATCAGCGTTGATGGTCGTGAAGGTTCAGTCTACGGATATGTGGATGCTGATTATGCATGTGATTTGGACAACAAGAGGTCTACTACAGGTTATGTTTTTACTCTTGCATGTGGAGTAATCAGCTGGATGTCAAAGCTCCAAGAGACAGTTGCTTTGTCCACTACTGAAGCAAAGTATATAGCTGCTTCAGATGCCTGTAAAGAGGCAATCTGGTTAAAAGGTCTGCTTGATGAGATTGGAAGGATGCAGGAGAAAGTGAATGTGTTTTGTGACAGTCAGAGTGCTATTCATTTGGCTACAAATCCAGCCTATCACAGCAAGACCAAGCAAATCGATGTAAGATATCACTTTGTGAGACATGTAATCGAAGGCGGCAAAGTAGTTCTCAAGAAGGTCCGCACACAGGAAAATCATGCAGATATATTCACGAAGCCAGTTATAGTAGAGAAGTTGAGATGGTGTCTCGCTTCTCTCGGCTTGCAGAAAAGATGATGAATGGGCATGGGCAAAGGGATTAGGAAAATTGTTGTCAAGGTGGAGTTTGTTAAAAATATGACAACAAATTGTAAATAATGTAATTTTGGGAAAATTACTTATTGACCGTTAATTGGTTGAGTAACGAAATGAAGTTAGAATAACGAAATAGGCTCAAGTTAAATTGGATGGCCCGAGAAGCTTGTATGTACGGAGAATCATTTTGATTAATAGAGTTTGCAATCCCTTGCCCCGTGGATGTTTCCTTGACACCCTGTCAAGGTTTTACCATGTAAAATATATGTGTTTTGTGTGAGTTAATTTTTCAGTTTGTCATTCAGTTAGAAATTGTATCTCTTTCTCATGTTTCCCGATCAACAGGTGCAGATGCAAGGATTTTTATTTCAAATTTTGAAATATTATTTTAATGGAGAACAATGACAAAGTACCAATGTACATAAGATTTGAAATATTGAATTCCTTTGAATTAGTTGTTTGGTCCAAAAATCAGCAAGTTTTTATCCCTAAATGTATTCTTCCTCATTTGAACAGGTCACCGTCTAGGACGTGTCTACCATGATTCGAAATGGGCAGAATACTATCATTTTTCTCATTAATAATGGAGGGTACACTATAGAGGTTGAAATTCATGATGGACCATACAACGTTATAAAGAATTGGAACTATACCGGCTTAGTAGATGCCCCTCATAACGGTGAAGGAAAATGCTGGACTGTCTAGGTACAGCATGGGCAACTTTTTTACCAGTGCCTCTTGTTTTTTTGTGATATGGGATTACTTTTGCATAAGGTATTGTTTTAGTATGGTGGTTTGTCCATTTTTTCATTTGCCAAGGCCCACTTCCTAACCAACTACTTTTCCTTAAAAATTACATTATTGTAGCCTTTAGGACTTCCCTTTGAATTGGCTAGAACTCAATATCATATTGGTGGACTGTTTTTATAGATTTACACCTATTGAGATATCTATTACACTGTCGACTTTACAAACTAGTATGTCAGCTAAGGGACAGTAGCATTTCTTGTTTGGAACCTTTGTATTTGTTACTTTCAATAGTTGTAATCTAAAAAACCCATAGAATAACCTAGATATTCTAGTAAGATTCTGGTAAAGATTTTTGAAAATCTAGGTTAAAGTCTTTAAACTTCTGTATTTTGGGTGCCATAATGGTTTTTTATGGTGCTTAATCCATTTCCACTATTAAAAATGCAATTCAAACACTCCAACTACCCAATTTTTTGAATTTTTATTTATCGTCCGAGATATTCTGTTGCATCAATAGACAACTCCCTTTCAATGGCAGTTTCTAGGTTGCTCAGCCAATTGACGGAAACGTGAAACAAGAAAACAACTTGTGTCTCAATAAACTTAGAATGATATGAATCTACCAGTTTTTTTTCTTGATTCTCATTATGATGGGATCATGGGTGTTTTCTGTTCCTGTCAGCCCTACATGGTTCTAAATTTATATCATGCCAGGATGGCCTTATTAGGCAGTTTTTGCTGTAAAATGCAAAACATCATCTTAACCTACTGGTTTCTTTAATGGATTTTTATCATGGGAGTTTTGTGTTCTTGTCATCTCTGCATGGTTTTGTGTTAACCTTAGAAAATACAGAAAATACAGGATGCCCATTAATATGTTTTGCTGAAATATCTCAAGCATGATGAACTTATTCTGTTGGATTCTCTTGTTGATTCTTATTACAGGAATATTTTGTAGGCTTGTCAGCTCTACATGGTTTTGTATCATGTCAATTTTCTAAGATGTCAGTGGCCATTCAACTGCATAAGTATTTTTGTTGTCAATTAACAACATTGTTATTCTGTGCAGGTTAAAACAAAAGAATAGCTTGTAGAGGCTATTAAAACTTCCATAGGCCCCAAAATGGATTTTTTATGCTTCATTGAAGTTGTTGTACACAAAGATGACACAAGCAAAGATTTGCTTGAGTGGGGATCCAGAGTGTCTGCAGCAAACAGCAGGCCGCCAAATCCTCGGTAGTGAGGATTTTAAAAGTGAAGCAATTAGAAACACTTTCTGCAGTTCATGATTGAGATGTCAATTTTTTTCTGGTCATCTTGTAGGATCATCTGCTATAATCATCGTATATATTTGAATTTGATTTTCCTTGGATCTAAGGTCGAGGTGTGGCCCTCCAGTGAGGCACACAGCATACGGCTACTGTCTGGTCCCTGGGTAGGTTTTTTTTTTCAGAAGAAAAAAAAAGGCTACTTGTATATATAATAAAAAATATATCAAAAAGTGAGTACATATTCATAGTTCTTTGTCCTTTCTTCTCATGCAGAGACTTACAAAAAAACACATGTCATATCACTTATATTAGCATATGGTACGAGACCAGTAACTGCAGCTCTACCAGATTCCGATGTTTAAATATGTGAATTTAGTTCCAAAAATAAAGTAACTATAGATTTGCAGAACTAAACCTTCATGTGAGACATATAGTCCTATGTATTTCCAAATCCATAAGACAAGCAAAAGATGAAATTAGGAAAAGAGAATGCTTCCAGTATCCACCTTTTTGTCCTTCTTGTGTATTGCGTATGGAATGACCCCAGATGTTCCTGTTTTGGAGAGCATGTCAACAATATAGTTTTGTTCCTGGTATATGTGTTCATAGGAGATGTGTTCGAATGTGCACTCTAAAAGGAAGATGCACTTCATCTAATATGATAATATGACAACAGTGGAGGCTGGAAGCATTTTAGCCCCTTGATCCAATCCATGCAGCCTTTTGAGTCTCCAAAACCCTGTAAATCTTTAATGTTTAGCCAATGTGCTGTGTAGAGTAGACCCCAGAGTGCAATGATTTCTGCCCGGTTGTTTGTGCCTCTACCACCATCCCACCAAAAATGATAGTAACATCTAGGTTCTGTGGCAATGAGGGTACTGCATCCACATTGACTGTGTTGCATGCACCAAAAAAATCCAACTGGGTACTTTATCCACACATCCAATTTGATAATCTGCCTAAGATTGGTTTTATGTTTCACGGAACCTATCTCAGAGTAGTATGCCGCAATCCCGAAAACGAAGTGCCTTATATCCACCTTCTTTTGTTCAAATATCCAACTATTCCTGCATCGCCAATTGCCCCATATGAAGTAAAAGGGTAAGGAGCAGAACTCTTGTTGTGTTGTAATCCATAATTTAAAACATGCCTCCAGAGTAAGTTGTTGCCAGTTCCCTCCAATCTGGAAAAATTGTCGGAAAGAGTGCCAAATTTGTGCAGCAATAGGACAGTTTAATAAGAGATGTGTGACATCTTCCAAATTATGCATGCAGAGTGATCAAATGCCCGGACCGCTGAAGTCTCTACGGGATAGATTCTCCCAAGTGAGAATTTTGTCATGAAGGGCAAGCCAGCCGAAACATTCGAGTTTCAATGGAAACTCCCATTCCCATATCTTATGATACCAACGTTGTGCCTCAACAGTTGGTTGCGGGTTGGTGATATGTTTGTATAGTTCATTAACCTCAATTTGGCCCTTTTGTGTTCTCCCAACTCAGGTTAGCTCAACCTGTCTGATTCTTCAATGATATAAATCCCTGCAGCCTTGACCTATCTAATGTACAGATCCCATTCTGTAGCCAAAAAACCAGTAAGGTCAAATTTTTCTGCTCGATGCCAAGATTGTATGTGGGGAGTAGAAGCCCTATATGAAACGATGTTAGAGAAAAAATACGAATAGAGCAATCAGAGCCCTTTTAGTTGTTCCGTGTCAAATTTTGCAAGAGCAGTCGGAGCCTTTTTTTGCAATACGAATAGAATAACAAAGATTTCTGATTATGGTTTTAGGACCTAGAATATCTTTGGTTTACTTGGTGCGCCTGTTTTCGTTATATAAAACTGATGTAATCAAACAGTTGTTACTCTGTTACAGTGGTATTGTATCAAACTTGATATGAAGGAATGAGAATGTTTAATTTTGATTGTGGTATCTAACCGATGTAATCAAATATATGTCAGAATGGTTTTGCATCAAACTTGACAAGGATTGCAGATGTTCAATATTGGTTGGCCCATATAACGGATCTAATCAGACAATTGTTGCTCTGTTACAGTGGTTTTCTATCAAACTTGATATTAATGAATGAGGATGTTCAATGTTGGTTCAGGTATATAACTGAGCAATCGAATCGCTGTTACTCTGTTATAGTGGTTTTGTCTTGAGGTTGTTCAAGGTCGGTTTTGCTATGTTCTGGTTGCGCCGAGAGGTGCATCTACAACCTAATTTGACCCCGATGTCAGGTATGTCACGTCCTCATACAAAATTTCGGCTTAAGTTTTAAATTAAAAATAAAAATAAAAAATAAAAATTAAGTGTCGGCTTAACAAATAAATTTTAACAATCATATAAATAAACCAAAAAAATTTTTAAAATGACTTCCCGCAAAGCAGTGAATCTTACACAACTCTTTTGCTGCGGAAACCCCCATACTCCTCTTCCAGAACTTATGGCATGTCCCAGTGATAAAGTGTAACAAAGAGCTCGATACCGTTTCTGAGCAGATCCTTGATCAGATTATTGTAATTACAAAATTGTTGTTGTTGCATGTAATTTATTCCACCAAACTCCGTTAAGCCATTGAAACAAAATGATGGGGAGAAAGGGAACCAACTTCTGGTCTGGTGAAAGGGAGAGGCATGTTGCATCCTCAGAATGCACGAGCTAATGCAGAGGGTAAGCCGCCATGAGGTCTCTGACGAGAAGGGGGGCTGTGTATTCCATTATCTTTCCGTCGGATCTCGTCACCATTATAAATTCTTCCTCGCCCGTAAACTTTTCAAGGACCGGTCCCGATCCTTGACATGGCAGACACTTTTTTTCAGAGCAGCAAAAACACTGCATTTGTATTATAAACCTATTACAAAACAGTAGTGAGTTCTTCAGCAGATAATCTGTAATCTGTGGTTTCTTATCTGTGTAGCGGATATTTGATTCCTGGATGTGGGTAGATAACTCAAAACTCTGTAGCATTCTTCTGGGCTCACTGGACATTTTACTCTTGGACCAAGTATACATTTTCATGAGAACTTAACTAAACAGAATTATAACTACGATGTCAAGAATGTTGTAGAAATAGTGTTAGTGTGGGTTTTAGAAAACTTCATAGAATATCAACATATTTTTCAAAATAAAATAACAAAAAATTTGTATGATAATATGTAAATAAACTATTTATTAATGTATTAATGAATTCAATATATCATAATTCTCTTCAAAACTCCTAAGTAACTCAAACTTTAGCATATAACAAGTCATATATTTAGATCCCTCATACTCTGAATATCCATCTAGAAATAATTGGTAAATAAATAAAACCTATTTTTTTATATTTACTCCATAAACCTTTTTATATTTACCAACACTCAAACAATAGGTTTTATTTAGGTGAATTCTATAAGTCAAATACTATGGGCCAAATTATTATTAATATCATACCAAAAAATCCATTATTATCCCTAATATTAATATCAAAAAATTAATAATAATAATAATAATATTATTAAATCTAATATTCATATTAATATTATTATATTTAATAACTTTGGATTAATACAATATTAAATTTTCTATATTATTATATACATTAATATATCATGATATATATTAACTCTAGATATATATGGAAGGGAAGAACAAAGACATAGAGTTATAGAGGTGGAGAGATAGAGGGAGTGAGAAGGGAGACATGGGGATAAAATCAAGGAGAGGGGAGAGGAGGAATGAAGAGAGAGAGGAAGAGGAGTGAGAGAGGTAGAAAAGGGTACGCGAGGAAGAGGGAGACATAAATATGGAGGGGCGGAGAGTGTTGAAAATGCAGCAAGATGATGGAGCTTGGTGAAATGAAGTCGCCTTCACCAAGTGGGCCCGCAGGCGAATTCTGGCGCAAAATCTACTATGTCTATTTTTAGACATATGGAGCATGGTTCGGGGATTCCAGTTTGAGATTCTTGAAGTATGTGTCATGTTGGTAAAAATAGATGAGACTCTATTTTTTAGGTCAAAGAAGTCGAAGTCTATTTTTAGACTGCCTCTCCTTAAAACAGGGAAGTCAAATATTATTTACCCTTAATAATATTTAGACTATAAACTTCAGTTTACTCTCTTGGAGCACTTCAGTTCGAGCTACAGAAGTGGCTCATGCATCTGACAGAGGAATCACGTGGTTCCCAAGGGTTTGATGGCATCATGCATGGTTGACTTTAGTTGGACTTCAGTGGCAAAAGTTTGGAGGAGTTAATGAGACAGATAGTGGAGTTGTGTTCTGTTTATTTTAGTTGAACTAGTTGAGATTAGTTTAACTAGCTAATCAATTAGTTATGAGTGGAGTGAATTAAATATTATTTAATTCATAAATTAGTAACTCATTATTAAACTCAAGAACACATCAGTTCACTACAGTGCATGATCAGTTCAGTGGAGACCAGTGAAAGAGGTAGATGAAAGGGTGGAGTTAGCTATCAGTTGTGACTATACTGTTGCTATTTGCAACACACAGATAGGAGGAGTAAGCCCATGAGGATTGCGAAGTTCAGGCTGGTGGTTTATCTATATAAAGAGGCCATCCCATAGCATTGAAACACACAATAGAGGCAAGGCAATTGGCGGTGAGTTTTGAACCAGTAACCTGTTCAAAACTGAGCTAGATTGTGTGTAACTTTATGAGAAAGTACTGAGTACTTGTGAGGAGTATTGTACTGAGTTTGTTACGTGATTTCTCCATTATAATATACACAATAGCTGCGGGGTTTTCAGCTATAAGCTTTCCCCATACATACTGTGTTAATGTGTATGATGATTTGATGTGTTATCGCTTGATTTTATTTCCGCATGTTTGATGATCTGAGTGGAAGAGATTATGTGTTGCATATAAATTCGAATTGTATGTGATCAGGATAGTCTCGGTGGATAATTAATCATTATTCGGCAAATTTCTACATGGTATCGGAGCTATTGAAGTTCAGATTGATCATCACAGTGATTACAAACTTATTTCGGTAGACAGAGTCTGCATGCGGGCCAGGTAGCCTCCGGATTCATCTTTCTTCGGAAAGTGAAAGGTCTGGTAAACGCCCCTTGCAGTCGATCTCTGTCCTAGAAATAATTTGTTCTCACGATCTAGAGCGGTTGAGCTTTGAGGTGGAATTCGAAGTTTTGCAGCAGTTTTGTTTTCTTGGTGCCAGTGTTGAAAATGTCTTTCAACGGTTTGCGACTCGAATATGCTCTTGAAGGCAGTTCGAATTATGTTGCATGGAAGGATCGCATGGAGGCGGTATTAGAAGATAATGGTCTGAAGGAGTTCGTAGATACGGATGTCCAAAAGCCCACTGATCCTGCTGAAGTCGAAGCATGGCAAAAGAAGATGGCGAAGTGTCGAAGGATCCTGTTGGAGGGCGTCAAGGATCATATTGTATCCAGCTTGCATGGAAAGGCTACTCCATATTTAATGTGGAAAGCTTTGACAGATCTATTCCAGAGTAAGAGTGACCAAAGGAAGCTGGCGCTCAAAGATAAGCTCAGGAACATCAAGATGGAGAAGGGCGACAGTATCGCCAAATACCTCACGAAGTTCACTTAGTGCAGAGATGAGCTAGGAAGTGTGGGGGTGGCTGTCAAAGTTTCACTGATCGCATGCTTGGTTTCAAGTGTGCTGGGATCAGTATGGTTCTTGGACAGCGGTGCGTCATTTCATATGACGGGAGATCGGGAGTTGTTCTCAGATATGGAGGACAAAGATTTGGGTGTGCACATCGAGATGGGCGATGATGGTAGATACAGTGCGACTGGTATCGGTACCATATCCTTTCAGAGGGAGTCTGGTAAGCCCTTTGTATTGAAGGATGTCATGCATGTACCTGGATTGAAGAAGAACTTGATCTCTGTGGCGATGTTGGAGGATAAAGGGTATGATGTGGTCTTCAACGAAGGAAAAGCCTTCCTGCGCAGTAAGACTACTGGAGAGACCCGGAAGATAGGGGTTCGAACCAAGAACCTTTATCAGTTGCAGGTAGATGGCTGCGCAGCTATGGCATGCAAAGCGGGAGAAGTGGTGAGCCGGGATGATGAGGGCGAACTGTGGCACAAGAGATTGGGCCACCTTCACCATGGAGCTTTGAAGATTATGCAGCAGATTTCTACTGGGCTTCCTAAGGGCACTCTTGCGCAGTCAGATCAGTGCAAGGGGTGTACTTTAGGGAAGTATGTGAAAGCCACCTTTCACGAGAAGGATAGTCGCGCCACGACGATCCTTGAGAGAGTTCACACAAACGTGTGTGGTCCTTTCTCAGTTGCTTCGACAGCAAAGCACAGGTATTATGTGATCTTTGTTGATGATTTCTCTCGAAAGTGCTGGATCTTCTTCATGCAGAAGAAGAGGGATACATTCGCGAAGTTCTGTGAGTTTAAAGCACTGGTCGAGAAGGAGTCGGGGAAGAAGGTGATTGCTCTAAGGAGTGATAACGGTGGTGAATTCATCTCGGCTGAATTCAAGGAGTTCTGCAGCGCAGAAGGGATTCAGAGAGCGCTCATCGCACCACATAACCCACAACAGAACGGGGTGGTTGAGCGAAAGAACAGAACGATCATGGGTGCTGCACGGGCGATGTTGCATGATCAGGGCCTACCCCTTCACTTGTGGGCTGAGGCATGCAATACAGCAGTGTATGTGCATAACCGTTGTCCTCACAAGGTTCTTGGCATGAGTACACCGGAGGAGGCTTATTCTGGCAAGAGGCCTGATATTTCCCATTTGCGGATTTTTGGTTCTCCTGTCTACATGCATAAGGATGCGAGAAGGAAGCTGGATCCAACTGCTGAGGTTGGAATATTTGTGGGGTACACTGATACACCTCACAACTACCGGGTGTATTTGTCAGACAGTCGCAAGACTGTTGTGCAACGGGATATAAAATTTCAGGAGGAGAAAGCCATGCAGTGTTCGCTTGAGAGGGAGCTACACTTGCATGCAGATGAGGAGCTGTTAGTTCCTAAGGAGGAGCTTCCAGATGTGGATCAGCCACAAGAGGAGGTTCAGGAGGTGGAAGAAACCACCCAGGCAGCGCCAACCATCAGAGGGCGCATGCGCACTACAGAAGCTGAGCGACTGGCTCGGGATGCAGAGAAGGTTGTAGGACCACCTACAGCACATCGCAGACAGAGACAGTCACCGGATCGGTACACTGGATACATGGCTCTTGTGAGTCAATGTATTGTGACGGAGCCATCCTCTTTTGAGGAAGCTGTGGAGGAACCCGCATGGGTTGATGCCATGATCGAAGAATATGATTCGATCGTCAGGAACAGTGCATGGGAGATTGTCCCAAGACCGGAGGGGAAATCAATGGTGGGTTTGCGATGGATCTACAAAGTGAAGCAGGCGGCTGACGGGAGTGTGGAGAAGTACAAGGCGAGATTTGTCGCCCGTGGCTTCTCACAGATCGAGGGGATTGACTATGAGGAGACTTTTGCACCTGTCGCAAGGTACTCTTCCATACGGACGATCCTTGCTCTCTCAGCGCAGATGGGGTGGCACATTCATCGGATGGATGTGAAGACTGCGTTCCTCAATGGAGTTATTGAGGAGGAGGTGTACATAGAGCAGCCTGAAGGTTTTGAGATCTTCAGCAGTGAGTCGCATGTGTGCCGACTCAAGAGAGCACTGTATGTGCTGAAGCAAGCACCTGGTGCTTGGTACACTCGGATATACAGCTACTTCACCGGGCTTGGATTCTCCAAGAGTGAGGCGGATCCAAACCTGTACCAGATTGTGGTGGAGGGGAAGCTGTTGATCATCGTACTGTATGTAGATGATCTGATTTTGACTGGCGATGAGCAGTTGATACTTTCATGCAAGGAGGATCTTGCACGAGAGTTTGACATGAAGGACTTGGGCATCCTTCATTATTTCCTGGGATTGGAGATTTGGCAGCGCAGCGGAGGACTGTTTGTTTCTCAGGGCAAGTATGCCCGGGAGATTCTGGAGAGGTTCAACATGCAAGGCTGCAAGCTTGTTGATACCCCTCTTCCTGGAGGTTGGAGGAAGGGAGATGCTACTTCGGAGGAGGTAGTGGATGCCACTGTCTATCGACAGTTGGTGGGGTCGTTGATGTATCTGGTCAATACTCGACCCGATATATGCTATGCAGTTAACCAGCTTTCGCAAACTATGGTTAAGCCTACCAAGCTCTTTTGGAAGGCGGGCAAGCATGTATTGCGCTATATCAGAGGCACATCGGGATATGGTCTATGGTACAGACAGGAGGATGGAGTGAAACTTTCTGGTTTCACTGATGCAGATTGGGCAGGGAGTCCAACGGACGGGAAGAGCACTTCTGGAGGAGTTTTCAGCATTGGGTCGACAGCAGTTTCCTGGTACAGCAGGAAGCAGAGATCCGTGGCACTCAGTTCAGCAGAGGCCGAGTACATGGCAGCTAGCTTGGCTGCATGCGAGGCTATTTGGATGAGGAAGATCCTCGCCGGATTGTTCAGGTTGCATTTGGAGCCTACAGTGATCTACTGTGATAACCAGAGTTGCATTAAACTCTCGGCTAATCCAGTATTTCATGATAGGTCCAAACACATCGACATCAGGTACCATCATATCAGAGATTGTGTTCGGCGGAGAATCATGATGCTTTCATATGTTCCCACGGAGGATCAGGATGCCGACATCCTGACGAAGGCGCTCACCAGGAGCAAGTTCGAATTCCACAGAGGCAGGATAGGGGTTGCAGATAATCCATATCTTGCGGAGAGGGAGTGTTGAAAATGCAGCAAGATGATGGAGCTTAGTGAAATGAAGTCGCCTTCACTAAGTGGGCCCGCAGGCAAATTCTGGCGCAAAATCTATTTTTAGACTATGTCTATTTTTAGACATATGGAGCATGGTTCGGGGATTCCGGTTTGAGATTCTTGAAGTATGTGTCATGTTGGTAAAAATAGATGAGACTCTATTTTTGAGGTCAAAGAGGTCGAAGTCTATTTTTAGACTGCCTCTCCTTAAAACAGGGAAGTCAAATATTATTTACCCTTAATAATATTTAGACTATAAACTTCAATTTATTCTCTTGGAGCACTTCAGTTCGAGCTACAGAAGTGGCTCATGCATCTGACAGAGGAATCACGTGGTTCCCAAGGGTTTGATGGCATCATGCATGGTTGACTTCAGTTGGACTTCAGTTGCAGAAGTTTGGAGGAGTTAATGAGACAGATAGTGGAGTTGTGTTCTGTTTATTTTAGTTGAACTAGTTGAGATTAGTTTAACTAGCTAATCAATTAGTTATGAGTGGAGTGAATTAAATATTATTTAATTCATTAATTAGTAACTCATTATTCAACTCAAGAACACATCAGTTCACTACAGTGCATGATCAGTTCAGTGGAGACCATTGAAAGAGGTAGATGAAAGGGTGGAGTTAGCTATCAGTTGTGACTATACTGTTGCTATTTGCAACACACAGATAGGAGGAGTAAGCCCATGAGGATTGCGCAGTTTAGGCTGGTGGTTTATCTATATAAAGAGGCTATCCCATAGCATTGAAACACGCAATAGAGGCAAGGCAATTGGCAGTGAGTTTTGAACCAGTAACCTGTTCAAAACTGAGCTAGATTGTGTGTAACTTTATGAGAAAGTACTGAGTACTTGTGAGGAGTATTGTACTGAGATTGTTACATGATTTCTCCATTATAATATACACAATAGCTGCGGGGTTTTCAGCTATAAGCTTTCCCCATACATACTGTGTTAATGTGTATGATGATTTGATGTGTTATCGCTTGATTTTATTTCCACATGTGTGATGATCTGAGTTGAGTTGAGTGGAAGAGATTATGTGTTGTGTATGAAGTTCAAATAGTATGTGACCAAGATAGTCTCGGTGGATAATTAATCATTATTCAGCAAATTTCTACAGAGAGGAGGAGAGAGGGATGGAGATAGTGAGAGAGAGAGAGTTATGGGGGAAGAGAGAGGATTATAGGGAAAAGAGAGAGATGGGGGAAGAGAGAGGAAGGAAGAGAGAGAGGAGAAAAGAGGGAGGGAGATATGAGGAGAGAGGGAGGGACGGAGAGATGGAGTTGGAGGGAAGAATAAATACATAGAGAGTGAGAAGTGGGGAGAGAGAGGGAGTGAAAAGGGAAAAATAGAGAGAGTGTGTGTATGTTTTGGGGTGAGATAAAGAGAAAAAGGAGATATGGAGGGAATGGGGGGAGAAGGAGAGAGAGAGGGATATATTGACATAGTTGGAGGGTGAAGAGAGGGAGAAAGAGGGAAAGAGAGAGATATGGACGTGGGAGAGAAAGGGAGAAAGGGGAAGGAAGAGAGAGAGGATGTGAGAGTGTGGAGAGGGAGGGAAAGAGAGATGGAGTTGGAGGGGGAGAGAAGGAAGACTATTTATTTCACTAGATGGATTGATTTCATTGTGGATCGTGATTTCTAATCCTATTTTATTTCTTGCACTGTATGCATTGATTTTAGTGTAGATGTTGAGAGAGAGAGAGAGAAAGAGGAAGAAAGAGGATTGGAGAGAGAGAGAGAGAGAGGTAGGAGAGAAAGGTAGAGAGAGGAAGGACGAGAGAGGAAGAGAGTGATGGGGGAAGAGAGAAAATTGGAGGGGAATATATATATATATATATATATATATATAGAGAGAGAGAGAGAGAGATGGAGAGAGAGTGTGTATGTTTTGGGATGAGATAAAGAGACAAAGAATATGATATGAAGAGAAGGGATGAGAGAAGGAGAGACGTAGGGATATAGTAACAGAGTTGGAGGGTGAAGCGAGAGAGATAGAGATGTAGGAGTGAAATGGAGAGATAGGAAGGAAAGGGAGGATGTGAGAGAGTGGATAGAGGGAAGGAAACAAAGATGTATTTCAAGGGGGGAGAGAGGAAAGAAGATTTCATGCAATAGATGAATTTATTTTAGTGTAGATGGAGATTTCTAATCCATTTTGATTGCTTGCACTAGATGCATTGATTTTAGTGTATATGTTTATTTCTAATTATATTTAATTGCTTGCACTATATGCATTGATTGCACTATATGCATTGATTTCTAATCCTATATGATTTCTCGCACCAAATAAATTGATTTCAGTTTAGATGGCGATTTTTTATCCTAATTGATTGCTTGCACTAGATGCATTAATTTCAATGTAGATGTTGATTTCTAATTATATTTGACTACTTCCACTAGATGCATTGATTTCAATGTACATGATTTCTAATCGTATTTGATTGTTTGCACTAAATGCATCGATTTCAGTGTAGATGGTGATTTCTGATCCTATTTGATTGCTTGCACTAGATGCATTGGTTTCAGTGATGTTGGTTTCTAATATTATTTGCTTACTTGCACTAGATACATTGATTTCAGTGTAGATGTTGATTTCTAATCCTATTTGATTACCTGCATTAGATGTATCCATTTCATTGTAGATGTTGTTTTCTAATCCTATTTCATTGTTTGCATTATATGCATTGATTTCAGTGTAAACGTTGATTTGTGATTTGATGTAATTGGATGTAGATTGATGGTACATTAATTTTAAAGTGATTGGATTAACATTGTGCATTAATTTCATTGTAAGAAGGCTAAATTATTGACAATGTACATTTATTTTTGTGTTTTAGTAATTCGACCTATTAATATCAAAGAGAAAGAGAGACAATGTATGATTTTTAGTACAATAGTTCCAACAAAATATTTAAATGGTTTATGATTTCAACTGTGTTTTTCATATAATTGATATGAAAAGATGACAAAACTAACAAAGGTGACAATAAGAATAGTAGAAGAAAATAATTTGAGATTGATTACAATGAAGACTATTTGTAATTGAGTGCATTCTTATTATTCACATTTTCTATCATTCAATAGTATTACATTGTCACTTTGCATTCAAAATTTTTATTTCATCATTTTTCATCATTAAATTTATTAACAATATTTATCTCAACAAACTTAGGTAACTAAGCAAATTTTAAAATTAAAATGACCAGTTAAATATCAGACATGTTTAGCATATATAAAATTATTATATTTATCATATATAAGAAGATGGCAAAATGTGCCGGTGTTTCTAAGACAAAAGAAGAAGAAGTCAGGTTAAGGTTAAATACTAAATAAATTATGTATTTTTCATGTATTTTTCAATATATTCTTCATATCACATTTGAATGATATGATAGGTGTATTTGTTATTTAATATGTTAATTATTTCATTTTTATGATCACCAAACATATTTATATTAATAACATTTGCTAGAATTTGTATTTCTAATATTCAAAATTTCAAAGTATGATGTACATCTCAAAAATATACAAAAAATTTAATAATCTGAAAAATGTGACGTTGATGCCTCCAACTAGAACCAGCCTAGATCCATCTTACTCTGGATCTATCATGCGCTGAGAGGGATCAAATCTCTCGAGGTGCAAACCTTTCCTCAAGTTTTGCACTCAAAAAATAGGTTTGCACCTCGAGAGATTTGATCCCTCTCGACGCATGATAGATCCAGAGTAAGATGGATCTAGGCTGGTGGTATGCCAATGGGAATCCACAATGATAGGCTGGCTTTGACCCCAACGCATTGCTAGAAGACTGCCCGAGGGTTCCATACATGCTATGGCCAAAAATGGATGGTCCTGCTAAAATTAAAAATAATGATGATATTAATAATAATAATATCATTATTTGAGGCTGGAAGACTGCCCGAGGGTTTCGTACATGCTGTGGCCAAAAATGGATGGTTCTGCTAAAATTAAAAATAATAATGATAATAATAATAATAATATCATTATTTGAGGCCAATGTGGTGGTCTAGGTGGTCCTTGTAAAACATGATGTTCACTGACAGATTATAAAATTTCTAATGAATTCACCTTTTCAAACTGATAGATGAAATAACAATACTTTAGATTAGGAATTATTATAAATTTATTATGAATCCACCTTTTCAATCTGATAGATGAAATAAAAATCCTTTAGATTTAGGAATTATTAAAAAAAAAATTGTGATATATTTTAGATTTTAAGTTATATATTAAATTGTTTTAAATGTAAATTTGTAAAATATAATGTTTAATTTTTCCTTGTTTAAATTTATCTAGTAAATCTAAAAAATTGATCTTTATTGAAATTCTTAAAAAAAACAGAAATAAAATTAAAATATATTTTTAAACATTTTATATATATATAGATATATATAAAGTTGATATCCACATAAATTAGTTAACATGGATCTTCAAACAATTTATTTAAATCTCATGTTGATATATTTTTGGAAAGTATAAGATTTTAACATCTTACTCACATATTTTGTTTTTTTATACTTGTAGTTGATTTATATCAAATTATTCAACATTTTTTTTCTATTTAGAGAATATTTTATTTTTATTTTAAGAGAGACACATGTCAACTCCATATTGAATACAGACAAAATTACACATCTCCCTCATATTGGGCTGTAGAATGAGCTTCTCTAATGAGCTTCTCTGCTCAATAAAATAGATATGTGAAGATATATAAAAGTTTTGATATTTTATATAAAAAAGAGAGATATAGAGATATAGATATATATGAAGTTAATATCCACATAAATTAGTTAATATAGATCTTCAAACAATTTATTTAAATCTCATGTTGAAACATTTTTGAAAAGTATAACGTTTTAACATCTTATTCAAACATCTTGTTTTTTTATACTCTTAGTTACTTTATATGAAATTATATTACATCATATGGACAACTAACTAAACATAATAGCATATTCATTTTTTCTTTTTATTATAGCCGACATTGCTTTTCTATTTAGAGAATATTTTATTTTTATTTTAAGAGGGACATGTGTCAACTCCATATTGAACACGAAGAGAACTACACATCACCCTCATATTGGGTTGTAGAATGAGTCACTCTCATATTGGGCTGTAGAATAAGCCTCTCCGCTCAATAAAATAGAGAATGAGCCTCTTCACTCAATAAAATAGAGATGCAGAGATATATGAAAGTTTTGATATTTTATATAAAAAAGAGAGATGTAGAGATATAAGCTTTGGAGGAAGAAATTATATAATAGGAACGTAGACACATTTTGATAAATTATGGGATTACAAAAGCACTTGAACTACATACTAGGGCTCTAACAAACTAGGGTTTTGATTTCATCACCATGGAGAAATCAAGAAGGAAAGAAGGGGGAGGGGGGAAGGCGAGCCCATATGCAAAATCAAAGTAGGGAACTTGAATTTGCGCCAAAGTCAAGAAAACATGAAGATAACAACCCCAAGGAAACAAATAATCAAAAAAATGACACACGAGAAAACCAATAAGGCCATATTAGGATAGAGAACCCATAGGTGTCTACCTGCATTCCTTAGGTTGAATACATTCCAAAATGATTGTAGAAATGTCCAATATATGCAGGACCACACATTAATAAGAAAGTTCTAGGAATATAACCAACAAAGAAGGCTCTAATATGGCAGATTAAGACATTTTGAAGCCAAATGACCATGTCCCTTATGAAAAAACGAAGTAGGGAACTCAAACTCATGCCAAAGTCAAGTAAACATGAAGATAACAACCCCAAGGAGACGAATAATAAAAAAATTGAGGCACAAACAAACAAACAAGGCAATATTAGGATAGAGAACCCATAGGTGTCCATTGACATTCCTTAGGCTGAACACATTCCAAAATGATTGTAGAAAATATCCAATATATTCAGGACTACGCATTAATAGGAAAGTTCTAGGAATATAACCAACAAAGAAAGCTCTAATATGGTCGATTAAGACATTTTGGAAACCAAAGGACCATGTCAATTTAAATCTAGGCTCAAAGGGATTTCTCATGGAAATTTTTAACAATGTGGAGGACAATGATCGGATCTTCGAGAATGGACCATATTTCTTCAATTCAGCTAGTTTATATCTTAGATTTTGGAAAGAATGCTTCAACCCCAACAAAGAAGATTGCACAATAGCCACTATTTTGATCCCGTTGTACTCCTTTCCATAGGATTTGTGGAAAGAGGAAATATAGGAGGGCATTGGAAATATCTTATGAACATACAATACATCCTTGGATGCTACAAAACATGGAAGGTATACCTAGTGTTGATCATATCAGCCCCTGTTAATTTTTGGCAATTAATCCCCTTTAAAATCTTGCGAATCCCCTTGGTTTGGCCTGAGAAATCCATTTTCAATCTATTGTTCCCCTCCTTTGAAACCAAAATGCACTAAGAGGCCGGAAAAAACCCCGCAATCGAAAAGTTATCAGGCCGTAGCCCCTTTCGTTCAAGCCCTCTCCACCTTCTCTCCCATGTGACTGGAAGCCGAAACCAAATGATAGCCCCAAAGGCGTTCACCGCATAAGGCTATCAGGTGCATTCTGAGCCGTCCAATCAAATCATAGATCAATGGTTCGCTGCCCATCCGCCTTGGTGGACCCCGCGCCCAACAACACCTTCTGAAGCCGGTGGTTTATATTGCACCGCTTTTCAGCGGCAGGCGGTATTCTTCAAAACGGAGCGATTCCACTCATTCCCCGCCGTGTGTCTCCGTGTACGGCCCGAATACCGCCCTCCATCGCGCGTTAATGTTCGACCAAGGTCACGCAGTGATATTCATCACGGCCGTTCGATCCAGTGCGATCCATCCGACGGTCATCGCGCTCTGAAGCTGCACGAGATTTAGTCCAAGCCCAGCGCGCCCCTGGCCCACCATCTCATTGCCCTCCGATGTGTTTTTAACCGTCGATCTCACTTGGAGATCGAACGGTCAGATCATCTGCATACTCCGCCATTGATTCCGTTCCTCCACGTCACCATCCCACGTGTTCATCGCACTTTTCCTTCGTCACTTATGTGTTCCATTCATATGACATATTTTAATGTTTCGCGTAATAAATTTGGCCAGTCCATTCACCATTGTTCCTCTGTATTTTTCCGCCACCCTACATCACTTCACCATTTCGCCAGTCTACATGACCGTTTTCATTAACCCCGCCATTATCCCCACTGTGTTCACCTTCCCGTGCATGGTTTTATTTAACGAGTTTGCGGATTTTGCAGGTGTACAACGACGGAGAACTATTATGACTCACACTCTTAATTACTGTGATAGAACATACATCAAAGGACCATTTTTCAGAGCAGAATTATGAAGAAAGTCCTCAGAAGCCAAATCGACAAGACTTCAATTAAAGAAGTAGGGTTCGAATTTTTCAAACCCTGCAGGGACATTCAAGGCGCCATTTTCACAGATGGAGATATCAATGGGGCAGATAAAGAATATCAGTGATCGGTGAAGAATTAAAGATAGATAGCTGAAGATTTTGGGGGTCTTGTTCTAACCTTTTGAAGCAGAGTAACAAATTGAAGATCCTGCACATCATTCGAAAGATTTATACACAGAAAACAATGCCCTCAAGGCTTTATTTCAACAGAGTTTTCTTTCCAGGAAAGGAAAGATGTTTATGTGATTTTACTGCTTTGCTGTGTCCCTGGAGAGATTTCTACCCAGTGCATTTATTTCAGTGAGCAGGCCACAAAGTACAAACAGCACAGCATAGTCATTCCGCAGTATGGGCTCGAATGTTTCCTCCATTTTGCTTTAATTATGAAAATTAAATGTTCATCACCTACCTCTTTCATTATGTTTTTGGTTTCTCCTATAAAAACCATGAAGAAACGCATTGTAAGGGTTCCAGATTTTATCAGCAAATTATGCAGTGAAAGACTTTTGTAAACATTTTGTAAAACTTTGGTATGAATGCACAGAGCCCATAGGGTCTCAGTGAGGAGGAGTTCCATCTGTCAAAGAGGATTCTGGTCTTTGGTATTTCATAGTCTGTAACTTTTCTTATTGTGTTATATTAATAGAACATTTCATTTCACCCATCTTTCTTGTATCATATTTTGGAATGCAAGTGGCTCACTGATTTTTGGTATGGATTCATCCTAGTTGATGCCCATGCTCGGATCAGTCAAGCGCTTTAAATATGGCTCATGCATGATATTCTGTTCCATTATTCAGCTAACCATACTTCCGCTATATTAGTTGCTTCGAGAGGGTGCTTTTAAAATGCTATTATCATGTATGGATTCTTAGATTGGTAAGCCCATGCATGGTGGTATTGTATATCTGGGTATCAGCTCAATGTTAACTAATATCTTCTCAATATCTCTTTCACTACATACACCTTCTGATAATTTATGTCTGTGAAGTATTTCTGAAACGGCCCACTTTGCAGTAAACTGTCTTTGAATTGTCTGTTGCTTTTGTATTAGAGTTTTGCATCTTGCCTCTGCAGTATCTCTTTTCCTGGGTTAGTTTCTGAGAGTTTGGTCCCATTCTATTTCATTTCCCTGTTTACAGGAGATAGCATGTGAGCTGAAGCTGACACCTTCATACATTATATTATATGCTCCTTGCTATGCTAAGATGTCCTAGGCACTGGTCTATCACAACTCTAGGCTGTCTCTAGGAGCTACAACACCTAGTGCACTAGAATTTGTGCATACATGGATATATCTATACCCTTTCTATTGTCAATATGCCTGAGCTATGAAAACAATAAATGGACACAAACAATAGATTATGAGCACATCCCTTTTAGGTTTTGGAAATTCCATGAGCATCCAAGAACAACCCAAATTCCAAATGGAAAAATATGTAGGGGGGATTGAAAAAGTTGTTGAAAATGGCACTAAGAAAGATTCTAATTTAATTTTCCCTTGAATTAAATTAGAAGAAAATTGTAATTCCACATCACAAGACAACTTGTACGAGTTAACTCAGGTAAATTGACTTAATAGGTTTAGTTAATTCGAGTTGAGGGCCTAACTTGAGTCATGTAGAGTGTCTCCTACTTTATAGGAGCCCAAGTTGATTTTATTTTGAGTTGTAATTAATTAATTTAGTAAATCTGAGTTAGATTAGGTTAAACTAGTTCCAACTGTTGGAAGAACTAGTGGGAGGTCAAGTAGTGGGCTGTGTACTTCATGATCAACCAATTAACTGATAAATCAACCATAAATAACTCATGCATGTGTGATCTACGAGTTACCCTCTTGAAATTCTAGTTCAAGGGCAGTGTACTATCCATTTTATAATCATCCAAATTGTATAGGTGGTGCATGCAGTCAAAGGAAGGCCTATGATGGATTGTGAAACTATGGATGAGGAATTTCCATAATTAATAGGGGCTAATTTCTAATTGAACAACACAAAGAAATAGGGACTTGGGCAAGCAGAAAATTGGTTAAGTATTGGCCAAGGCTTGTTTAGGAAGCAGTGAGGCAGATAGAGATAATGCAAAGGTTGTCCGGGTTTGTGCAAAGCATTGTAATCTTCTCATATTTTATAACTAATTCAATATACAAATAGCATGGGTTTTTAAATGTGGCTTTCCCCAGGAAATCATTTTGCAATGGGTTGATTCAATTATTTCTCTTGTATGCTTCATGATTTCGTGATTGTTTAATTTTTTCCGTTGGTGAGTAGAGAAGATTCAAGTTTATTATTTTAATAAATTACAATTAGCAGTTTGAATCTACAGGAAATTTCTACATGGTATCGGAGCTGAAATCACAATAAAAGAGAAGAATTCGAAGTTATCTTTGCAGGATCGAATTTGCAGAATAAAATCTTCATATCTAGCATGATGGCCTTCTACGGATTGAGACTCGAATATTCCCTTGACGATAGTTCCAATTATATTGCTTGGAAGGACAAGATGGAGGAAATGATGGAAGTTCTTAGATACTAACATTTTTAAACCTCCAACATCGGATGCTCAGGATCTAGTAGAGTGGAATAAGTGTGTTGTAAAAGTGAGGAGGATCATATTGGAAGGAGTTCAATATCATATTGTCTTGAACCTCTACAGGAAGGAGACTCCATATGAAATGTGGCAAGAACCACAGTGAACATAGGAAGCTAGCACTAAATGACAAGCTTAAGAAAATCAAGATGGAAAAGGGCAACACAATACCACAGTACTTGAGCAAGTTCACCCAATGTCGAGATGAGCTTGGGAGTGTTGGTATTACAGTTTCTGAAGATGATATGGTCATCCTAGCACTTCTAGGCCTTCCCAATAGTTGGCACAACTACCAGGATTCGGTAAATATGAGGGAGAAGCTACCAGAGTGTGAGCATTTGTGGTCCGACTTGGTGCAAGAAGAGATAAGGTGGAACACCAAAGATGGAACCTCATCCAAGCATGACGATGAAGAGAACTGTGCCCTGGATGAAAATGAAAAGAAAGGGAAAGGGAATAAATACTAATCTAAAGGATATTTTGGTCAAACACGAAAGAAGAAGGACTTGTCGAAGATTAAATGTTTTCATTGCCATGAGTTGAGACAATATTCCACGAAGTGTTCGCACAAGAAGGCCAACAAGAATCCCTCAGGAGGAGCGACATGTGAACCTCTTGAATCACAATTCGAGTTGGATTTCACCCTCATTACATGCATGGTGACATCGGTGATGGGTAGTGTGTGGTATGTTGATATTGGAGCCTCATTCCATATGACCAGAAACAAATAATTTTTCAGCGACTTGGAGGAGAAGGACCTTTAGATGCACATCAAGATGGGAGATGATGGAAGGTATAGTGTGACCAATATTGGTACTGTTACTTTTCAGAGGGAGTCTAGTTCTCCTCTCACATTAAAAGATGTCATGTATGTTCCAGGTTTGAAGAAGAATATAGTTTCAGTTGCTATGTTGGAAGACCATGGCTACGATGTGAAATTTATCAAAGGAAAGGATTTCCTTCATTACATTGCCACGAGACAAGTGAAGCGGATTGAGGTTTGGGTGAAGAACCTCTACAAATTGGATGTAGAAGACTATGTTTCTTTGAGCACAAAAGGAGAGAAGGCACAAAATCGAGGCATCAGTGAATTACTGCATAGGCGACTTGGCCATTTACACCATGGAGATTTGAAGATCGTGCAACAGATTTCTATAGCACTTCCTAAGGGTGCATTAGAGCAGCGAGATACATTAAAAGGGTGTACATTGGGGAAGTGCACCAAAGCCACCTTTCATGATAAGGACAATCAAGCGCAAGCGATTCTTGAAAGAATTCACTAAGATGTTTGTGGATTGTTCTCGACAGCCTCCACGACCAAGCACATGTATTATGTGATATTTGTAGATGATTTCTCTCGTAAGTGTTGTATATTCTTCATCCATAAGAAAGGCCAGACATTCTAAAAAAATTGTGATTTTAAAGCACTTGTTGTGAAATATATAACTAAGAAAGTGAAGGCTCTCAAGAGTGATAATGGTGGAAAACATGCATCGAATGAGTTCAAGAACTTATGTGCATCATAAGGCCTTCGGCGGGAGCTAATAGCACCCCATAACCCACAATAGAATATGGTTGCTAAAAGGAAGAGTAGAATTATTGTGGAGGCTACACTGACGATGTTGCATGATCATGGCCTCCCGTTGCACTTATGGTTTGAAGCATGCAACACAACGGTATATGTTCAGAATAAGTGTCCTCAATGGATTCTCAGGATAAATACACCTTAAGCAGATTTTTTCAGGTAAGAAACCAGATTTTGCACACTTCAAGATCTTTGGTTCATTAGTTTACTGTCATGTTTCCAAGGATGAAAGGAAAAATCTAGAACCGACAGCAGAGTTGGGCATATTTTTGGGGTACACTAATACACCTCACAACTATCGAGTGTACCTTCCATCTCACAAGATGAAAGTTGTTTGTAGAGATGTGAAGTTTGATGAAGAGAAGGCCATGAGATGTTACCTTGAGAGGGAGCTCCAGTTTCATGCATATGAGGAGATTTTAGCTCCAAAGGAAGAACCTCGGGATGTTGTGGAGCAGCCACAAGAAGAGGAGTAGAGAGTGGAAGAACCCACTCATACTGAGACATTTAGAGATGGAAGGAAGCACACCAGAGATGCTGACATATTGATGCATGATTCCAGAGATAATGTGGGAACACCCACATCACAACGCAGGCAGAGGAGGTCACCAGATTAGTGCACTGCCTACGTGGCTCTGATGAACGAGGGTATAGAGACTGAGCCATCCTCATTCGAGGAAGCAGTGTATGGGTTGATTCCATGGTAGAGGAATATGATTCCATTATTAGGAACAGTGTTAAGGAAGTTGTCCCAAGGCCATATGATAAGTTAGTGGTAGGTTCTAGATGGATCTACAAGGTGAATCAAGTAGCAAATGGGAGTGTCAAGAAATACAAGGCCATATTTGTGGTCAAGGGGTTCTCTCAGGTGGAGGGAATTTATTATGAGGAGACCTTTTATTGAGTAGAAATGTACTCTTCAATCAAATATATTCTAGCACTTTCAGCATAGATGGGATGGAAGATACATCATATGGATGTGAAGACAACTTTCCTCAATGGAGTGATTGAGGAAGAGGTGTACATAAAGAAGCCAAAAGGATTTGAGACCTTCGACATAGAGTGACATATGTGCATAATTAAGCGAGCATTGTATCGATTGGAACAAACAACTCGTGCTTGGTACACTAGGGTTGAAACTATTTCACCAGGTTGGGCTTCACCAAAAGTGAAGAAAATGGAAACCTTTACCATATTGTGGTTGGAGCTAAATTATTGATTATAGTATTATGTGTCAATGATTTAATTCTAAAAAGTGATGAGAAGTTTATAAAATATTGCAAAGAGGATTTGGCAAGAGAATTCGAGATGAAATACATGGGCCTTATGCATTATTTCCTTGGTTTGGAAATTTGGAAAGGAGATGGGGAACTGTTTGTCTCTCACGGTAACTATGCCAAAGAGACATTGAAAAAGTTTCACATGGAGAGCATCAAACCCATGGGGACTCCTCTAGCAGGGAATTGGAGGAAGGAAGATGCTACTTTAGGTGAAGTGGTAGAAGATACCATTTAAAGATAACTTGTGGGTTCATTTATGTACTTGGTGAACACACGACTGGGAATGTTTTATGCAACTAGCCATCTTAGTCTATAAATGGTTAAGCCAACCAAACTCTATTGGAAGGAATCCAAACTTGTGCTGAGATACCTCATAGGAACCACTCAATCTAGTCTTCCGTACAGAAACACATAGGGAGTGAAGATGGAAGTCTTAACAAATGAAGATTGGGTGGGGATTCCATTAGAAAAGAAGATCACATTAGGAGGAATATTCAGTATTGGGTCAACAACAATTTCTTGGTATAGCAGGAATCAAAGATCAATTGCGATCAATTGCACTCAGTTCAACAGAAGTAGAGTACATGGCTGCTAGTCAAGAAACTTCTGAGGCTATATGGATGAGGAAGATCCTTGTTGAGTTATTTGGTCACAATATGAACCATGATGTTTGAGATAATGTCAAGTTTGGGTTTGTAGAACCTCAGAATGATGCAGAAGAACAAGCCCTCAGTAATGCAAAGAGGTAACAATGGAAGAAAGACAAAAGGAATAATGCACAAGCGTTGCTTCTTATCCAGCAGGGAGTGGAACGAGCAGTGTTATATAAGATAATGATCACGTTTCAAAAAAGGAATCATGGGAAACTTTGGTGATGAGCTATCAAGGTATGGCCAATGCTAATATTGTTAAATTGCATAATACTAGGAGAGATTTTGAAAGTCTGCAGATGAAGGAGATAGGGGACATCGATTCTTTCATGAATAGGTTCATGTTTGTAGTAAATCAGTTAAAATTTTATGGCGGAGAAACTAAAAATAGAACAATGATTGAGAAGGTCCTTAGATCTTTGTCTACCAAGTTTGATGTTGTGGTAGCAGCCATAGAAAAAGCAAAGGATTTGGAAAAACTGACAAGTGATGAGTTGATGGGATCACTTCTATCACATGAGGCAAGGATATACAAAAATAATGATTCCACTTTAGAAACTGCTTTCAAAAGTTAAGTTTCTATTTCAAGAGGTCGAGGAAGAGGTAGATCGAGAGGAAGAGGAGGAGGCAGAAGATATGGTGGTCAGAAAGATGGTCAAGAAGAGCATGAACATGAAAGTGGAAGCAAAAACAATAGAAGCTTCAAAAATAATCAAAGATATGAAAAATCAAAGGGGAGATGTTATTACTGCAATAAATTTGGTCACTACGCTCGTGATTGCAGGAAGAAGATAACTGATCAAGAAAAACAGAGATCTAATGTTAGTACAGATAATACTATCTCCATATTCCTAGAATGCAACAACATGCATGAACCTTCTGATAAGGTGTGGCTATTAAACAATGGTTGCAGTAACCACATGACAGGAAACAAGAATTTGGTTGAAAATATGGATCAATCTCTAAAGATAGAGGTAAAGTTGGGGACTGACAAGAATGTGGATGTAGATGGAAAAGAGTGGTCAACATTCTGACCAAGCAGGGGGAGCCAAAGACAATCTCAGAGGTATATTATGGTCCCGGTCTCAAACACAATTTGATAATTGTTGGTCAATTGACACAGAATGTATACAGAGTTATCTTTTAGGGACAAGAGTGTGTTGTTTATGACAAGCCCCCAACCAATCAGCTGATAGAAAAGGTGAAAATGACGAGGAACATAATACTTCCTCTAATTATGAATTACAATGATTAGGTCAGTTCATTTAATGTTGCATGTTATAATGATTATTGGTTATGGAACTTTCGGTTTGGACACTTACACTTTTCTGGTTTAAGATTGTTGCCACAGAAACAGATGGTTAGAGGATTACCTTCCATCAAAGAACCTACTAGTACTTGTGAGTGTTACATCTTGGGAAAACAACACCATGGAAGTTTTCCATAGGGAGTTTCATACAGAGAAAATAAACCACTTGAGTTGGTGCATACAAACTTGTGTGGACCTATGAGAACACAGTTGATTGGTGGAAGTTGTTACTCCCTCACTTTTATTGATGACTATAGAAGAAAGACTTGGGTTTACTTCTTGAAGCAGAAGTCTGAAACTTTTTCAAAGTTCAAGGAATTCAAAGCCTTTGCAGAGAACCAAATTGATCGACAGATCAAGGTATTGAGATCAGATTGTGGTGGAGAATATGATTCGAAGGCATTCCATGAGTATTGCAAACAACATGGAATCAAAAGAAAATTTACAATCAGATACACACTGCAAAAGAATGGTGTAGCAGAGAGAAAGAACAGAACAATTATGAACATGGCAAGGAGCATGTTGAAAGTAAGAAACTTGTTTAATGAGTATTGGGCAAAAGCAGTTGCATGTGTTGTTTATGTGATAAACAAATCTAATACAAAGAGTGTGATGAACATAGTTCTAGAAGAATCATGGTTAGGTATGTCATGCAATGTATCTCATTTCAGAATTTTTGGATGTGTAGCCTATGCACATGTACCTAAGCAGATAAGAGGAAAATTGGATGATCAAAGTGAAAAATGCATATTTATTGGTTATAGAGAGCAGTCACAATCTTACAAATTGTATAACCATGTCACCAAGAAGACAATAATTAGCAGAGATGTTGTGTTCAAAGAAAAAGAGTCATGGAATGGGACTGTAGACAAAACAATCAATGCACAAACACCATTGATGGAAGAGGATGATGTGGAAGAAAAGGAGCAACAAGAATCAAAAGAGAAAACACCAAACATAGTCACACCAACAAGGACTCCAAGATTTTCAGAGCAGCATGGATCCTCAAGCAAATCAACATAAAATAATTCTCCAAGTAGCCAACCAGGTGATGAATCAAGAAATGGTAAGAGAGAGCTGAGAAGTTTGAAAGACATTTATGATGATTTGGATTTTAGTGCAAATTTTGCATTTTTTTCATTCCAAACTTCTTCATTTGAAGAAGAAATCAAAGATGAAAATTGAGTGCAATCCACGGATGAAGAGATTTATTCTATTGAAATAAATGATACATGGGATTCAGTAAATTTACCAAGGGATAAAAACCTCATTGGTGTGAAGTGTGTGTACAATAATAAGTTGAATGAGAAAGGTGAAAATGATAGATTTCAAGAAATACTTGTAGAAAAATGATTCTCGCAGGAACTGGGAATAGACTTTGGAGAAACGTTTTCTCTAGTAGCCAGATTGGATATTGTAAGATAAATTCTAGCCACAGCAGCTCAGAACAAGTGGAAAGTATATCAAATGGATGTCAAATCAACCTTCTTGAATGGAATTATAGAAGAAGGGGTTTATGTGTAGCATCCTCCAGGTTATTAAGTTGAAGGTAAAGAAGATAAAGTTTACAGGTTGAAGAAAACACTCTATGGACTAAAGCAAGTACCTAGAGCGTGGTATAGAAGAATCGACAGTTACATGATTAAGAATGGATTTTGCAGAAGTAACATTGAGCCTAACTTGTACACAAAATTAAATGAGTATAGACATATTTTGATTGTTTGTTTATATGTTTATGACATGATTTTTACAGGTGATCTTGATCTTGGTTATGTGTTTACAGGAAGAGAACTTCCGGTTATGTGTTTCATCTTGGTTCATGTGTAATAGCACGGGCATCTAAGAAGCAACCCATTGTGACACTATCATTAGCAGAAGCATAATATGTAGTAGCAACATCAACATCATCTCAAGCAGTATGGTTAAGAAGAATATTGGATGGACTCAAGCAAAAAGAACAAGGATCAACAACAATATATTATGACAACACTTCAGCGATTGCACTATCCAATAATAGTGCATTTCATAAAAAAAAAACAAGCATATTGATACTAGATATCTCTTTATTAGAGAACTTGTGAGCAATGGAGAAGTTCACTCGAAGCCTTATAAATCTAGTGATCAGTTGGTTGAATATTTATAAAGCCATTAGCAACATATGTCTTTGAGTTTCACAAAAGAAACTTGGGTGTTGTAAGCCTAGCTGAGACATAGACGAGCAAGCATGTTTGAGTTGTCATGAGTTATGTTTTAGTTTAGTGATAGTAATTAAGGGGAAGTGTTAAAATAGTTAATTAACTCCCGCATGAAGAAGTATACAATCATTTAAGTAAGTGTTGAGTAAGTCGATAGATGAATTTGGTGAGTGAGTTAGAGAGTCATTTAAGTGAGCGTTGAGCAAGTCGAGTTATGTGATAGATGATTTTGGTAAGTGTGTGCATGTCAAGCTAGTCGTTAGTCAAAAAGGATAAATACCCTTCACCGGGTTGATTGTATCTAAAAAGAGAGTGATTGAAGTTCCTATGATTAATATAAGAGCCGCAACTCGTGTGCGTTATTGTGTGTGAATTATTTGTGTTATTTTTGCCTTTACTCTTCTGCCTTTACCACAACAAAAAAGGTGCAGCGCAACCCCACATAATTGAAAATTTATCGGTGTATTTTCGTACTGGAAGGAATTCCCTTGAAAAGTGCACCAAATGAGCCCTTAAAGGTCAATGTGCTATTCAAACACATCTAGGCAAGGCCTCATAGAATCTAACCAAATTCTGAAGTAAAATTAGGAAGACAGTTACTGTTTACTTGGCTGTGTTCTTATAGGGTATCTATGCAGTGGGATTACTGTTAGATATTCACTGGTATAAAATGGTTGGTTTCGGGGAATTCTAACAAATCAAACTGTTCTTATTGTTGAAACTGGTGACTCTTGGTTAAATTTCCAGAAGCTTAAATTGCCAGAACAAAGTGGGTAAGTCAAACACCATTTTCTGTATAGGAGACTGTAATTTAGTACTCTGCTTGTTTCCAAGAGGTTGAAAGTATTAGTTAACAAGTATTAATTTTGGTGAATGGTTTTTGCAATATCATTGCATATCATTTCTGGTTTCGAAGGATTTGTCTATAAACCAAAATTACCCGTTATTCTTTCTAGAAAAATATGGGTAAGCTGAGGAAACGTTAAGGCTCAGGGTGTGTTTAGAATAGTATGAGAAGGAACAAAGTTTTCTATGCTCCTGTCCATTAGTTTCTTCTCTTTAGTTTTCATGCTCCTGTCCATTAGTTTCTTCTCTTTAGTTAGGAAATTTTGGATGGAGTAAATGCACGGGTATGCCTAATTTGTAAGCAGTCTATTATGTGACAATATATGTTACTATTAATCAATAACTAAATAATACTACAACTAAAACCCAATGTGAGTGATGAAAGAGAAATGATTATTAATGTGAGTGATGAAAGAGAGATGATTATTCTCTGATGAGGGATTCATTCTTAAGGGAGCACCAGATAATTGATTCTGAGGTTCATATCACTCTCTAATCTCTTTCTTATCAAATTTTGAGATATTTTGGGAATATGGACATAAGTTCTCTATTTCCATTGTATGTATATTTTCAAGTGGTTTTTTTTGCGTGGTAAACTTGTGTTTTGTAGCTATGATTTCGAAATGCAGTATGGATCAATTGGCTGGTTTGTGGGAGAAACACTGAGATATGCTCAAGCAATGCCAAACAAGCATGTAATCGCGTGCATTGGTGATGAAAGCTTCCAGGTGCAGATGCAAGGATTTTTATTTCAAATTTTGAAATATTATTTTAATGGAGAACCTTATGACGGAGTATCGATGTACAGAAGATTTGAAATATTAAATTCCTTTGAATTAGTTGTTTGGTCCAAAAATCAGAATTTTTTTATCCCTTAATGTATTCTTCCTCATTTGAACAGGTCACAGTTCAGGATGTGTCTACCATGATTCAAAAGGGGAAGAATACAATCATTTTTCTGATTAATAATGTAGGATACACTATAGAGGTCGAAATTCATGATGGACCATACAAAGTTATAAAGAATTGGAACTACACCGACTTAGTAGATGCCCTTCATAACAGTGAAGGAAAATGCTGGACTGTCAAGGTACAACATGAATAACCTTTTTACCACGACCTCTTGTTTTTTTTGTGATACATGAATACTTATGGATAAGGTGTTGTTTTAGTATGGTTGCATGTCCATTTTGTCATTTTCCAAGGCCCACTTCCTAACCAACTAATTTTCCTTAAAATTACATTATTGTAGCCTTCAGGACTTCCATTTGAATTGGACATAACTCAATATCCTATTGGTGGACTATTTTTTATAGCTTTACACCTATTGAGATATCTATTGCATTGTCAAATTTACAAACCAACAAGTCAGTTAAGGGGCAACTGCATTTCTTGTTAGGAGCCTTTGTATTTGTTACTTTCAATAGCAGTTTCTGTGTTGCTTAGCCAATTGACAGATTAGTGAAACAAGAAAATAACTTATGTCTCACTAAAATTAGAATGATACTAATCTACCCGTTTCTTTTGTTGATTCTCATTATGATGGGACCATGGGTGTATTATGTTCTTGTCAACCCTACATAGTTCTAAATTTAAATCAAGCCAAGAAGGCCTGCCTTATTAGGCAGTTCTTGTTGTAAAATGCAAAACATGATCTTAAACTGTTGGTTTCTTTAATGGATTCTTATCATGGGAGTTTGTGTTCTTATCAGCTCTGCATGGTTTTGTATCAACCTCAGAAAATGTAGATGCCCATTAATATGTTTTGCTGAAATATCTCAAGCATGATCTTACTCTCTTGGATTTTCTTATTGATTCTTATTGCATGAGTATTTTATAGGCTTGTCATCTTTGCATGGTTTTTTATCATGTCACCAATGCATGGACCATTTTATAGGATGTCAGTGGCCATTCAACTACTTAAGTATTTTTTTTGTCATTTAACAACACTACTTCTATCCTGTGCAAGTTAAAACAAAGGAGGAGCTTGTAGAGGCTATTAAAAATTCCCTAGGCCCCAAAAAATATTTCTTATGCTTCATTGGAGTTGTTATACACAAGGATGACACAAGAAAAGAGTTTCTAGAGTGGGGATCCAGTGTCTCTGCATCAAATAACAGACCACCAAATCCTCGATAGTGACAATTTGAAAAGACAAGCAATTATAAACACTTTCTGCAGTTCAAGTTTGAGATGTCATTTTTTTTTTGGTCATCTTATGGGATCATATGTTATAATCATCGTGCCTAGTATATATTTAGTTGGTTCCCTTCTTTTCCTTATATAAAACTGATGTAATCAAACAACTATTACTCTATTATTGTTACAGTGGTATTGTATCAAACTTGTTATTAAGGAATGAGAATGTTTATTTTTATTGTGGTATCTAACCAATGTGATCAAATATATGTCAGAATGGTTTTGCATCAAACTTGACAATGAATGCATATATTCAACATTGGTTGGTCCATATAATGGATTTAAAAAAAAACTGACAGGTTAGCTATTAACAATAGGAAAACCAGTGACATAATGATTATATCCATTATATGACCCATATAATGGATCTAATAAAACAATTGTTACTCTATTACATTGGTTTTCTATCAAAATTGATATTAATGAATGAGGATGTTCAATGTTCGTTCGAGTATATAACTAAGCAATTGAATCACTCTTACTCTGTTACGGTGGTTTTGTATTGAAACTTTGTATCTGGATTGAGGTTTCTCAATGTTGGTTCTGCTATGTTCTAGTGGTATGCCAGTGGGAGACCACAATGATAGCCCGAATTTGACCCCAACACATTGTTTGGAGACTATCAAAGGGTTCCATACATGATGTGGCCAAAAAAAGGGTGGTTATTGTAAAATTTGAAATAAAATAAATATGGCATTAAGTGATGCTAGGTGGCATGTGTTAAATATGATGTTTAATGAGATAGGTTATAAAATATATTTATACAAAATGGGATGAATGTATTTTTTCAACCTAATATGATATAATAATAATGTAGATTTAGGGATCACAAAATTATTTTTGGAAGAATAACATGGCTATCAAAATTTTGATATTTTATATAAAATAGAGATGTGGAGATATATATTTTATATAAAATAGAGATGCTGAGATATATATAAGTTGTGATATTTTATGTAAAAGAGAGACGTGGAGATATAAGTTTTGAAGGAAGAAATAATATGATGGGAAAGTAGACAAATTGGATAAATTAGGGATTAGAAGAGCACTTGAACTACATACTAGGGCTTTAACAAACTCGAGGTTTAATTTCATCACCATGGCAAAACCAAGAAGGAAAGGAGGGTAAGGGGGGTGATCCCTTTACGCAAAATGAAATAAAGGAACTCGAATGCGTGCCAGAGTCAAGTACATGGGAAGAGAACAACCTCAAGGGAAGGACAATCAAAAAATTGACATATGCACTAACCAACAAGGCCATATCAGGATAGAGAACCACACATTAATAAGAAAGTCTTAGGAATATAACCAAAAAAGAAGTCTCTAGTATGGTGGATTAAGAAATTCTAAAAATAAAAGGGTCGTGTTGATTTGAATTAGGCTCAAAGGGATTTCTCATTCAAATTTGTAACAACTCGGAGGAAAAAGAAATGATATTCCAGAATGGACCATATTTATTCAAATTGACTAGTTTATATCTTGGATTTTGGAGAAAATGGTTCGACCCCAGCAAATTAGATTTCATAGTAGTTCCTGATTGTATCTAGGTGCACTCCCTTCCACAGGATTTTTGGGAAGAGGAAATATAAGAGGGGATTGGAAATACCTTATGAACATATATTGCATCCTTGGATGCTACAAAACATGGATGGTATACCTAGTATGCTAGAATTTTTGCATACATGGATATATCTATACCCCCTCTAGAGCCAATATTCCCCACCTATGAGGAAAACAAGTGGATTCAAACAATAGATTATGAGCACATCCAATTTAGGTGTTGGAAATTCCATGAAGTTGGCCACTTATCAAATGTTGTCCACTAAACCACATTAAAAAACAAACCAAAGGCCAAATAGACAAAGATGCAGAGGGGTTTGAAAAAGTGACAATTAGGAGAATAGCTAACATATGACCCAACTCCAACCCTAAAGTAGTTTTACTAAGACCACAAAATGAATATCCATCTCTGCATTAGAGAGAAGAGGAAATCAAAGAAACATCCCAAGCAATACCGAAAAACAACTATTATCCAACCCATAAGAACAAAATGACAAACTAAAGAGCATAAGGAAAAGGAAAATTGAAACAATAACATAAGGAGATTGAAAGATAACACAAGGATTAGATAATTTCTCATATTCATAGGAAGGGGGAAGAGACAAAACTAGAAGATCTGGCCTTATAGGCACTTAGCAAAAAACAAGAAATCCTAAGATCTCAATTCCATCTCAGAGTAGTAGATTCAATAAATAAAGAAGTTCTACATGAAAAAAAAATGACAAATAAAAAAGGTGAAAGGCATGCAAAATCCTCATGAACCACTAGGTATCAAAGTTAATACTCCAAAGGAAAACCAAAAAGGAAAAAAAGAGGAAAAGAAGTAAGGGTGTAACAAAGTTTTTAGGAAATAGGAGAGCTACTTATAAACTCAGGGAGAGTATCCCTAATGACATAGAAATTCCAACCCTCCCCATCCAATCCTCAAATAAAATAATATCATGGAATATGAGGAGCCTTAATGGAAAATCAAAGTAGAAGCTCCTAGAATAAAAAATCAAATTGAGTTAACTAACTTTCATCATGATTCAATAAACCAAATTATAGAAGCCCCACCTTTCTAACACCTGTTTTTGTATATGTGTTCATAATGGTAAATGTGATGCAGGAGCATCAAGCTAAATTTTCATTATTTATTTGTGTGGTTTAGGGGGTGAAGTTTTATTTATTTATTTTATAAATTATGTACATTTTAAAAATAATTTGAGAGAAAATGTGAGTGTGAGGATTATTGTAAATATTCTTTTAAATTAATTGAGAATATGAGGGAGTTGAGTTAGGTAGATAATTTAGGGATCAGGAATTCCTTCAATGGAACTCAGTTGAGTCAAATAAGGGAAAAATCTGTTTTAGATTTTGGTTGAGATTTGTGTGGAGGAAATCATGGATTGGAGTTAATTCATAATTGGGTATAAATATGAAGCTTTTTAGGACATGGAGAGACAATGAGATATAGAGAGAAATGGCGTGAGAGTTGTGAAAAGGCCGAGAGAGCTGAGAGGCCAATCATTGTAATATTCGGCCAAGGAAGGATTCACATTTATAAATTTCTAGTTGTATTTTATGCAATTATTTTATCTGTGTTGGCTCTCTCTTCTTTGTGCATGTTTTGAGCTGAATAAAATGTGGTTTTTAATGACGAATTTGATGAAGTTTCCATGTTAAGGAAACCAACACTTGTATTGTGCATAAGGATCTATTTTTGTGCAGAATCCTTGCATCATTTGGTATCAGAGCCTCAAGCTCATGCTGGGATTGTAAGATATAGTAAAATATCTATTTTAATATGCATGTGTAATAAGACCACATTCCGTGTGCAGTCAGCTTGGAGAATTTGAAGTAGAATCTGTGGAACAAGCACGGGCTTACCATCAGGAGATCATTTCTCTCACTTAGCACCTCAAACACGCGAAACACCTCATTTCTGCGGCCAATAATGACTTACAACGTCGTCGTTGAACGTCCACAGTCGGTGTCAATGTAATCTTATGTGACCGATCAGTAAGCTGCATATGTATAGGTTTGTGAATTCAGAGGCATTAATTTGTTTGAATCTCGACGCATCGATTATATGTTTGACTTTGCGAATTAGCAGAATGACGTGGCTTGTAATTGGTAGGCCGTTGGGTTTGTCTTTGAGCCGTAGAAATTTGGGTGTTTAACAACACTGATGTTTTGTATTTCTACTTCCGCTTCATGTACCCAACAGATTGACCCCACTGCGGCTTGGGGAAAGGAAAGTTTCAGTAAAGTGGTTTGTAAATCATTATCATTCTAAGTTGTAATGTATATTTCTTTGTTTTGGTTTAATATTTTTTCTACTTTGTCGACGAAATTGATCGCTCAATGAAGGTAATATAATTGTTCCAATATTCAAAGAGGAGGAGTGATATGCTTGTTTTTGTTTTAGTTGTAGCATATTCAAAGAGAAGGAATCATTTGATTCATTATTATTTGAAGGCAAGGGGAATTTCGTGGCAAGTGTTGAGCGTTGAAAAAGGTATGAATTCACCATGTATTTTCTCATTCTTTTCCTTTAAACATAACTCTTTTTATTCTAGAAAAGTGATTTATTATAGAATTATGATAGAATTGCAAAGGCTTATGTTTATTGTAAAAAGTGACTAAAAATTGCCTTTTATTGTCAAAAACAAGAATCAAACGAGGTGAACAACTATACTAGAGGCGAGGCTAAAGCAGGAGTAACTGTTGTTCCTCCAGTAATAGGCCATATCCAACCAAAAAGAAAAGAATCCGAACACATAGCTAAGAGAAGAAAGGGGACAACACGTCGGCAGCCAAAGAAGACCAAACGCTAGCTAAAGAAAGAAAAGGAGTGAATCCCTCAGGATCTTTCGATCTTGAGGGATCGCTGTTCAAATATTATCTTGTTCCTTGTCTTATCCGTCGAAGTTGTTATATAAGGCAATGCCTTTAGAGATTGAAGGAGTCGAATCATTGATTAAAACATTTCTCTTGTAATTCTGCACTTTATTGACTCTCGTGATCAGAGAGCGGTCGCTGTAAAAACTTTTTATGTTTAATTAATACAAAGACGCATTTCAGTTCCATCTTTCAAGCTCTGCAGTAACCCAACAGTGTTTCACTGGTACTACGGGTCCGGCCCTGGTGGAATCGATCTGCTGTTTATATTTCTATCTTTTAATTACCGTTGTGTGATAATCATGGTTGGTTTTATTACCTTTGCAAATTTAATTAGTTGTTGTTGAATTGCTTATTAGTATTGTTGTGTTGCGTTAATGAATTGCATTGTTGTTCCATTTCAACAAGGATCTTAATTCCTGTATTATTCATCTTGTTATCGCTTATAAAGCTTTGTTGTTCAATATTTAATTCTATTTTCTATTCCATTGCATTGTTGTTCATTTAAGGTTGCTACTTAATAACGTTTGCTGTCGACAGGGTTTGGTGTTCAACAGAGTTCGTTAGTTGATTTCATTAAGTTAAGATTTGATTCATTAGTTAGCATTTGCTGTTCAATTCCAATGTGTTGTTCATTTCTGATTCATTAGTTTCAGATTGCAGAAAGCTTGCTTATTTACATTGTTATTCGATTATATTTTGTTGTTCATTACCAATTCATTAGTTTCAGATTGCAGAAAGCTTTCTTATTTACATTGCTATTCGATTACAGTTTGTTGTTCATTTCCAGTTCATTAAGTTTACAGAGTTTTCTTAGTTCAAATTATATTTCTCTTTAATTGCTTTAAATCAAGACTGTCAACTGTAGAGAACATTGGTTATTTATTCCTCGTTCCCAGATTGATTGCCTTGTTCCAGTTTGATTTCAGTTACATCAATTTCTAAAGGAATGAGTTATTGCTACTGTATCCTTGATTGATGCTTTGCAGAGTGAATAGTTAAGTTTCAGAGCATTTGAGTTTGTGTTGCTGTAATTAGATTTCTTTCCCAGCATCCGTTTACTCTTGTGTTTAAAATACTATACTGCATCTCACACAACATTGCTCTTAGCTCAAATTTCAACCTCAAACAGAGTACACTCTTGAAACAAAAAGTCATTCTCAGATTGATGATTAATGTAGGATAAATAGGTGCTAAAAAGATACCTTTTATACCTCAACATTTTTGCGTTGTTGCCGGGGAGAGTGTATGTTATTTAGGAGGAGTGATGCAGATTTGACCGTTTTTCTGCTTGCGAAGAATGGGGTATTAAAGAGGGAAGGTAAGAACCTGCGCACCGAGCAAGAAACATACTTGCTCATAGCCCGCTTCACAGCAGAATTGGGTAAATTTATTTCTTTAGGTAGGAATGAAGGCTTGTTTTTTTTTTGAATGAATAGAAAAACTAAACAAAACAAAATTCATCCTAAACTCGAAAAACCTAAGGGACCGGTGACCCTTGGGCGAACTACTTTCATTGACGAAATCCTTAAGAAAACTGAATCTCAGCCATCAATAAGACCTAGGAAAGTTATTTCTAGACAACCTACTAGTTCCCTTCAGGCCACAGAGTCACCATCTGTAGCCTTTGCTGAGATACATAGTCAAATGGAAGGAATTGAGCAAGATTCCCAAGAAATTGAAAATTCTCACCTAATTTCTCCACAAGAAGAGAACTCTAGTAATCTCCATGAAGGAGAAGGGGAAACAGGGGAAACAGAAGAACCAAAATCTCCTTTTGAAGTAATCCAAACAGTGAGCAGCCCAGATAAGGGAAGTGTTGTCAACATCATTCAAAACAAAGGACCTGAATCTCCTTAGATAGTAGGCCAGCAGGGAAAACTTATTCCAGATCAAGGGAGTACTGTCAAGGTCATTCCTATTCCTTCTAGTTAGCCTAGGAATTCCCTTGAGATCCCAAAAGGATATTGGCACATATTTGATCAAATGGCCCAGAATCAGAACCAGAACCAGCAAACACCTCAAAAAACTTCCACACTGCAATATCCCATTGTGGACACTGCAGTTAATGCACCTATGAAATCCATTCCTCTTCAACATATTCCTACATTTCATGGCTTAACATCGGAAGATCCAGATGCATTTCTGTTTGAATTCAATGTGTTATGCAGGGGGTATGACTATACCACCGATCCCCAAAAATTAAAATTATTTCCTTCCACATTAAAAGCATCAACTTTACGATGGTTTATGGGATTAGGTGGAGGGGTTATAAATGATTGGGATCAGATGAAAGCTGCGTTTCTAAAGAAATATTAGGATTATTGCAGGTCCCGAAAACTAAAAGATGAAATATTTCAGATGACAACAAAACCCAATGAAACTCTGGAAGAATATGTGGAACGATTTCAATACAACCTCCAGAGATCTCCTTATGCATCTTTACCCTTACCTAATAATGTGCTGAAAACTACATTAATTAGGGGGATGAAGGATCAATGGGTTGAAACATCAAACATTATGGGAAAAGGTGATATATATCAGGAAAGCTATGCTAACATTATTGATTTCTGTATAAGGAGTTCGAGAGGCAGCACAAGGCTAAAATCAGCAGAACGTGACATGATCACAAGGGATAATAGGAACTCCAGTGAAGGTGTAACTTGTGCAGAGATTGGCAATCTGCTGGAATATTTTAAAATAAATATTCTAGGGACTCTAACAATGCAGTTCGACACTATGCAAGCCAAACAAAAGCAAGCAAAAGCCGAACAAAACTTTGCAATATTCTGTCCTAAGTGTAGAAAGAAACACAACCACAAAGAGTGCTCGCTGGATATAATCAAAGTTTGTGCCATCTGCACAAAAGATCGCCCCACAGAAGGATGTCCCTCGCTTCCTGGGTTAAAAGCAGTCTATAAAGAGGCAGAAGAAGAATCAGAAGTGGTATGCTTACTTAATCAGTGCCGACAATGGCAGCCACGACAATCAGGTATGCCAACTGATCCATTCTCTTCTTTTCGGCCTCCTCAATATAATGCTTAGCAATATAATGGAATGTGGAAAAATCAGCCACCTTTCCCCAATTGGTCACAACAGCCATTTCCTACATCATCATGGCCAAATCAAACAAACCAAACTAATTGGCCAAATTTTCCTTTTTGCCCACCGTTTTGGAAAAACAATGCTTATCCAACGTGACAATGGGTCCCCTCCACTTCACAGAGTCAAGCCTGGTAGTCAAACTGGAAAATACCTACAAATCAGCCAGCTGGGACAATCCCTCTCTCTCAACTTACACTTCTAGCCCCCTATCCATTGCCACAAAACCCCCAGACCAATCTAAGACCACAACTCCCAGCCTAACCCAACCCAAACCCAAATAATAGGCCAATTCAGTCTGTCCAAATAATGGAACCACAAAAATTAGAAACTGAACTAAGGGAGTGTAATGACCTTCAATTGAGATCTGGGCGCATAGTAGAAACAGAGGGAGACAAAAATGTTCACACTGAAGATCTGTTACCTGTAGAACAAACATTGCAAAAAGAGAAGGTGGTTCAACAACAAACTCAACATCAAACTCCACAACAAGCAACCACTTCTTCTCCACCATTCCCAAAATGATTAATCATACCTCGCCCAATAGAATATCCTAATTTTTATCTTCTGGGGGAATTAAAAAATTTGTGTATAAAAATCCCTCTCATCCAAGCTATCCAAGACATTCCTATTTATGCAAAAACCATTAAGGAATTGTGTATAAAGAAGCCAAAGAGGAGAAAAACAACCAACCCAACTGTCCAAGTAGTCGGTACTCTATCTGACTTATTATCAGGAATGGAAACACCTATAAAATGTGAAGACCCAGGAAATCCTATAGTGACGGTGCAAATTAATGGGAAATCATTTCCAAATGCCTTAGTTGATTTGGGAGCTGCAATTAATATCCTAACAACCACCACTTGTCAAAAACTTGGCATTACATAATTAGATCCAACAACAGCCTTACTAGAATTGGCTGACCGATCGGTAGTCAAACCAGAAGGTACACTAAAAGATGTAATGGTATCTATAGATTCCTGGGAGTACCCTGCTGACTTCCTAGTTATCAATCCAAAGAACCGGCTAGATGGACACCCGCTAATCTTAGGTAGACCTTGGTTGGCAACTGTCGATGCTTAAATTGGCTGCCAACAAGGCAACATGACAATAACAAGGGGAAACTATGTCAAGAATTTAGCCTTATATCCCCCAGCCCAACCAATCCTATCAATAATCAGAACAAGGAAGCAACCTGTATCATATCTTATGGAAAATATGAGATCACCACTAACCATAGAAGATGCCCTCGATTTTAAAGATCAAACAGAAGATGATATCATTAATAGTTTCATTAACAAACCACAAATCAGATCCCATTTACAATGTCACATGATCAAGGTAGCATTTGATAATAAAGAAGAAGAAGATCCCCTGAAAGACATTCCTGATCAAATAATACCCACTACTTCTGTGTACAATAGTAAAATAGTGGAAATTGAACTAGGAAAAACTTTAAAATTAACAAAAATCTGACTGCTGAATAAGAAAAGAAGACGGTCCAATTACTACAGAAATATAAAGGAGCCTTTGCATGGGATTATCCAAATATGAAGGGAATTGACCCCCAGTTATGTACACACCACATCTATACCGAAAAATATGCGAGACCCATTCTCCAACCCCAACGAATACTAAACCCTCACCTTAAATATATTTTGAAAGCTGAATTACAAAAGTTGTTTGATTTTAATTTTATTTACCCAATATCTGATAGCAAGTGGGTCTCCCCATTAGTAGTGGTACCAAAGAAGAACGGAAAGTGGAGAATATGCGTAGATTACCGAGAACTCAACAAAGCAACCCAGAAATACCACTTTCGCCTTCCTTTCATTGACCAGGTATTAGATACATTGGCAGGAAATAAATTATTTTCTTTCCTAGATGGCTTCAATGGGTACAATCAAATCTAGATTGCCCCTGAGGACCAAGAAAAAACCACTTTTACCTGTCCTTGGGGGACATTTGCCTATCGAGTCTTACCCTTTGGCCTATGCAATGCCCCTGCTACATTTCAGAGGGCCATTCTTAGCATATTTTCAGATTTAATAAATGAAGGGCTCGAAGTGTATATGGATGACTTCACATCTTATGGAGATGATTTTGAGCCAGCATTAGAAAACTTAGAAAAGGTGTTGCAAAGATGTATTGACACTAGGCTTTGTTTAAGCCATGAAAAGTGTCATATGATGATGACCGAGGGACTCATCTTAGGACATTATATTTTAGCAGCTGGAATTCAGGTGGATCTAGCCAAAATTCAGATAATTTTGTTAATACCTACTCCTACCACACAAACAGAGGTATGTAGCTTTCTCGGATTTTCTGGTTATTATAGAAGATTTATAGAACATTATTCTCAAATAGATGCACATTTATATGCACTAACAAGAAATTTTGATTTTATTTGGACAGATAAATGTGACCATGCTTTCGAGGATCTGAAAAAGCTTGTATCAATAGCCCCAGTGCTAAGGGGCCCTAATTGGGAATTTCCATTCCAAATTTCATTTGATGCCTCAGACACAATGATTAGAGCAGTGCTTGGGCAGGAAGAGGATAAGAAACCATATGCAATCTATTATATCAGCAAAAATCTATCTCCTGTTGAACTAAAATATACTGTGACTGAGAAGGAATTTTTAGCTGTAATACATGCTATAAATAAGTTTAGACATTATATAACTGGGTATCCTATAGTTTTATATACCGATCACTCTGCCATTAAATTTATAGCAAATAAACCTGTTACAAATGGAAGAGTGACAAGATGGTTGATTTTATTGTAGGAATTCGATATCACAATTAAAGATCGAACTGGAAAAGAGAACCATGTAGCTGATTTCTTGTCATGAATGCCAAAGCCACCAGATGTAGCAGCAGTCGAAGATCACTTCCCAGATGAACATTTGTTCAATGTTACTATTAGAACCCCATGGTATGCTGATATAGCAAATTACTTAGCAATAGGAAAATTACCAAAACATCTAACGCCTAATGAACGAAAATAGATAATACAACGTAGTACTTGATTCTCTTGGATTGGGGGCTACCTGTTTCATACAGGGTCAGATATGAAAATCAAGAGATGCGTTTGAGAGGATGAAGCATTTTATATTCTGAGAGCATGCCATGACGAGCCGTGTGGCGGACATTTTGGAGATCGTAGAATTGCCCACAAGGTTTTACAGATAGGCTACTATTGGCCTACCATTTTTAAAGACGCTAAAAAATTTGTGCAGGCCTGTGATAGCTGCTAAAGGGCGGGTCACCCTGGACAGTCCGACGAAATGCCTTTGAACCCAAAATTAGTAATTGAACCATTTGAATGCTAGGTGCTCGATTTTGTTGGTCCCATTAACCCCCCATCGAACCAAAGAACATACATCCTAGTTGCAATCGAGTATGTCACTAAATGGGTTGAAGCAGAGGCACTTTCGAAAGCTATAGAGGACTCTGTAATACAATTCCTTTTCCAGATATTTGTGCGATACGACCTTCCAAGGGACATAATTACAGATGGAGGACCGCAGTTTGTAGGTAATAAACTTGATGAAACATTAGAGAATTACCACATTCAGCACAAAATCACAACTCCATACCACCCACAGGAAAATGGCCAGGTAGAAAGCACGAATAAAGTAATCAAATCTATACTGACAAAAATAGTTGCCTCACACAGACGTGACTGGGCTTACAGATTGCCAGAAGCCTTGTGGGCGTATCGAACAACATGGAGAAGTACCACAGGGTATTCACCGTATCAATTAGTATTTGGAAAGAGCCCATCTTCCTGATAGAGTTTGATATTCAGACATTAAGAACAACCCAGGAGGTGGGTTTAGACTTAAATGAAGCCCAGGTCAGAAGATTACAACAAATCAATGAGTTGGATGAAATGAGGCTCTCTGCTCTTCAACACACTGCATTAATTAAACAACAAAGAGCAAAATGGCACGACGCCCTCATTAAAGAGAAAATCTTCCACGAAGGAGATTGGGCACTCCTATATGATTTCGAGTTTCAGGATTTCCCAGGAAAACTCTAGACATGATGGCTTGGACCTTACGAAATACAAAAGGTGCATGATAATGGCACCATCACATTAACCACCATTGATGGATCTGGGCATTCCTTCAAAGTAAACGGTCATCGAGTACGACTTTACCATAAACCACTTAATCGGGAATCCTTTTACCAACAATTACGGGAAGATTCCACCATGCAGATTCTTACTGAGGGAGAAAACTCCCCCCTAAGCACCCATTCTCTGAATCATTTCTTTATTTTGAAATTTGTACATAATGTTTTTTTTCTTTATTTTGCTTGCTTTTTTTTGTGTGCATAATTTATTTCTTAAGCTGTTCCTTTCTAAGGAACAGTAGCAGTTTCTCTCAAGAAACAACGTGTTTGAGTGTTTCTTTTTGTTGTTCCTTTTGAAAGGAACAACAATTTCTTGCTGCGTTTTTGATGTTCCTTTCAAAAGGAACAACAGTTTCATTGCGAGTGTTTTTGCTGTTCCTTTCCAAAGGAACAACATTTTTTGGCCGTGCGTTGTTGCTGTTCCTTTCCAAAGGAAAATTAGTTTTTTTGCTGTTCCTTTCCAAAGGAACAACAGTTTTTCGCCTATTTTTTGTTGTTCCTTTCCAAAGGAACAACATTTTCACAGATTGTCTTTGCTGTTCCTTTCTAAAGGAACAACACTTTTTGAGTATCTTTTTTTCTTGATTTTGAACAACATTTTGAGGATTTTTATGAATTCTTCATGACTCTCTTGATGGAAAACACACAATTTATGTAAGGATACACAAATTAGAAATTATTTAAATCAATAAATCAAGAGAAATTGTTATTTTTAAGAAATAGTTTGCAATGATAAGGAAAAGGAAAGGACACAACCATTTATATTGCTTTGCTGTCCTTATTCTCATTTAAATTAATATGATCAGGTATTTTTATCATGCTGGTTCTTCCCTAAACTATCTCTCTTTGATCTTTATTTATTAAATAAGAATACAGGAATATCCTTTTCCATTGAGATGGCCATACTTCTTCCACCATCCCCACTCTTAAGGAGTGTTGAGCCATCCTCTATATATAAGTAGGGAAGTGATATATATGAAAAAAAGGATAAAAGAAAAGCAATTATGTAATTATTAACAATTCTATGATATGGTAGATGGAGGATAGGGGGTCTCATCAAGAGCCAGCCTACCATGATCATAAGGAAGCAGTGAAGTGGCATTCCCATTATGGCCACCACACCAGGGATATGGTCCAATGGGAAACTAAAAATAAAATAATAAAAATTCCATGGAATAGGAGGTCTCATCACGAGCTGACCTGTCCACCTTTCATTTCTTCCTAGTGAATGGCATTGTGGTTCATTTGGTTCCCAAGCCAGCACGATGGCCTCCATCATGACATTACAAAGCACTTCCGTAGGCATAAATAAAGGATAATGGTTCCAAGGGTGAAAAAGAAACTTTGTCAAGGTTATAGACACCTATGGGAAACAGAGCTCTGCTGATGGTATTGGAGTCACACTTTTCAAATCAATAGTAAGGATGAACCTTTTTCTTATATCTTTACATAATATCAAATGAGAGGATACCTTTAAACCCTTCGTTTTGAACCTATTATACATGAAAATTATTCATAACCCAATCATAATAGTTTATGAGAGAAATGACCGCATAAGTACTTGTTTTTACATCAGCTGTCCCTTCCATTATCTTCGAATCATTGTATGAACGTTTCCATATCTATTCGCACTTTAATATTATGCATCGATTTCAGTAATGTAATCATTTGTGATCGTATCATAAGTGTGTATGTTGTTCAAATGTTGTACGACTACTGTGTAGTCCTTTACTCTCTTATTTGATGGTCGAGGACGACCTATCATCCTTCAGGGGGGCGTGGATGCCTTTTAATGTCTGCATGCAGGTTAAATGCCTATATTCTTAGTAATAGTGAAGGCTTAATGGCATTATTCTGATATTCGCTAAATATTGTTCTGTGTTGTTCCAATGCATTTCTATGCATTTGTAAGGAATTAATAGTGTGCAGGTAAAATGGGAGGATGACCAATTCATAGTGAGCCGCAGGTGCTGGTTGTTTCAAGTGCTGCACGAGAAATTCTCGAAAAATTGGGATGGATTACATAACTCACAAGGCTACAATAACTTCATGAAACAATAGCTATAGAGTTTTTACAGAATTTGCAGGAAGGTTACTCCATGGTTAGAGGTAGACAAATAGCAGTAACAGATGAAATAATTGCAGAGGTGTCTGGTCTACCAGTGGAAGGAGCCATAGGGATCCATCAGAAGGTGAAAATTCAAGATGCCATGAACATTTTCTGAGATGAAGGGTAGAACCTGGTTGTCAAAGGGAAAGGAGTTCAGCCAGAATCGTTGGGAGAACCATGGACAGAGTTGGAAAAAGTAGTCCAGGCCTACATAACATGTGATGGGAGGAAAGATGTGGTAATACCTTGCCACCTTAAGCTATTAGCATAAAACATAAATGTACCATAAACCTGCCTAAATTTTTAAATTCTTTACTGCATGATGTTGCCCGTAGTATAAGAAAATATTGTCACATAGACATGGTGATAAGCCACCATTGCTTAATCATATTGATAGTAAGTTACAGCCTTGCCAACAACAAACTAGTTGGGAAGAACTGATATTTTTGATTGATGGAGGATTAGCCCTACCTGCCGGAAAATGCAAGAGAATGGCTAGCACAGCAGCAGAGCCATCAAAACATAGACAATCCTCCTGGTTAAAAAGAAGTAGGGGGATGATACAAGGCCTTCAGGGTAGTAGTAGCCAGCCCTTGGAATTGCCCAGCTTAGAGGATGAATAGTCCCCACAACTTGAAGGAGGGAGTCACCACACTGATGAGGATGAAGAAGAAATGAGCCACCACACCAGTGGTGAAGAACAAAGTAGTGCAGAAGAAGGAAATGAGGAAGAAGAAGGAAGTCCTCATACTAGTGTAGAGGAAGATATTCACTACTGTAATGAGGAAGAAGGTAGTTACCATACCTGTGAAGAGGAAGAAGATAATCGCAGCAGTGAGAATGAAAGAGAGGGAGCAGAGCCTCCCGAAACCACCACTACAAGTTCACCACAAAGCCCTTTGCAAGAGGACCAATTGGCCCAAATTTTGGCCAATATGAGCGAATATGTGCAGCCCCACAGCCCATTGAACCTTAATGTTGATATCAACCAATTGCAGGAGCAAGCTATTACTAATAAAGAGATGGTTGAGGGAATGCCGAATGAAATAGAAAGAGGAAACCCTAATGAAACAACAGAATCAGCTAGGGTTAATTCCCCTGAAAAGTGTGAACAGGAAGAGGTGAACACTGAAGCAGTGTTCCAAACTGGAAATTCTCAGGGAACAGCAGAGCCAATTGGGGTTATTACCCCTGAAGAATGTAGCTGGGAGCATATGAATAATGAAGAAGTGCTCCACACAGAAAATGGAGAAGTAAGCCCAACCAAAGGCACGGTTGCTGAGAAGCAAACCCTAGCTGAGCAATTGGGTTCAGAAAAACGAACATCTGTTCCAACAAGGAGGAGAAATAAAGTAACTGAAATTGAGAAACTTCGTAGGGAACAACAGAAGCTTCAAAAGCTAGTGGAACAACTTAGGCAGACTATTAGGATTCTTAAAATGAAGCAAATTCCCAAACGAACCCCAAATAAGAGAAGCATAGTCACCAAACGAGCCCTGAAAAAGAGGAAAGTGGCCACTAAAACAAAGCCCCAAGTTGTAGAGACTATGGAAACCCATGCTGAGCCTAATCATGAAGATATGGAACAGCAGGAAGCTGTTCTAGATACAACTGTTTTGGATGAAGAAATCTCAAATGAAAGTGCACAAGCCTATAGTCAAAATACTTTTAGTGATCCTACTATATCCAAACTCCAAGAGGAGTTGGCACAGGCTCGACAGGAAAGGGAAAAACTTGAAGAGGATATTGTCCCTAGAAGAAAATACTAGGATTTGCAGCAGCAGATGAAGAACATCCATGCAGCAGAGGCTGAAGCCTAGGAGAAGTGTTGAAAGGCAGAGGACAAGGCTGAAAAGGTAATGACTAAATTAAAAATAGCCCAGAATTGAATGGATACTCTTTGCTCATTATACACAGATGTTTTAGCTTGTAAATGCCCTGCAAAGAATTATGCTTTAATTTTATTAGAGAGATATTTACAGTTAAAAATTAAAGAAATTAGGGCAGGAAAGTCTATAAATTTTAACACTGTAGTGGAATTTTTAAATTGTTGTAAACTCTATGGGGTTAAGGTACAACGTCTCCTTTGTGAGTTTTATTTGCATAATCTTATATTGGAGAATGAAATTGAGATAAATCCTATCCCTTTTGTGGGTGACATCCAATACCAATCATTTATTTCATTTGTTGTTAATCAGTTAAAATGGCTCAAAGCCTTTAATGTTTTCCAAAGGCAAGAAAATGAGTTAGACTTGTGGGTTAGGAGTGAACCAAAACACCCATTACAATTATGGGCTAGGCAGAAGAGCCTCATGACAAGAGAGGGTGTTATCCAAGCATTGGGCCTGTCCATAAAGAAATTGTCTTGAATGGGGTGGAATATTTTCCATCTATTAGAGACCAGGCCTATATAGCAGCTAAAGTCCGATGGGGGATTTCCAATCGGAATGTTCAAAATAGAGAGCCATTTAACTATAAAAATTTTGGATTAGCTATTGGCCGCCTAGTTCTCTATAGCAACCTCATCTTGAGGGAAGGCCCATTTTGGCTAGGGTGTAGGTTTCGAAGCCCCATTGCATGGTATCTTGTAGCAGATTATAAAGCCATTTATGAAATACCTGAAGGATAGACAAGGAATGTCTTTGAAGCTTTAGCTGCAAATCATGGTTTTAGGCCTCTTGATGAAAAACCTTCTCTAGCCTATTCTTTAACTGCTTTTCATGTAAACTATGGTTTTCATGAGGACATGAAAAAGGGTAAGCAGGGGGGTATGTTGAGCGTTGAAAAAGGTATGAATTCACCATGTATTTTCTCATTCTTTTTCTTTAAACAAAACTCTTTTTATTCTAGAAAATTGATTTATTATAGAATTATGATAGAAATTCAAATACTTATGTTTATTGTAAAAAGTAACTAAAAACTGCCTTTTATTGTCAAAAATAGGAATCAAATGAGGTGAACAACTATACCAGAGGCGAGGCTAAAGTAGGAGTAACTATTGTTCCTCCAGTAATAGGCCATATCCAGCCAAAAAGAAAAGAATCCAAATGCATAGCTAAGAGAAGACAGGGAACAACACGTCGACAGCCAAAGAAGACCAAACGCTAGCTAAAGAAAGAAAAGGAGTGAATCCCTCAGGATATTTCGATCCTGAGGGATCACTGTTCAAATTTTATCTTGTTCCTTTTCTTATCCGTCGAAGTTGTTATATAAGGCAATGCCTTTAGAGATTGAAGGAGTCGAATCATTGATTAAAACATTTCTCTTGTAATTCTGCACTTTATTGACTCTCGTGATCAGAGAGTGGTCACTGTAAACACTTTTTATGTTTAATTAATACAAAGACACGTTTCAGTTCCATCTTTCAAGCTCTACAGTAACCCAGCAGTGTTTCACTGGTGCTATGGGCCCGGCCCTGGTGGAATCGATTTGCGGTTTGTATTTCTATATTTTAATTACCGTTGTGTGATAATCATGGTTGGTTTTATTACGTTTGCAAAGTTTATTAGTTGTTGTTGAATTTCTTATTGGTATTGATGTGTTGCGTTAATGAATTGCATTGCTATTCCATTTCAACAAGGATCTTAATTCCTGTATTATTCATCTTGTTATCGCTTATAAAGCTTTGTTGTTCAATATTTAAATCTATTTGCTATTCCATTGGATTGTTGTTCATTTAAGGTTGCTACTTAATAACGTTTGTTGTCGACAGGGTTTGGTGTTCAACAGAGTTCGTTAGTTGATTGCACTAAGTTAAGATTTGATTCATTAGTTAGCATTTGTTGTTCAATTCCAGTGTGTTGTTCATTTCCGATTCATTAGTTTTAGATTGCAGAAAGCTTGCTTATTTACATTGTTATTCAATTACAATTTGCTGTTCATTTCCAATTCATTAGTTTCAGATTGCAGAAATCTTGCTTATTTACATTGTTATTCGATTACAGTTTGCTGTTCATTTCCATTTCATTAAGTTTACAGAGTTTTCTTAGTTTAAATTATATTTCTCTTTAATTTCTTTAAATCAAGACTGTCAACTGTAGAGAACATTGGTTATTGCTTCCTTGTTCCTAGATTGATTGCCTTGTTCTAGTTTGATTTCAGTTGCATCAATTTCTAAAGGAATGAGTTATTGCTACTATATCCTTGATTGATGCTTTGCAAAGTGAATAGTTAAGTTTCATAGCATTTGAGTTTGTGTTGTTGTAATTAGATTTCTTTCCCAGCATCTGTTTACTCTTGTGTTTAAAATATTGTACTGCATCTCACACAGCATTGCTCTTAGCTCAAATTGCAGCCTTAAACAGAGTACACTCTTAAAAAAAAAAGTCATTCTCGGATTGATGATTAATGTAGGATAAATAGGTGCTAAAAAGATACCTTTTATACCTCAACAACAAGCTAGTTGATGAACGTGCCCAAAAAAAAAACAAAATACGTATTTTACCGCACAATATGGCGATAGCCAGCGTAGGGGAAAGGCTGCCACTATAAGTTGGCGTGGCTATCAAGTGTAAAGGCCGCAGATGTGTGTAAACACAGTCACTGTGGAAACATGGAGTGCATCCAACATGATCTGGCTACTGTGTTTTTGTGTGTACGAATCGAGTTCATGTGAGACTACACGAGAAACGCAGCGAAATTCCCGTGGGAGTATGGTGTAAGGCTAGTGTTCGATATTGTGTTAACAATACAATGCCTTCTGATTTGTATACACAATCAGCTTTAACATCGTATTACTTGGTTGCAATTGCTTTGATCTCTGGTGTGATGGCTCGTATTGGCAACAACTTCGAGACTGCAGCATTTTCTTCCACATGTGTTATTCCATGTTTGGTAATGCAGTGAACTTTGTTAGTTTCACATTGTTACATATAGCAATGACTTCCTTAGTGCTTACATCTAATTTTGTAATGGGATGATATTTACATAGTTAAATAATGAAGTTACAAAGGTAATTGTAACTTGTAGAGCTTGCAACAAGGATCATTGTTTCTACATTTTATAATGGCATGGAAATCAGAGTTGCACACTAAGAGATAAGGAACAAATAAGTTCCACCATATGTGGAGAGTGACGGAGACTTTGAATCGAGGAATTCGAGCAAGCGATTCTTCTAGTGATAGTGAAAACTGAAAGATATTTAAGCTTTAGAAGTGAATCCTTCAATTCCAATGAAAGAAAAGGAAGCAACAAAAGACAACAAAAGTTATGCAACAAAAGCATGGTAAATGTCGGGAAAAGGTATGTTCAGTAAAATTGTGAGGCGAGCATATTATATGTTGACATTTTTGGGTTTTCTTAACGAAAATCTAAATTATAGACAAGTATTTTTGCGGGAATGATTTATATATGTCAACATGTTGTTCAAACCATAATCAAAATTGAAGTGAAAATGTCTAAATGTGGATGTATAAGGTTTTATCACCATAGTAGCTTTAAACGAAATTAAGTTCTGCTTGAATGAATGGAAAAGGAGAATGTGCTATCTTGGGTGATATAAAGAGAAGCATGCATTTTTATAATATATGAGAGGGTTATTATGCATAGTGTGGGTTCTTCGCAGTTTTGCCTGCGTCATTTTGGACCAAGGCTTGTAGTTGGAAATGGGAGAATTTTTTTTATTTGTGTTTAAGATTGAAAACACAAACAAACCACAATTGCTTGATGTTGTAGAATCCTTGTTTTTACCATCATATGGTGGCGCCTAAAGAGATGTTGTTCAGGATGGACACAATGTACGAGTTGTACATTATTCATCAAAGAGGTTGAAAACATGAGTAGCTTGTTCTCTATACAAAGGTGAAGATATGTGAATTAATGTACAATTTATAAAGTGCAGTTGTATGGTGTATGGAAGTGCAGGAAAAATTGTTTGCACTAAGGTGATGAGGGCATGCGAATATTCACAGTGATAAAGACGGCACAGAAGAGTGAAATCCAGAAAGTTGAAATTGCAAAGAGAAGGTTTATTAATAACCTTGACGGGAGCATAAGGTATGATCATTCATTTCAAAGAGGTATTTTTGAATGTTGAAAATTGAATGGTTTATTTATTTTCACCATAAAATAAATCTTGGAAAAATGGATTGCATTTCAGCTTCAATATCATGTGAAGTGATAAAGGGAGATGATGTAATTGGTGACTTGTGATATTTTCTTAAGAATGGAGTATGTGAGAGAATGAGGATTTTACATCATGAAAATGTATTAAGGGTGGATGTTCATAGGGTATATTGTATAACTTGAATTAGATTCAAAATATCCACTATTGTAATTATTGGGTCAAGCCTTGAAGTCAAATCAGATGTTAAGGTCAAATGAAAATTTGGATAGCTTGAGTCAAGTTAAACCATTGAGTTATTGTACAAGAGGGTGTAGTTTTCATCCAAGATGAAGTATTGATGTAAAGTCTGGAGTCAAAGGATCGTAAGCCAATTCAAAGGTTTGAATGTAATTGGGTGCATGGTTGGCGGAGCCCGACAACAGCATTACTAAAGTTGTTTTTTGCAGCAAAGAGGAGCAAGAGAATAGCCATAAATGATTTCAAGGTAGAGAAGTGAAAAGGGTCAAGCGCAGGAAGAGAGATTGTATTGCTGAATGGAAAGTATGGAGGCTTGCTGAAAAGGGGATTCGAATGAAATCCACACATGGAGAGATGAAGTTCACAAAGGAGGAGAAGATGACTATTGATAGTCATTTCATAGGTTCTGAGAAATACCGCAACAGATGAAAGAAGAAGGAAGGTGCTAAGGAAAATAGCATATGTAAGTAGTTGACTGATGAAGAGTATGAGCGAGAGAAAGATGAGATAACAGTTCACCTTGAGTCATTGATGGAATTGTTGCAAAGAAATATAAAATACCAGAGACATGGTTGGACCATGAGGAAGAAAGTGAAGTGGAAGAGGCTACATGCAAAGAGGGAACATCAGGTAAACATACAATTGACAGAGGAGTTGAGGAAGTTCGAGCAGATGATGAGTGTGAAATTGCAATGTGAAGAACTCAGAGAGGCTGAGTTGAAAATGGAAGTTTCCATTTGTGGCCCAGAACAGGGTGAAATTCTGGGTGAAGAGATCAATGAGAAAGATCTAATGAACTATTGGAATAGTTTAGAAGAATTGGAAGATATGTTGACAAGAGAAGCAGATGAGGCTATGAAGCCTTGTATTTTTAAATCTCACAGTTTATGTATATTTGCAGGATGTGCGGAAGATGGTGGACAGTATGGTGAAACTGTCACAAAGATGAATGAAAATCTTAAGGTGAAGTATGAAAGAGAATGCATTTTAGAGGAGGAAGGTACTGATTTTTTGCAGCAGGAAGAAATCATAAAGGAATTCTTTTTTTGTGTAAGACAACCATTTGAAGCTGTTATGGAGCAGAAGCATAATGAAAATACCGAAGTGATATTCCAAGGAGGTAAACAAATGAATTTGTTTAATGAAATTGCTGACAAAATTTTGCAATGTGATGATACATAAACCAAGATAACTCAGGAAGATTGTCAGAAGAAGAATGAAGCTGGCAATGAGGGTTGTGATGAAATGTTGGAAAGATTTCACATGGAAATAGAGTTCTTGGAATGATGGCTTAAGGAACCTAAAGGGGAAATGAAACTTGCAGAACCTGATACAGAAGAGATTGCAGTTACTGTGCATGATAGGGATGAAATGTTTTTAACATTTATAGAGTTGAGTGAATGTTATAGCTTTTCAAATAATGATGTGACTGTAGGTACAGAATGAAACCTTAATAAATATGATGTTGAAATCCTAGAAATTGAGCAGAAATTATTTAGAGATGAGATGAAAGATCAGGAGCAGCAAGAAAGTTATGTCCTTAGAGACATAAAGGAAACAAAAGTATTGAACCAGCAGGATAAAGATGAAAGCAACCAGCAATTCCGAAGAGGATTTATTGAAATCCAGAAAATCTATGATGGGAGATTGGTGCTTGAAGCATCAAAAGAGGCCAAAAGGTCTTATCTTTTTAAAACTAATATTTTGTTGATGAATTCAGGTACAACACCGGATGAGAAATTTGTTACTATAGGAGCAATCAGTGACTATAGTTGTGATCAAGGATAAGTTCTTGATTATTCTTCATTTTAGAAAATTGAGTGTTTAGTGCAGTTGGAGACGAAAGCATCAAACAAAGATGAATTACTCCGAGGAATTGACAGATGGAATCCGATTGACAGAGTGAGTGATGTTGGTGATGAATTACAAAAGGGAGTTGATACTTTAAAAGACCAACGAAAAAACAGAGTTCAGAATCCTGGAGGGAGCAAGTCATGGAGACTGGTGGTTGTCGCATTACTACAGAAAAGTGACAGACCTCATAAACAAGAGTCTATGGAAACTTCTCTACATGGGGAGTCTAATGCAGGAGCATCAAGCTAAATTTTCATTATTTATTTGTGTGATTTAGGGGGTGAGGTTTTATTTATTTATTTTATAAATTATGTACATTTTAAAAATAATTTGAGAGAAAATGTGAGTGTGAGGATTATTGTAAATATTCTTTTAAATTAATTGAGAATATGAGGGAGTTGAGTTAGGTAGATAATTTAGGAAACAAGAATTCCTTCAATGGAACTCAGTTGAGTCAAATAAGGGATAAATCTATTTTAGATTTTGGTTGAGATTTGTGTGGAGGAAATCATGGATTGGAGTTAATTCATAATTGGGTATAAATATAAAGCTTGTTTGATGATGGAGGACAGGGAGAGACAGTGAGAGATAGAGAGAAATGGTGTGAGAGTTGTGAAAAGGCCGAGAGAGCCGAGAGGCCAATCATTGTAATATTCAGCCAAGGAAGGGTTCGCATTTATAAATTTTTGGTTTTATTTTATGCAATTATTTTATTTGTGTTGGCTCTCTCTTCTTTGTGTATGTTTTGAGCTGAATAAAATGTGGTTTTTAATGAATAATTTCATGAAGTTTCCATGTTAACGAAACCAACACTTGTATTGTGCGCAAGGATTTTTTTTTGTGAAGAATCCCTGCATCAAAATGCCAACATGTTAGCCATGACTGGATGATATAAATCTTGTAAAAAATTAAAGTGTTAACTATTTTCTTGAAAATAATAAAAATATGAAATGTTGGCCTAAAGAGAGGGAAATATGGAGCGAAGTTAGAGGGAGAATGTAGAGGTGGGAGAGTGGTATCTAGTGGCTTAACAAACTGGGCCACCAATTGACACATGGCGAAGTCATGATTGGATAGAAAAATGCAGACTTTTTTTCCCACAATGTGAAGGAAGGCAAAGTTGGCACTCTCACATGAAATAAAGGGCCTCGAGGAAAAATAAGAGGCAAGGAGGAAAAATGAGCAAGGAGAGATAAAAATATAGAAATAAGTGCAAAATGATGGACATGGAGCAAAAGAACATTACTGGAAGTGAAATTGAGCCCTATGCTTTGGAATTAGGGTCTCTTCCTTTGTATTGTTGTGTTGAGGCCACTAGATTGTGTGTGTCAAAGTCGGACTGTCCAATAGGAGGCTCAAAGGAGGAATATACCAAAAGTGCTTGTTGAGTAAGCTGATAAACCTCTAATTGCTTGTTGAGAAGTTTGATAAACCACTTAGTGTTTGTTAAATGGGTTGATAAACCACTTGGGTGTTTATTCTAAAGCTAATAAAACACTAGGAAAGGTGAACTGAGCCATTGTGGTGCTTGTTGTGAGGCTAATAAACCACTTGGACAATAGGATATAGATTCCTATAGTGCTTACTTTGAAAATACAGTTAATAAACCACGTAGATAGGGTGCAAGAAATATAAAACGAAAAACAATTAAAGGTTGAAGAAAATTGCATCTTAAGAGATGAGATTAGGTTGAAGAAAATTGCATCTTAAGAGATGAGATTAAAGAGTTAAAAGAAAAACTAAATAATAGTTCGCGCCTAAGTAGCACAAAGAATAAACTAGATATCAAACTAATAAAAAAGGATATGAACAAAAAAAATTAACTAGATCATGAGTGTCGTAAAAGAGCCCCAAACCTTATAATTGTTAGTACAAAAGAGCAAAAATATGAGGACACATTAGAAATAGTAAAGGAGCAATTTAAAACTAAGTCATATATTTAAACAACTCATCTCACAAAAGTGAAAAGGGTGGGGAAGATACTCGAGCATAAACATAGACTGCTATGGGTTAAGGTAAGTTGTAATGACAATAAATAAGATATACTTAATAAATCTCCAAGCATGAAAGGGTAAAAAATATTTATAAATGAGGATATTATTCTAGAAAACCAAGCTAAACTAAGAAATGAGGTTCAAAAGGTAAATAAGGAAAGAAGGGAAGGAAAATGGGCAATCCTTAGAAATAGGAAAGCTATTAGCATAGATAGAGACCAAAATAACTTTGACAAACAAGAATTGGGAACACTTCGAATCATCTTCTGGAACTATCATGGTTTTACATGACGGTCCTATTATTATAATATTATTTTTTTCTTTTAAATGAAATGAGTATGAAAGTTTTATTAAAAGAGAAATTTGAGATCTAGCCTAGAATTTTTATATTTATTCAAAGTTACAAAGATTGAGTATGATGAGTCAATCCAATCCCTTAAGAAATTACCCCATGATACACAAATTTCAATTCCATTCCAGCTATAATTTTTCTAAAATACACCAAAGATCCAAATAGCTTTACATTCCATTTTGCACTACTTTTTTATTTGATTTTTATTGACTTATTGTTTTCCTTGGGGAAATATTTTTTCCCTTCCTCCCCACTTGAATACAACCCGTGTTTTCTACTACATCCGATCGGACATCTATTGGTGAGTGAGAGTTGTTATCTATAATTTCTTCCTCATCTGCTTAATCTGCCCAATAATTTTTTTTCCATCTTTAGTCCTTGAGGATTTTATGGAGGATCTTCATTTCACCAAGATTTGTTTCATTTCCATTGATGTTGAATCCAGAGAGTCCTGGTTTACATGCACTTATTTTTTATTGATTTTTTTTTTCCTTTGGTGGATTTTCTTTGGAAATAAATTCTTCCTTTTGAAATCCATCTCCACACATATTCAGGCATAAGTGGTCTTATAAAAAAATTCAGTTTCTAGGTTGTGGGAATAAAACTTCCCTAATGCATTTCTAGTAGAAGATAATGGCGAGAAATTCCAGAGATGGAGGGGAAGGTTCGAAATCCCTCCCCATACTGGAGTTGTGGATATTGGTGTCATAAAAAGATCAAGGTGGGAGACCAAGGTTGCATGAAGAGACCAATATTACCCTAGAAGTAGGACATGGATTCACAAATGGCCTTCTTATCCTCAATATTAAAAAAAATGTAAAAATAAACATAAAAATAAAAATAAAAAATCCTTGAGCAAGAGGTTAAATATTCAGTTCATTAGTCAGAAGAGGTTTCAGAAATCCACTTGTGGAGATCAGCTAACCGCGATCAAAACCAATTAAATATGTAGACCAACTCGTAATCTGTTTAAAAACAAAAAAAAATCAAAGATAAAGGCTTCCTCATCTAAAGGAACATTAAATGAATGAGCTTCTCGAACTACTGGAAGAACATATATGGATTTCAAAATGGCATTGTATTAAACTGTTGATTGAGTTTCTTAAGAGGAAGATTTTGCCGAATTAACTACCATTCCTACAAAAAATATTGTCTTCTTCACTAATTCACAAAGATGCGTCATTGTTCGGGATGCAAGAACCACATTACAAAGATATCTATGGGGAAATCCACAAAATTTGAGCATGAATCAACTGTCTAGAGAAAAACCCTAATTTTCATGGAACTTTCAAAGCTTTGTTCATTCCTTCGCAATATATTATTATTTTTATTATAGTAATACAAATATTATTATAAGTATTTATAATAAAATATAATATAAACATCAATATAAAATTAATACTATAATAATATTAATATAGTAATAGTAGTATTATTATATACTAGTACTAATATTGTTAAAATAATATAAAATTTTAATTTTATTATTAAAATATTAATATTATTAATATTATAATAATAACAATATTACAACTATAATAAAATTATGGTAATAATAATAATATTAGTATTATAAAGTATTCATGATAAGATATAATAGAAGTGTAATACAAAATTAATAATATCACTATTTTATATTAATATAATATTAATATATTAAAAATTAGTATCATTATTATTATTATTATTATTATGAAATAATATTAGTAAAATAGTATTATAATAAAGTATTTATAAATCAAAATAAAATATTATAACAATTTTTATATTATAGTTATAAATAAAAAATGTTGGTATATTATTGTTATTTTTAAATATCAAATTTTTAATATTAATTATTTTAAATTTGTAAATGAAAATATAATTGCTAATTTATCAACCGTATTTACTAATATGCTAGTTATATTAATACAATATTTTTTTCAAAAGAAAAAACGTATTTTTTTTGTTTATATCTTGATTGTTTTTTCTCATATGTTGAACATTATCAAATCTAAAAGAATAATAATTTGACATCACAGGGGAGCTACACTACCACCCTCTATTTATAGGGGAGCCACTGCTACCAACCAAAATCATCTCCCGACAGGGAGCCCAATTCTATAATGCGGGAAACATCAGAGAGCTTATCATTAGGGAGCACATCTCATCCTGAAACCACATCGGGGAGCTCAGTCTAAACTCGAAATGACAATAAGGAAGGTATTATGGGGCACTCTCACCTCATTTCTATGACTTCGGGGAAAGTTTTATTAGACACTCTCACCCCAAGTCAACTCATAGTAGAGAAAACATCTTCCACCCTGTGTCGAGTAATAAGAGTTTGTACCAGACCCAGTCTAAAAGTTCATTTAATAAAAGTTAATAATGGAAAAAATAATACCACGGGAAAGGGAGACTTATTCCAAGTTGAATGTTGAGTAAAACATCCTAATGAGGGTGTTCATTTCAGTTATTATCGCTAGAGTAAATTGGCAAAGGCAATGGCTAAAACATTAAAGAGGAAACACATATTTTTGAAACATTTATTTATGAAAATAAAAGAAATTAAGAAAAAATAAAAGTAAAAGATCATAGGTTGCATGTAAGAAATAGATATAATAATATGTTGAAAGATGAATTATCATTTCCAAAAATATCGAAGTGTGAATACATACTCGAAGCCACAATAAATATCCCTTAAATGTGATTAAAGAAAGACTTAGCATGTGGTTTATTTAGAAAAAAATCATCTTGAACGAGAAACATATGTATCGAATTACAAAAGGAAAATGTCGAAGGTTCCACATAAAGTTATAAATTAAAATGTTTGATGGTTGTCAAGGTATCAACTACCCAGTTATCCAACGATCGAAAAGACTCTTCAATAGCCATATAAACCATTCACTTGCCTTAGGAGATCTATGAAATAAAAAAACGTGCTCAACACTAGGGATTACCTCTTTTGCATACCTAGATGTTTGTGTATTTTGTTGCCTCTTCTAGAGTGTCTCCTAGAAAGTGAATAAACAACTATAATAGTTTACAATTGTTAAAAGGATACAATATCCTTGTTCCCCATCGATCAGTTTAAATTTGATTATGTATCGCCTTTTTATTTTCACACATATTCCATCATATCAAAGACACACTTTAATGTTTAAAGTATAATAGAAAAAATAGAAAAAAGTTTTTTCTACTAGTAATATCCCTCTTCAATGGTTTCTCACATTTAGGTCTTATGTCCTATGTTTTCTTACCGCGTTTAAATTTTACTTTTAATTTTCCATGTGTGAATGTGCTATATCATGTCTTTCACTGTCGTAAGTCTCTATAATATATATGTGTTTCAATTCAGTTGTTATGTAAATTATATTCAATTTTACTTTGTTTTAATATTTCTACACTAATCATAATTTCTATCAATAATATGCTAACTATTACTTTAATTAAGTTTCTTTGATATTTTCTTTTAGTTAGTTAATTTTTTTTTTTTTAATTTAGTTTTACTTTTGTACATATTTTTTTTTTTAATTTAGTTTTACTTTTGTACATATTTTGGTTTATGTTTAGTTTTAATAACTTTTTAATGGTTGCAATGTGATTGATGTTTAATTGTTGTTAATTAAAATTTTATTCATTAATAATTTAATTATACACTTTATACAATGATTAAGGTTTCAATTTTTATAGTAAACATACATCAAACAATAATTAAAGAAACATTTATGATAAACACGAAACAATTGATACACAAATATGCTTTTAATTACTTAGACTATTCACTTATATGTTCAATATTTGATATAAATAGGAGAAGATATAACATTTATTCAATTTTTATACATAAAGGATATTGTAGTCAATTCATTTTATTTAATTTGCAAGTTTAATGTAGTTGAGGCTCTATAGTACTCTAAGGCTAAAACTTTAAAGCACTAATTAGTTTGTTTTTTTAAATTACAAAGTCCATTATTTGGTATTAATTTCAAAAGGAGGGGGAACCAAAGCTTCCTCTTACAAAATTTGCAGAAGAAAGCAAGAGAGATAGGACAAGAAGAGACTTGCTCCTTCCATTCAAAAACATATTTATCCTTGAAAATGTCGTTTTCCCCTACTACATCAAGTTTGAATATACTAACATACTGTTGTAACAAAAAAATAAATTTGGTTTTCATAGAAGTATAAACAACTTATAGAGAAACTATTAACAACAAAAACTATTATAAGGAGACGAAAAAGAGATGTTGGGGTTGGCAGATGCGGAGTCAATCTAGTTCTGGTTGACTGTTTTTTCCTTCATTGTCTCGAATTATGTTGCTACGATCCAAGGAGTTGGAGATTTCCACGGAATTTTTGGTTGTGATCTTTTGTAGAAATGTAATGGTGTTTTCCATATGAGCGCACTTGCTAGTGAGTTTTTGAAACTCTTTCCTATGCTCATACAACTATTGCAAGACAAATGCGTATTCAAATTTTTTCTGGAAACACAGTTGATTAACTGATGCTTTGAGCTGATCGATGACCACCTTATGTGCTCTGCAATGAACGCATGACTCATACTTTTGTGTGTCCATTTGGTCCAAATATTTAGGAGGAAGAGACTCAGAGGTTCAGAAGGATGGGTGATGAGGGGTAGTCCGTTGATTGAGAGAGTGAGGATCGTTGTTCAAAGATACGAGGAAAGGGTGGAGGGGGCAACGTAAGGAAACTAGCAACAACAAGAGGGCACAAAGGTAGAAAGGGAAGATGAGGAAACTTTGTAGGGGGCATCACACTTTAAATGAGGGAAGAGAGAAGATGTAATAAGATGCGAGAGTAAGAATGAAGGTGAAGGGGGAGGAGATTAAATAGAGGATAAGAGGAAATGATTCAGATAAAAGAGAGGTGACCAAATGATGATCACGAGGAAGGTGGGAAGTAAGATTGGGAGATCCAATCCTGAATGCAAATTGATCTGGGGCAAAGGAACAGGTTGAGGAGGATTTCATGAAGATTATGGAAATGACAAGAGGAGGAAGGTACGCAGGAGAATGAAATGCATTTCCAGTCATGAGGAGAAGGAACAAATATGATGAATAGGACCCGATGATTAAGGAATTAACTGAAAACATATTTCATTGTCAACTTTCATTTCTCCTAGAGGCTGTACCACTTTTTTGTTTCCCAACTTATCAGCTTATTTATTGTTTTCCTTTAAGGAGTGGAAAAACGGAGCTTCCCTTAGATATTTTAATTGAAGGTTAATTCTGGAAATAATTTGAGCCAAATCTTCATTTTTGGGCTTGAATTTCTTAACCATTGATTGAATTATAATTGAGGAATCAACAAAAATCATTGGGTTCATGAAATGTATTTTTTTTAATAATTTGGTACCCAGGAGGAATCCATAAGCCTCGGTCTTATTATTGGAGTCGATACCCAACCCCCATTTGTAGAAATTATACAAACAATATGTATATCATGGATTCAAACTGATCTAACAATGTACTAAATCTAGATACTGAATCACTTCTACAAATCAATTGCAGAAATTAAACACAATTGCCAATCATGAAGCAAACAAAGAATCAAATCAAACCACAACACAGATAATTTCCCGGGGAAAGCTTGCTTCTCAAAACTCCTCTATATTCTATTGTATATTAACCATGGAATCATGAACAATTACAATGCACTCTTCTCACAAGAGTCTCTTGCTCACAAGAGTCTCTTGCACTCTGCTAACTCTCTCACACTCTCTTGGACAAAACTAGCCAACACTTAGCCAACACTTAGCCAATTATCATCCTCTAAACAACCTGCCTTGCTTGCACAATTCCTGATGAATGAAATCCCTATTCTTTAGGAATTTTGGCCTTCCTAAACTATGCAAGGATCATGGGCACTCCAATGGATGTCTGGTTGCATGCAAGCAACCTACTAATCACACAATTGATAGTTAACCTCCCTTTCAACTTTTTCTCATCTGGATCTCCACTAGAACTGACATGCATGCAACTAATAATAGTAAATCATCAGTTGCATGGTAGATCACTGATTGTGACTTAAATAATATTTAATTCACTTGATATCTCACTAGTGAAACAAACAGTTACAACTAGTTCAACTGACTCTAGCTCACCTAACTGAGTTAACTGATTACTCATGCATTAAACTAATGCACCAACTACAATTCGAACTCCATAACTAATAGAATTACTCTGCACGCCTCACCATAAGATTAAATTTTATTTTCCATTTTAATTAAGGGAAAATTAAAATAGACACTACACCAAATTTAGCACACACTAGTGTAGGTGCTGTAATTTCTTGTTGGAATTCAACACTCCCTCTCAACAAGAAAGGGATTATCTGCCACCCCAATCATGCCTCGATGGTATTCGAATTTTCTCCTGGTGAGCGCCTTTGCCAGAATATCTGCACCTTGATCTTCCGTGGGAATGTAATGAAGTAACATTATGCGCCTCTGAACAAAATATCTGATATGGTGGTACCAAATGTCTATGTGCTTGGACCTATCATGAAACACATGATTAACCGAGAGTTTAATGCAACCCTAGTTATCACAATGTATCATTGTCGGATCCATCTGAGAACCAAAAAAACCAACCAGGATCTTTATCATCTATATTGCCTCACATGAAGCTTGATTTTTTGCCATGTACTCTTCCTTGGCTGAATTGAGTGCCACAGATCGCTGCTTCCTGATGTACCAAGAAACTGTTGTCAATCCTATGTTGAAGATCGCTCCTGATGTGCTCTTTATGTCTGATGAATTTCCTGCTCAATCTACATCCATGAAGCCTTGAAGCTTCACTCCCTCTATACGTCCATAGTGACCCTGATATATCTCAAGACATGCTTCCCTTCCTTCCAAAAGATCTTGGTCGGCTTAACCATAGATTGACTCAGCTGGTTAACTGCATAGAAAATGTATGGTCTAGTGTTCACTAAGTACATTAGTGAACCTACTAGCCTCCTATAGACAGTAACATCCACTACTTCTCCAGAAGTAGCGTCCTCTTTCCTCCAATTTCTTGGAAGAGGAGTGTCCATGGGTTTACAACTCTCCATGTGAAACTTACCCAGTATCTCTTTAGCATACTTGCCTTGAGAAATGAAAATTTCACCATCTCGCTGCCATATTTCCTAGCCAAGGAAATAGTGAAGGAGTCCCATGTCCTTCATTTCAAACTCCCTTGCAAAATCCTCCGTACATGAGTGTATCAGCTGCTCATCACCTGTCAAAATTAGATCATAAACATAAAGTATGATAATCAAGAGATTACCATCAAACACAATCTGGTACAGGTTTGCATCCGCTTCACTTTTGGTGAAGCCCAACCCAGTGAAATAGCTGTCAATCCGAGTGTACCAAGCACGAGGTGCTTGCTTCAGCCCATACAATTATCTCTTGAGTCAACACACATGCGACTCACTGTCAAATATCTCGAAACCTTTTGGCTGCTCTATGTACACTTCTTCCTCAATAACTTCGTTGAGAAACACAATTTTCACATCCATCTGATGAATGCGCCACCCCATCTACGCTGAGAGTGCAAGGATAGATCTAATGGAAAAGTATCTCGCGATTAGTGCGAAAGTCTCCTCATAGTCAATCCCCTCAACTTGTGAGAATTCCTGGGCCACAAATCTGTCCTTGTACTTCTCCACATTCCCATCAGCAGCTTGCTTCACCTTGTAGATCCATCTAGATCCAATCACTGATTTGCCAACCGATCTTGGGACAATCTCCCATGCATTATTCTTGACGATGGAGGCATACTCCTCTACCATTGCATCAACCCAAATTGATTGTTGCACTGATTCCTGAAAGGAAGATGGTTTTGTCACAATAAAATTCCTCATAAGAGTCATGTATCCAGTAAACCTGTCTGGAGACTGTCTCTGTTTGCGCAGTGAAGTAGGGGCTCCTACATTCTCTGCTACATCAAGTCTCAATCCATCAACTTCCGTGGTGTGCCTTCTACCATTTCTGGTGGACGCATCTGCATGAGAGTTTTCTGCCACTCCATGATCCTCTGCATGTGGTTGCTCCACATATTGAGGTTCATCCTTTAGAACCAAGAGTACCTCCTATGCATGCAAATCCATCTCCCTCTCAAGGGACAATCGCATGTCTTTCTCCTCATCAAATTTTATATCCCATCTCACAACAGTCATTTTGTTGTTTGTAAAACACACCCGATAATTGTGGGGAGTTTTAGTGTACCCCAAAAATATCCAAATCTCAATTGTTGGTTCCAGCTTCTTCCTGGCATCTTTGGTCACATGCACATAAAAAGATGAGCCAAAAATCTTAAAATGCGAAACATAAGGTTTCTTGCCAGCAAAAGCCTCTTCTAGTGTACTCATGCCAAGTATCCGCTGAGGACAACGGTTTTTCACAAATACCACTATGTTGCATGCCTCTACCCATAGATGCAATGGTAGGCCCTGATCATGCAGGATCGTTCGTGCTCTACCCACAATTGTTCTATTATTTCTTTCTGCAAACCCATTCTGTTGTGGGTTATGAGGCGCAATCAACTCTCTACGAATTCCTTATTTGCTGCAAAAGATCTTGAATTCATTAGAGATGTACTCTCCACCATTATCACTCCTAAGAGCCTTCACATGCTTTCCCGTGTCTTTCTCCACCAGTGCTTTGAACTCAAGAAACTTTGAAAACGTCTAATATTTCTTCTGCATGAAGTAGATCCAACGATTTCGAGAAAATTCATCAAAAAATATCACATAGTACTTATTCTTTGCTATCGAAGCAGTAGAGAATGGTCCACACACGTCTGAGTGAACTCTCTCAAGGATCCCTGAGGCTTGGTTCTCCTTCTCATGAAAAGTGGCCTTTGAATACTTCCCCATAATACATCCCTTGCATGTGTTTGACTGCGTAAGTGTACCCTTGGGAAGACCCGTATAAATCTGCTGCATGATCTTCAAGGCTCCATGGTGAAGATGGCCCAATATCCTATGCCATAACTCACCCTCATCCTGGCTCACCACTTTTTCCACCTTACCCATCAATGCTGCGCAGCCATCTACATCAAGTTTATAGAGATTCTGAACTCAAATCCTAATCTTCTTGGGGTGTCCTGTTGTTTTGTGTTGCAGGAAAGCTTTTCCTTCACTGAAAACAACATCATTTCCTCTATCCTCCAACATTGCAATTGAGACTAAATTTTTCTTCAAGCCTGGTACACAAATTACATCTTTTAATTGAAAGGGTTTACCTAATTGTCTCTGGGAGGTAATGGTACCAATATTGGTATCACTGTATTGCTCATCATCACCCATTTCGATATGCATCTGGAGGTCCTTCTCCTCCAAGCTACTGAAAATTTCTTTGTCTCCCATCATGTGAAAGAAAGCACCACTATCCAAGTACCACACCGATCCCATTACACTTGACACCATGCATGAAATGAGTGAGAATTCAAGATCAAATTACAGGCCAAATCCTCGCCAACTAGAGATCCCGAAGCCTTCTTGTTCTTCTTCTTTTGTGGAAAATTAGTGGCATAATGCCCATGCTCATGACAATGAAAACACTTCACTCTGGACATGTCACGCTTCTTGCCATATTTACCAAACTCAGATTTGGAATGGAATTTATTTCCTTTCCCCTTCTTCGCCTTGGCATCCAAAGCACAATATTCTTCATCTTCATTCTTAGATGAAGATCCATCTCTGGTATTCCGCCTAAATTCTTCTTGCACCAAATGCAACCAAATTCGTTCACAATTTGGCAACTTTTCCCTTCCATTGACAGAGCCTTGATAACTATGCGAACTTTTGGAAATTCCTAGAAGATCTAGGCTCACCAAATCATTATAAATGAAAATAATGCCGATGCTCCTAAGCTCATACCGACATTGGACAAACTTTGTTAAATATTTCGGCATGGTTTCACCTTTCTCCATTTTGATCTTCCTGAGTTTATCCTTCAGTGTCAATTTTCTATGATCACTATTGCTCTGAAATAGATATGTCAAAGCTTTCCACATTGAATATGATGTTGCTTTGCCATGGAGACCTGAGATAGTGTGGTCTCGTGCTCCCTCCTGTAAGATCATCCTCGCCTTTGCAACCTTCGTTTTCCAGGCATCAAGATTTGCAGCATCTGTTACAGCGGGTTTGGGAACATCATTGTCAATGAATTATTTCAACCCATTGTCCTCTAGTATTGCCTCCATTCTGTCTTTCCAATAAATATAGTTAGATATTCCATCGAGTGCATACTCTAGTCTCAAGCCATTGAAATCCATTTCGATCCTAAATCACTTGTAGGATCAAGAATATCTTCTGCAAATTCAAATTCTATTTAGTCACAAACTCTACTTCCCCTCCACTATAGTAATTTCCTGTGCTCTAATACCATGTAGAAAAAATACAAAAAATATGTATATCATGGATTCAATCCGATCTAACAATGTACTAAAGGTAGATACTGAATCACTTCTACAAATCAATTGCAGAAATTAAACACAATCACCAATCACATGAATCAAAGAAAGAATCAAATCAAACCACAACACAGATAATTTCTTGGGGAAATCTTGCTGCTCAAAACCCCTCTATATTATATTGTATATTAACCATGAAATAATGAAACAATTACAATGCACTCTTCTCACAAGAGTCTCATGCACTCTGCTAACTGTCTCACACTATCATGGACAAAATTGGCCAACACTTAGCCAATTCTCAACCTCTAAACAACCTGCCTTGCTTGCCCAATTCCTAATGAATGCAATCCCTATCTTTAGGAACTTTGGCCTTCCTAAACTGTGCAAGGACCATGGGCACTCCAATGGATGTCTGGTTGCATTCAAACAACCTACTAATCACACAACTGATAGTTAACCTCCCTTTCACCTTTTTATCAACTGGGTCTCCACTGGAATTGGCATCCATGCAAATAATAATAGAAACTCATAAATTGCATGGTAGATCACTGATTGTGAATTAAATAATATTTAATTCACTTGATCTCTCACTAGTGAAACAAATAGTTACAACTAGTTGAACTGACTCTAACTTGCTTAACTGAGTTAACTGATTACTCATGCATTAAACTAATGCACCAACTGCAATTCGAACTCCATAACTAATAGAATTAATCTACATGACTCACCAACCACCCTCAACTTGAAATACATGAGCAAATTGAGTTTATCACACTCAATTAACTATTACAAGTGATTATGAGATAAGATTACATTTTGTTGTCCATTTTAACTAAGGGGAAATTAAAATAGACACTGCACCAAATTTAACACACACTAGTGTAGGTACTGCAATTTCTTGTTGGACTTCAACACCATTCATAGGTGATGATGTTTAGATTTTCTTGGTCTAGAATGAGGCCACTTGCACCAGCTCTTCCAAGATTAGATTTTGAAACTCTGTCGAAAAAAAGACAAGGTCTTTTGAGATTGTTCAACCATATTAAGAAATATTTCTCCTTTAATCGGATTTTCCATCTTTTGATGGGTTCAATTATGTTTGGACACCTCGGTACCTGAGACCTGCTGAGTGCATAATTGATCCATATTATCTCTTCTTGTTGAAGATGACATTATTATGTCATTTTAGTTCCTTTGGCTAACAAAAATTTAGAGGCAAGTCCCCAATTTTTAGAAAGAACCTTGCAGGCTATTGACTTACAGTTTTGAAAAATTTGTTGATTCCTTGCTAGTCAAATTTGCCAACATAAGAAGGATGGCAGACTATTCCAAAATATTTTGATCTTGCTCCTATTTTTCAAGGTGCAAGGATAATTGTATTTCCATTTTGTATAAAATTCAGAGATGGGGAGAGATAGGTTGATGCTTGCTTCAAGAGTGCAGACTAACAGTTTCCAAAATTCTTGTTGTATAGTTTCTTCTTCCTCAAGACACATTGGATATCGTGATGGCTCGAGAATGCATTTTTTCCTGAGGTTTTTAGTATTAGAATTTTCCCTTTTAGAAGGGTCCAGATAAGGATTTTTATTTTTGAAATACTTTCTATCGTCCAAAAAAATATCTAGAGGGGCCAAACCTGGTTCGCTTGATGGTCTTCAAGCTTTAAATATCCAGATTTCACTAAATATTCTCCTCTAGTTGGGTTTCAAATAAAGGAGTCATGAAGTCCAAGTTTGATAGGAGCTACTCCTTTTAGATGGGAAATGAGATAGTCCCATTGTGGCTTGAGTTCAAGGGGAAATTATGGAGGCTTCTAGTCTTTCAAAGTTTTATCATAATGAGTCCATTTTGATATTTTTCCCAGTGTGCTTATGCCTTTTAAATTCATCCATGTATTTATCCTATGTATCTCTTTATGATTGGAAATAGGGGGATTTCACATTATGCTATTATTCCAAATGTTTATATCCTTTCCATCCCTCGGAAGCCTTGATGTGTTGTCTTTGATTAATGGAAGATATTTCTTCACTAGTTTCCATATTTTAGAACATGATCTAATAGGGATTTTTTCTAAGAGAAGGGAGAAACATGAAGCATTAAGGTATTTTGCCTCCATCACTTGCTTCCACTAACTGTTTTCCCTAGTGATGAATCTCCAAATAATTTTTTCTCCAATAGCCATATTCATCAGTCCCAGTAGTCGAATAGATATACCTCCTTTTTCAAAGGGAGCTGTGACATGATCCAATTTGACAAGACTGAATTTTTTTTATTCATTCTTGCCTCCTTGGCATAAGAAACTTCTTATGATTAGTTCTAGTTTCTTATGCACACCCGAGAGGGAAAGAACTGTTGTAAAATGGTAGAGAGGGAGAGAATCAGGGACTGATTTAATCAAGGTTACTCTCCTTTCTAGATTGAGCCAAAGTATACCTTATGTATGTATTTTCTTTTTCTTTTTCTCAATTGAACTATTCCATATTTTTTCTTTCATTCTTTCTTTATAGACAGGTAGTCCCGGAGGGATGAAGTGATTCCAGTTTTCTTGAAGAGGAACATCTAGAATTTGGGAGATTCATTGTAGGGTCTTGGTGGGGATATTCCAGCTGTAGATTCTTCTCTTGAGGTTGTTTAATAAGCGTCCTGAAACCTCCAAGAAGTTATCTAATATTTTTTTAAACCTTCTAGTGACAATACATGTTGGTCCTCCCATGAGAAGCATGTCATCTGCAAAGAGGGAATGATTTATACTTTTGACTCCTTTGCAAAATGAGAGACCATTGAGGGTGTCATTTCTTATACAAAATTTGAGATTTCTACTAAGTGTTTATGCCATAAGGATGTAGAGAAAGGGATATAACTGGAAGCCCTACCTTAAACCATGGGAACTTTGAAATAAGCTACTTGAATTTCCATTTATAAGAGGGGCTATCCAAGGGAAAACAAAACAAGAATTTATTAATTCTATAAACTCAAAAGAGAAGCAAAATTTTAACAAAACACTAGATAGGAAGGATATATTGACTCTATCAAAGACATAAGACATGTCTAGTTTAAATGTGAAACCTTGTTCCTTTTTCTCAGACTCGATTGGATTTCCTCTTTGACAATCAAAAAATTTTCAACTATTTGCATGTTCGGAACAAACCCACCTTGGTTTTCAGAGATAATATTGGGAAGAAGAGGTTTGATATGGTTGGCTATAATATTTGAAATGATTTTGTATGAGGAATTGCATAACGATATTGGATGAAAGAAATTGAAGGAAGATGGCCTTACATATTTGGAATCAGGGTGAGAAAGATTGAGTTTTTGAAACCTGACATTTTCTTTTTCTTGAAAACCCATCTAATCATTCTTATCAGATCTTTTTTTATGAGTAAACAAAATTACCGATAGAAGGCTATAGAAAAGGCACCTGGCCCCTGGGATTTATCTGGCTGAAGACACCATACTTTTGTTTGTACCTCTTCTCCCTCAACTTATTTTAGTAGTTAGGATTTTATCTCTTCAGTTGTCCTCTTAGGAATATTCCTTATAAAATTTTCATGATTTGAATTTGTTGGCTTGATAGTTAGCATATTTTTGAAATGACTGTGAGCTTCTTTTTTTAAGGCCTCCTTCCCTTTGACTTCAACTTCTCCTTCACCTTTGATTGTATCAATCTGATGTTTTATTTTTATCATCTTTGTGGAGTTATGGAAGAAAGCAATGTTTTTTTCCCCTTCTTAGATCCATAAATTTCTAGATTTTAACCTGTAATCCTCCTCCTCTTCTATATTGTTTCTATAATTTTTTCAGCGTAATTATTTTTCTTTCAGTTGGTTTTCTTTTATTTCTTCTTCATCTTCTAATTTTTTCTGCACTTGCTCCATCTCCTTCTGAAGTTCAAATTTCCTTTTTTGTGGTTCTTTGTAGTTTTTTTTTTCCCACGCTTTTAGATTGACTTTCACATTTTTTAATTTTGTTTCCCATACATAACTTGGGGATCCATTTACCTTTCGTTTCCATATTACTGCAACTAATAGTTTAACCTCTCCATGGTTGATCCGGAGAAGGTTAAATAGAAAAGGTATTGTGCCCAAATTTTCAATCTCACCAAGTTTTATGGCCATGAGATTATGATTAGAGGCCGCTGAGGGTATTATTTTTTACTTAACTAAGGTGAATTATGCTATTATACTTAAATCAAAATTCGGTCCAATCGCTCTTTGATGTTGCCTTGCTTGACCCTTTTGTTGCTCCAGGTATACCTCCCATTTTTTGGAGGGATGTCCATTAGATTGTGGCTTTCTATAATGTTTTCAAGAGGGTCTCGAAAAGGATCAACATAAAAACAACCTCCCATATTTTCATCAACACTTAATATTAGGTTTAAGTCACCTCCAATTATGAGGTTTTTATTCTAGTCCTGCAGTAGATTTCCTTTCAAGGATCTCCAACAATACTCTTTATCTCTATAATGGGTGGGAGCATAAATATTGTATAAACATATTTGGAAACATAAGATTTTGTTCCTTAAATCTGTTTTGATCCAGTGGAGATTTGTGTGGTGGGACAACAACTCCCATTTGGTCTTACTCCACATTGTGCATATTCCTCCTGAGGCCCCAGTTGCTTGTATTATTGAGGCATCATAATTTTTTATTTTTTGGATTATTAGCTTCATATCTTTCTCATTTGATTTGGTCTCCTAGAACAAGAATATATCAGGTTTTTCAGCGTTTAGATGGTCTTTCGCTGCATTGAGTTTAGATGGGTGTCCAAAGCCTCTACAGTTTGAGGAGACCAAATTCATCACTTACTGTGATTTGAGACAAAGGGACCTTTCCCTCGAATTCCTTGCTGTATTTTCTCCTTGCATCCTGAAATTTTTATATGTACGAGTCCATTGGTTTTTGAGTTCCCAATGTCATTCCTTTTGCTGTTGTTTCATCCTTTAGTTCCATATTGGTCTTCCTGCCTGATTTTTTATGGAAATCAGTGGAGAGTAATATTTTTTTACTTGTTTCGAGTAAGAATTATTTCAAAGGGAGGGGGAAGAGGATTTGAAGGAAGAGAGGGGGAAGCGGAAGGGTGAGGATGGGGGGGAGTGAGGAGGGGACAAGAGGGGAGGGGGGAGGAGATGTAAAAGGGTTAGTTGTGGGAGGGGTTTCAAGAACCACAAAGGAATCAGAAACAGGTAGGGGGATGGAGGAGGAGGGAGGGGGAGCACTTGAGGGGAGGGGTCTAGATGAAGAGGGGGTGGGGGGAATAGATGTATTATTTCCAGTCTTTTTCTTTTTAACTGGTTCCAATTTTGGTTCATGTGCTTCTACTATTTTTGGTTCTTATTTTTTTTAGCATCTATTTGCAAAATGACCATATTCATGACATGACTTGCATTTAAATGGAATATGGTTATAGTCCAGTTGTTGGATATGTGTCCATTTATCCACCTTGATTTTTATTTCTTTTGAAATCCCTTTGCATAGGTTGACTTCAATGTAGATCCTTGCACATTCATGCATATTTTCCTTTGGTTCACTTATGTCTATATATTTCCCCTCTACATTCACGATAACTTTAACCGAATCATCTGGAGACATACCCAAACAGGAAAAACACTTGGAACATCGATCTCTGGATCGAAATAAAAATTCCATATGTTTAAATACAAGCCCCTTTTGTCCATGAATTAAGGGCCATTTATAAATATCAAGTCTCGGTCTTCTTTGGATTCGAAGTGGAAGGTGAAGAAGCCTCTTCCACAGAAGTGAATGGATCTTTTCCCTTGTGTTGAGTGAGACTAGTTTATCTCAACCCATTTTTGCACAGTTTTTGGAGAGGTTCAGAGGCCAGTAAACTAACCCACCAAGCCCCTTTCAGAGAGGGATATGGTAGCTCATCGTGGCAAAGATGGTGGGAGAACAATTTCTGGGATGTATTCAATCTTCTTAACAAATTTTGAAATTTATCTGTGGGCTTGAGGAGGACCCATGGAAGAGATAAGGCTGGCAAAGGCTAAGGAAGCCTCGTCTGGAGGACGCGCAGTCGAGAGAGAAGAAGAAGGGGGAAGAACCCCTCTCTGATCAGACTCTGGAGGGGCCATGGCAAAGGGCTGAGGCAATAGGTCGCAACAATCAGGGGATGCTCCTTGGTGTTTAGGGTTAGTGTAGTTAGTTAGTCCTTTGTTTCTTTTATCGGGGTTGTGAGTTGTAAGACTCTTCTTAGTCAACTGCGACCCATTTGAAAAGTGAGAGGGTTGAGTTACGCCACTCTTGGCGTGGATTCAACCCCTACTCATGTTACTATAAAATATAGGATAGTGCTCTCGTTACTTCTTGGCAGCTGCCAAGAAGTTTGAGATGCTGATGTAGTGCCATAGCGACACATTTTCATTTTGAAAACATCAACATGAAGGTTCAAGAAAATTGTGAGAGGAGGTGAGGATAGTTCCTCAACATCCATTATAGGCTTGTTGTTGTTGGAAGTTCACATTTGGTGGTGGATTATTTGACTTGTATTTCTTTTGATATGCACTGGGCATCACTTTGTTATGGTAAGTTTGAGTGAAATTGTCACGATTTTACACCTTCCTTTGTTGTTTTTAGGGAATAGATGTGGTTCACTCGTTCTATGCATTTTGGTATTTGGGCCTTTGGCATGGGAATTTCATGTTTGATGGTGTCTTTTGTGGCTCATGCCCCCTCTGGTATTCATTGAGATTCATTCTATTTTGGAGAGTTTTAGTTTGTTTTTCACAAGATTACACCTTAATTTTCTATTCTTAGGGCATATATTTGGCTCATCTACTCTGTGCATTCTGGTAGTGTCTATTCCTTTGGGGAAATTTTATCAATTTATTTGTTTAAGTGAGCTTTTGGAGATATATACTCAGTTAGTGAGGATAATTCTTGTACTTTGGGAAACATACTATTGTTCTCTAGGAATTGTAGTGTTGGTGTTTGTAGCTTATGGTTTTAATTTTCTGAGTCAATTGCAATTTGTTCGAGGTGTGCGGCTTTTCCTATTTATTGGAACATTTTAGGGGTCTATGTCTCGTTATAATTTCTTTGAGTCTATTATGGGTTGTAAAGAGTTTCCAAGCCCTTTTTGTTGTGTCAAGAAATGTAATTGTGGTGAACTTGATAATATTCTGGGTGTTGGGCCAGTAGTGTGGCATTTTGGTGACAACCTAAATTTTTTAAGGATTGGAATTCAGGGTCTTCCTCATCGTTCTTCATCCTATTTTATAAGTAGAGGTTTCTCTAATCATTTTCCTCAGTTTTTATTCACAACGGTGCCAATGCCTTCAAGATTGAGGATGATTAATTGGAGAGGTGGTGGAGGAAACATTGGGCACAAAAGGGTTCACCCTTTTTCCTGTGATTTTGCGGCTCTTATTTTTTATGACGTTCCTCTGGAGGTGAAGAAGGAGATCCTGATTTTGGAAAAAAGAAGGCAGGGGATCATCCTTATTACTCTAACTTTAAATTGGTGGGGGGGGATGCTAAATGGTTCCCAACTCTTGGTAGATTTAGGAAAAGGAGGTTGCATTTCATGAGTTCTTTAGCGTTAAACCGACAAATGATGACTCTTTTGCATCTCATCTTCAAGGAAAAACATGTGGAAACTGAGAATTTGTTCTCTTCATTAGAGTATACTAAACATATGCTTCACAACCAGAGGTTCTATCTGGACATTTTTGACTCTCATTTGGCATTGGTGGAAAGATTCTTTATGAGTTATTCAACCTTTGGACATCACATTGATCCTTCTGTTGAAAGTGTTCAGACTCGTGCTCTGATTTCTCCAAATCATGGCTAGAATGGTGCTATCAGTTAAATTTTTCATTCATCTTTTTATTCTGTTACTTTTCTCTAGTTTATTATCGGTGACCTCTTGGGGTATTAGCTCATTGTCTTCTCTTCGTGGTGTTGTAGGTCATGAGTTTATAGTTGGTTTTTTGATATATTGGTGGTTATGTGGTGCATGGAGTTTTAATGGTTTTTTGATATGCTAGTGGTTTTGGCATACTTATAGATGAAATGCTTTTACTTTATGTTGAAGCATCCCCTATATGTATGAAGGAGCATTGTGGAACATAGAAAACTTGTATGTGACCTTCATTTAATGTATGTAGCTATATATTAGTGTCGTAGCTTGGACTCTTGAATGTTGATTCCTAATGCTTATTTGATTAATTTTATGCCTTTGGTTTCTTTTGGTGTTGTACATTGTTGGTCAACTTTGTAGAGGAGGATATAATATGAAGTTAATGCAAGTTTTTGAATAAATCTATATCTTTTTAATTCACGGTGGTATATGTATTCTCTAGTGCACTTAAGTGTGATGATTTTAGCTTCCATGTAATCATGGATTTTTGATCCAGTGCTTGAAGGTCATTGTAATAGTCAGTTATGGTGTTTGAGTTTTATTGTGTATTTCATAAGGGGGTTTCTATGGCTATAAATATGGTTATATTTATCATGTATTACTTAGTTATTTTTTATATGAAATACAAGATACTTATATTTAAAAAAAAATCACTTCATTGCATCTTTATTTGATTTTGAGTAAAATTGAGAAACACATCACTACTTTCAAAAAAATAAATTAAAAAATATATATTTTCAATAAAATATTATATTTTATTTATTATAATAAAATTGATAATAAAAAATTTGATTAAAAAAATAAAAATAAAAATAAAAATGATTAAAATACATTAAATATATATATATAAATAAAAATAATTTTATATTATTTAATAATAAAACTATTATAATTAAGGTAAAAAATAAAGAAACAATATTAATCTTCAAAAACCTATAATATTTAATATTTATTCACTCCATCTAATAAATATATTGATGCATCTAGATTTCTCTCTAATACTTCTATATCACGATATATCAATTATAGCTTGAATTTTTCTACACTCATTAACATCATGTTGTTGAAATCTTCTGAAAGCCTATATATTATATCCGAAACGTCTACCGTTTCCAACATAATACATAGACATCTAGAAGATGTCAATAATAAGATATATCAACTTAATTTAACAAACAACACATAAAACATAATATATAAATTAAATATTAAATAAATGTATAAATTAACTATATTTAAAAAAAAAATGCTGCGAGGCTACCGGGTGAGGGAGTTACGAATTGGATAATCTATAAAGTCCGCTATGCAAAAAAGTCAAGCAAAATATAAGTGTAAGAGATAGAATACAATGCGTAAATATAGCATGACATTAAAAACATGATATATAAATTAAGTGTTAAATAAATGTATAAATTGATTATATTTAAAACAAAATGCTGCAGGCTACCGGGTGGAGGAGTTACGAATTGGATAATCTAATAAGAACGCTATGCAAGAAAGTCTTAAGCAAAATATAAGTGTAAGAGATAGAATACAATGTGTAAAGATAGCATGTTTACTCTAGGGTAGTTTAGGATTTTTTTATTTTTTTTTTAAAACGGAAATTGTGTTGTTATAAAAATTGCAAAATGATATATGAAATAGAAAAATTAATTGTTAATTAAAGGGCAAGGATTTGTATAGGTGGGTAGTAATCACTAATAAGTTTATACATTTATATTTTTACTCTTAATTATTAAAGTGCTAAAGAATACATAAATAATGGTGTATAGTAACTCCTTGGTGTATGGCCAACAGTAATGGATGATAAATATGTTATTTATTTGAGTATGAACTATTTTCAAAGCTTTTAATTTTGGTTTTCCTATAAAACTTAACAATGAAAATCACTTCACAAATATATAAAACTCATGGCATAAGTATTGCATTAGAAAATTATGGTAAAAATTTTGAAGCAGTTGTTTTGAGTAAAATTGAGAAGCACAACACTACTTTAAAAAAAGAAAAATTAAAGATACAAATATTAAATAAATGATTATATCTTATTTATTATAATGAAAATGATAATAAAAGAATTGATTAAAAAGGATAATTTTTTTTATAAAAATACACACACACACACACACACACACACATATATATATATATATGGCTTGATGAAGATAGTAACTTAACTAATAAATTCAAGAGAAAATCTGAAGACGTAATCGAGAACTTATTTGGCACTGAGCTCCTCATTTGTAATGGTATTAACAAGTGACCCCTCTCTGATCAGATGACCTATTTCCATGGGCTGGGCAGTAGTGTCATATATTATGTGATTTCTAACACCCTCGTTCTCAACCGTATTACCAACTTTGAGCTGTTTAATGGATTCGAACCTGACTCTAACCAAAAACCTCTATCAATATCCCTCAATCTTGCTATTCATACCACCCACACACAGGAGACCAATGACAATAAAAGACACTTTCGCTTCGATGGAAGTAAAGCCGACCTCTTCTTAAGAAATTTACAGAGGGATTTAGGCTCCATGACTTATAATAACAACATCAATCAAATTTATTACCATTTCAGTACTATCCTTTCCAACACCATTCACAAGTTCTCTAATGAGACTTCGTTTAAGCAGAGTAATAAAATTTCCAATCCATGGTATGACAAAGATTGTAAAATTGTCAGAAAAGCGATCAAAGACACTCCTAATGAAATCATTAAGCTTGATAATATCAATATATACAAAAGTATCATCAAGAGGAAGAAAAGGTCATATATTAATAAAAGACACGATTATCTTCTCCACCTTTCTAAAGTCGTGCCCAAATTTTTTTGGCAGAATGTGTTTGTTCGTGAAACCAAAGATAATCATTCTATCCCCTTAGAAAATAGGGTCAACTATCTTAATAAGCTATATGAATCTCCAGACACTATGGGCACCACCTTAATCACTCTAATTAAGGAGGATGTGTTTTCTCTAGAAGATGCTGAGTATGGTATTAATAAGCTTGATAATGGAAAAGCTAAAGATATTGAAGGATATCAAGCTGAGATCCTTAACATGGGAAGATCAATCCTCATTCCTCATCTCCACAAGCTTCTCAATTTGGTTGTAAGACATGGCTTCCCTCAACTTTGGACGCAAAGCCCTATTGTGGCTATATTTAAAAACGGGGACAAAAGCATTCAGTCTAACTACATGGCGATTATGATTATCCACATCCTAGCTAAGCTTTATGGGCTCATTTTGGAAAAGAAGCTTAGAATTTGGCTTTAAATACAGGGAAAAAGAGCTAAACGACAAGTTGGTTTAAGGAGACATCACTCGAATATCGACCATCTTGTCACTCTCAGAATCATTGCGAAGGAATGTCGCAATAGTAAGGCCGATCTCTTCTGTTGTTTTGTGGACTTTAGAAAATATTTCGACATTGTTCCTTGAGATAAGCTTTGGGATAGACTTAAAGAGATCATGATCCCTCCTGAGTTGAGGATTGTTGTGATCCATCTCTATGAGACCGTCACTGCCAAGCTTAAGACCAACAAGCGATGGTTTAAAGAAATTAAATGCAATATCAGATTTAAGCAAGGGTATCCCCTATCCCCTACCTTTTTTACATATGCATAGATAAGCTAGAGGAGTGTCTGGAATCAACGGGATGCAAGGGCATTGAGCTTGCTGGTGTTCTCATTACTCTTCTCCTTTATGCTGATGATATCATTCTTCTTGAAAAAATCCATGATGACAATGACAAGCAGCTTCAGACTCTTCATATCTACTACTCCAATATGAGTATGGCAGTTAATACAGACAAGACCAAAGTCATGATCATTAAATCCAAAAATATCTCCCATGGTAATTCTGTGTATAATAACCAGTGCATAGAGCAGGTTTCTTCTTATAAATATTTGGGCATTGAATTTCCTCATCAACTCAATTCAAATTATAGCATCGAGAAAATAATTATTGGAGGCTGGAAATCTTATTATGAGCTTGAAAATAGTTGTAAGTCGACCGATATTTACATTTGGAGTAAAAAGAGGTTCCTCTTTGAGACTCTTGTCGGCCTTTTTTTCTCATATGGATGTGAAGTTTGGTGTTGCAGTATATCCAGAGAGTCATGGAGAAAGTTTGAGATGATTCAAAAATAATTCATAACCTACAACCTAAATATAAAGGGAAATAATCCCTATCCTATCCTATCCTCTTGATCAAAGCTAGTCTTTCCCCCATTGAAAATACGACTATGTTTAGATATATGATGTATAAGAAGAAGATTTACAACATGGAATCCAAAAGGATCCCTAAAATTGCCTCTAACTTTAGTCAAAACCCCCTCCTTCGCCTCAAGCGCGGGTGGCATAAGGATGCTAAGTCTTGCCTTAATCATTGGGGAATCAAGGAGGAGCTCATCCTGGGAAGAAAATATAGTGTCAAAAATACTATTACCTCCAAGTTTAAGGACAAGCTATAGGACGATCAGGGACTGGAAGGTAAAAGGAAGCCACGATACTATAAGGAGGTGATCAACCCCACCCTTGATAATCATAATTATCTCTCTGTGCTGACCAACACTAAGAAAAAAATGAACATCACTAGGATTAGAACTAATTCTCATGAGCTTTGAATTCATACTGGGAGGTGGTCTATTCCCAAGACTCCCTGGAACGATAGAATATGTCAGATTTGCGATACTAAGTGGGTGGAGATGAAAATCACTTCCTTTTACACTGCCCAGCTCTCACTCACATCCACTCTCAATTCCTTAACATCTGCCACACTTCCAATATTCTTGACCTATTAAGGCAACCCACCTATAACGATCTGGGAGCACTTCTTTACCTTCTCTTTGATCATAGAAACAAGATTTTGAAGACTCAAACTTAGATTCTTTTTGAGGTCAAATAAGCTGCATTGGCCTTAGCAAACGTTAATCATCATCATTATCATATATATAATTAATAATGATTTTATACTATTTAATAATAAACTATTATAATTAGTGTAAGAAATAAACCATTAATATTAATCTTCGAAAACATATAATATTTAGTATTTATACATCGCATCTAAATATCTTGATGCATACATATTTCTCTCTAATACTTCTTTATGAGGACCTATATCAACTTAATTTAATGAACAACACATAAAATTTTAAAAACATAATATATAAATTAATTATTAAATTGATTATATTTAAAACAAAAGACCAAAAGACCAAATTTGAGGATTGCATAAGGACTCCATATGATTTACAACTCGTTAGACGATAGATATGAAGAACAAAGCACATCTCTCATGAAGTTTAAGCATTGAATGCACCTCTTATTGAAGGCAAAAAGAAAGAATCAATAATAAGGATAACCTATCACTACCTCATCATTATATCTTCAATGTCATTTATTTTCGCAGACACTGAAAACCATTCCATGTGTTTTTTTCTAAGTGTTTTTCTCCTTTTTTCAAGATAGGAAAGATGTCATATTTTTTAATGCTAGTTGTCACATAATGTGTATAATATTGTTTTTGTGGCTTTGAGAGGTCATTTTTGTGTATATGAGTTTTTCTAACCATGTAAACATCTGTCGTACTCATTCTCAAAGTTTTAAGCACTGTCACACAAGTGTCGTCACGGTCGTCGCAAAGTGTATCCTAAGTGTCACACATGTCGTAACTTGTAGTAAAGTTGTTGTACGGAGGGAAATGCATTGTTCATGTGTCATGGATGATATATGTTGTTGTGTCATCAAGTAGTCTAAGTGTGTGATCACAGTCGAAGTCTTATCACTACTTACATCAGTTTCATTGATCCCACAAATATCTATTTTGAAAAGGCTTCCCGACGAAGTAACCTAGCTTCACCCAACCTCCTTGAACTATGCATTGTGCAGTTTCAGTTCTCTAGCTGTGAACTTGCCACTTGGCACCATACAATGCGTAGTTTTTGCCTCCCATGACTACTGCACTGCGTATTTTATGTGCTTAAGCTCTGACATTGACCTCCATAATTTCACAATTCCTTCTCCTAGGTTGTCCTCAACTGTGCACTTCGTAATCTCTAGCCTCAAGCTCATCCCTTCAGCTATTTATTTGTGCAATTGTGTAGTGAACCAACCTCCTCTACCTCCCGAAACTATGTAGTATGTTCCTCTAGTGTCCATCCCCTCATCCTATCTAACTGGCTCCCATAACTACACGATTTTTTCCCTTAGACTAGCCTTAAGTACTCACTGCGCAGTCTTAGGGCTCAAGCCTCACCCATAGCTGCTTGAACTACGCAACTATGCATTCACTGAGCTCCTTCTCCCAACCCGTCACCTGGTTCTAGCTTAGTCAATGGACCAAAATGCATTATTTTAGAATAGGGGTTTTTCAAATTGATGTTGTCTTGTCATGAGTGAATTGCAGATGCATGTACTCTCTCAGAATATGATATGATTATGAATAATGGGATGCAAAAGGGAGGCATGCTGAAATACATATTTGTAGCTAAATATGCAAGTTGATCAATCAAGGAAAAATGAAAGGACACCATTTTGTGACCACAACTCGAAACTTGAGATCATTGAAGATTCCTTATCACCAAGCCATGAGGAGGTGGAAAAGAAAAACATTCTTAAGCAGACATCATACACAACAAACCTAGAGGATTGACATTGCCACATCATCAAGCAATCCATATCAACAATGCTATGTCATATCATGCCATGAGTTTTCATATTCCACATCATTGTTGTGGATCATGTAAATTGTTATTCAAAATGTATTGTAAAGTGGAAGTCCAAACGACACACATTGAATATGAAGAGTTGTTTAATTCCAAAAGTCATTGTATGAGAAAAGGACTTTTCAACTTGGATTGTCCGGCAAGGAATTAGAGAGATAAGCTAGTTCTTTTGAGGAGCAAGGAGTGGCTCCAACACTCCACTATTGGAGCTAGTGGTGTTCATTTTATACACGTGTCTTGGAATTTTTACTTAATATTAGAATCCCTATGGTCCAACATGTTCTTCATGCAAGGATTATGGATATTTGTAAGACTATTATGTGAATGTTTGTAATTCATGTTTGCTTTCATCTGTGCTAAATTAGTTTAACTATTTCGTTTATTTCGGTACCTATGATATTGAGAATGTGTTGTAATTTCTATTATCGTTGTAACATCCTTGTGGACTATTCCGTTAGATATTAGACAAATCTTCCTTGTCATATTGGTTTCAATGGCCATCGCATCTTTGTGGGCTATTTCATTTGATGTTGTACGAACCCTTCTTGTTCATGTGTGTCTCTACTAGGGTGGTACTACTACCTCTCTCTTAAAGTCTCACTTTTCCTCCCCTCTACAGTGAAATAACTTTGACACACATGCGATCAAACACTCACCAAGAACAATCCCCTTTCTTTTCGAAGGTGAATTTTCACTCCTCTCTCTTAATCACAGTTAGAGCCAAAGAATATCTTTAAGAATACATGGAAACCGAGCCAATATTCCAGATGGGGCTCCTACTCCAAACGGTGTGAGGACTAATTGGGACTTCACATCAGGGAGACCCCTTGGTTGACGGATTTCCAGCACTATAAACACAAACTCAACCCTTTCCTAAGACCAATCCTTTTTCATTTTTTCTACGTCTAGAAACAAATCCTATGAATGTTTGGATATCAAATTTGATCCAAGTGATGAATCTGTAATGGATTCCACTATTGAATTTGAAAAATCATGTGCTTCATTGACCAACTTATTTACCAAACAAATTTTGGTTTTCCAGATTTTAAAACAATATATTTTTTCATTTCATCAACTTTGGGAAAATCATATTTCTTTCCCTTATTATTGTTCTGCCATTTAAGTAGGTTGTTCAAATCTCATTTGGTGTCATCATAATAGGTCTCAATATCAACTAACTCATAAATTAATGCATGTCCCATTTTTCATTGTACTTGAATCAAACTCAGCTTATCACATAAAAGTTGTTATACGGTTTCTAGTGCTGAGTATTAAGCTCATAGGCCTCCTATTTGAATTTGACTAAATGGGGATTTTTGCCTATAATTTCTCTAACATCTAATATAAATCTCTTAGTTGTCCATCCTTCAGCTTTATCTCTTCAACATGCTAGATTTGGAGTGCATTAAAATTTTTATGCAGTTTTTTCAGCATCATATCCTTTTGGTTTAACTTTGTATTCCACTGTGCTTTCAATTGTTCTTTTATTTTATATATTCTTGTTCCATGATGGATATCTTTTCATCCTTATCCTTAAACAATTCTTGTACCTCTATTTCTTTGTGCATAGTTTAAAGGCATAGGCACCTGTAAATTGAGTCAATTTACGAAGCTCATTTGCAGGAGCAACAAAGGATCCTTTCCAAAGAACCTGAAGGGAAGTAGCTTGAGGGGCTTGTCCTGAGACTAATGCCGAGGATTCATCCAATTTTATTTTCTTCTTGCCCCCTTTTACTACAACTTTATGCATTGGGCTATAGAAAATATCCATAGGATGAATCTCCTTAATATTGAGGAAGATTTCAGAGGTAGGATTGGCAGGGATGATTTCCACATCAAGATGGGTCGCCACTGATGTATTTTTATATGTTGTTTGATTACAAAGAATATTTTGTATAGTGTTGGGATTAGTCCGAAAATCTTGTTATTGAGAATAAGTCTCATTTTCTCTCAGAATAATTGCAGAGGAATGTCGCAATAGTAAAGCCGATCTCCTCTGTTGATTTTTGGACTTTAGAAAAACTTTCAAAATTGTTCCTTGAGATAATATTTGGGTGAGACTTAAAGAGATCATGGTTCCTCTTGAGTTGAGGATTGTTGTTATCCATCTCTATGAGACCGCACTGCCAAGCTTAAGACCAACAAGGGGTGGTTTAAAGACATTAAATGCAATATCAGAGTTAAGCAAGGGTGTCCCCTATCCCCTACCCTTTTTTCCATATACATAGATAAGCTAGAGGAGTGTTTGGAATCTACGAGATGCAAGGGCATTGAGCTTGCTAGTGTTCTCATAACTCTTCTCCTTTATGCCGATGATATTGTTCTTCTTGAAAAAAGCCATGATGACCTTGACAAGCAACTTTTGACTCTTCATATCTACTGCTCCAAGATGGGTATGACCGTTATTACCAAAAAGACCAAAGGCATGATCATTAAATCCAAAAAGATCACCCATGGTAATTTCATGTATAATAACCAATGCTTAGAGTGGGTTTCTTCTTATAAATATTTGGGCATTGAATTTCCTCATCAACTCAATTGGAATTATAGCATCGAGAAAATAATCATTGGAGGCTGGAAATCTTATTATGAGCTTGGAAACAATTGTAAGTCGACCGATCTTTACATTTGGAGTAAAAAGAGGTTCCTCTTTGAGACTCTCCTCAGCCTTGTTGTCTTATACGAATGTGAAGTTTGGGGTTGCAGTATATCCATAGAGTCATGGAGGAAGATTGAGATGATTCAAAAACAATTCATAACCTAAAACTTAAAGATAAAGGGAAATACTCCCTATCCTCTCCTCTTGATCAAAGTTGGTCTTCCCCCCATTGAAAATACAACTATGTTTAGATATCTGATGTATAAAAAGAAGCTTTACAACATGGAATCCAAAAGGCTCCGCAAAATTGCCTCTAACATTATTCAAAACCCCCACCTTTGCCTCAAGCGAGGGTGGCATAAGGATGCTCAGTCTTGGCTCAATCGTTGGGGAATCAAGGAGGAGCTCAGTCTAGGAAGAAAATATAGTGTCAAAAATGTTATTACCTCCAAGTTTAAGGACAAGTTGTGGGAGGATCAGGAACTAGAAGGTAAAAGGAAGCTACGATACTATAAGGAGGTGATCAAACCCACCCTTGATAATCAGAATTATCTCTCTGTGCTAACCAGCACTAAGAAAAAAATGAACATTGCTAGGATTATAACTAATTCTCATGAGCTTCAAAGTGAGACTGGGCGGTGGTCTATTCCCAAGACTCCCTCAAATGATAGAATCTATCACATTTGCTATACTAAGTGGGTGGAAGATGAAAATCACTTCAGGCTTTTAGACTGCCTCGCTCTCACTCACATCCGCTCTCAATTCCCTAACATCTGCTACACTTACAATCTTCTTGACCTATTAAGCCAACCCACCTAGAACGATCTCAGAGCGCTTCTTTCCCTTCTCTTTGATCATAAAAACAAGATTTTGAAGACTCAAACTTAAATTCTTTTTTGAGATCCAATAAACCACATTGATCTTAATAGACGTTAATCATCATCATTATCATATATATAATTAATAATTATTTTATACTATTTAATAACAATTAGTGTAAAACTATTATTTATTAAAACTATTATAATTAGTGTAAGAAATAAACAAATAATATTAATCTTAGAAACATATAATATTTAGTATTTATACACCGCATCTAAATATCTTGATGCATGCATATTGATCTCTAATACTTCTTTATCAGGGTATTACAACTTAATTTAACGAACAGCACATAAAATGTGAAACATTATATATATATTAGGTATTAAATAAATGTATAAATTGATTATATTTAAAACAAAATGCTACGTGGTGAGGGAGTTACGAATTGGATAATCTATTAAGTACACTATGCAAGAAAGTTTTATGCAAAATCTAAATGTAAGAGATAGAATAGAATGAGTAAATAAATATGTTTATTAATTGTTATAGGAAGTTTAGTTGAAATTATGTTTTTATAAAAATTGTAAAATGATATGTGAAATAGACAAATTAATTGTTAATTAAAGGGTAAGGATTTGTATAAATTTTGGTGGGTAGTAATCATTTTTTTTTTCTAAATAGGGCTATTTCTATATTGATACAAAATATAATTACAAGGAGGCCGAGGCCTCAAGAGTTCCAGCCCATTGCTGCGGCATTCTTACATTACAATGCTGGTCATTGACAAACAAAACATGCTGGAAGTCGACTAGGAGTGCTTTTAAAAACTGTGACCTTATCTGTCTCAAAGAGAGAATTAACTTCTATGACTGGATAGTGAGCAGAACTTGACAAAGTGACCTCTTTAGATTTAACCAGAGTGCCTGGATTCTTACAGTTCCAACCCATGAAAGAAACCAAAACTGACAATTCGAAATTCTGAGGCCAGTGCCAAAAATGAAATCATAAACTGTATTATGCCAGCCACTCAAGGGAAACCGGCCATTTAACAAAAGAGTGAACATGAGAGCTAGAGAACAGTAAAGCAGGAACACCAAACTAGAATTGAACACCTTCATGCTAACAGAAACCAAAAAATCGGGAACGCAAACCTGCTTAGACTTCATGAGATGAGGGAGGCTCTTCCTCAACGATGAGGCAAGCGAATTTGTATGGATCATCTTCTTCAGGAGGAGGGCAATCCTTGCTTGCAGAGCCGCCTTCATTTGGAGCGCTGGAACCTGCTTGCAGACCCACATCAACTTCAGTACCAGGATTAACACTCTGCTGGATATCCTTCTGAGAAATGCTATGCTTTGCTTCCTCTTTAGGCTCCAGAGCTACTTCAGGAGTAGCCATGACTTGACCTGAGGAAACATGTCCTGAGGAAACTTCCCGGAGGTCGATGGTGACAGTAGCTAAGAGGGAGAAATTGCTGATAGTACAGGGGAAATGAAGACGAGCATGGTGAGAATGCGCTCTGGAGGAAAGACGAAAATGCCCAACTGGATTGAACTGATCCCTACCCCTTCCACGACCTCTTCTAGCAGCCGGAAAGCGAACAGGGCCGAATTCCGAAGAGTAGGATGAAGAATCTGAAGTGGAGGGGGAGGACCTGCGGATTACTCGCCCACGGGAGCCACCTCTCCGGCAGCACATTCTCGGGCGCAGTCGAGGCATGGTGTTAAGAGCAGAGGGAGCAAGAATGTCAGCAGAATTGTGGGAACAGGAGAGAGCCGAGGAGAGACTTGCTTGAGCCTGCAGAGGATGTCTGGTAGGAGAGGAGGACGGACGTAAGTGATTGCAGGAAAAACTATTATTAAAATGGATACCCGGCACTAAGTTAACACAGTAGCTTAAAGCGCATCGAATCCCTGTGCTGGTGCGTGAGCGATGCTCAGCAGTAGCTAGGGAACAACAGACGTGGAGGGGGGGAGCAAGAATGGGTTCATCGTAGAGCGCCATGACTGAAGAAGGAGCGGGCAAACGACGGGGGATGGGCTTCATTAACTCGGCATTAAAGACCTGGACGGAAATATTAAAGACCGGCAGCATGCGAAGTTGGGTGGCAGTGGTAATAGGCCACGCGCCAACCCACCAGTTCACCTTCGTACCATAAACCATGTTACCCACCTGCATCCGGGAGGTGGGTAGTAATCATTAATAAATATGTACATTTACATTTGGGATGAGAGTTTTTCTTGGGTAAACTCTCTGGTGCAAACTCTCAGCCGAGAGTTTTTAAAATTTTCGACCGAGAGTATGGTGGTTTAAACTCTCGGTCGAGAGTTTTAAATTTCTCGGTCGAGAGTTTAATAAATATTTCGGCCGAGAGTTTCTGGTCAACGAAAAACCCAGAACATTTTGTAGTTTTAAGGAACCTGCAACTTTGGAGGGGCGGAACACCTAAAAAACAAAATGTTATATTTCGGACCTGGTACCATTAGATTAATCTCTGAATCTAGTTTCTAATGATGTAAGATTTGTGGAGTTTCATTAAAAATTTCAATTTGTTATTAATTTTATACTAAACTGTGTCACTATGGAATTTCATTATTCTGAAAATTGCACTGAATGAAAATTCAATAACTTTAAAATGGCAACACCAAAAAAATCAGAAAAATCATATTGCAATTCCTCTCTGTGTCTTCTTCAAAAGGGTATTCTCATTTTTCTTATTGACGATCATATTGAAAATAAGATCTAGGACTCATAAAATGTACTGAAACGGTTTTTTTCCTTCATCCATTTCAAAAAATAATAAAAAATAGTGATTTAATCTGAAAATTACCGAAAAATAGTCAGTGCACTAGTGCAATCTATGAAGATTATAATGATATGGTTTATTTCCAAAAAATGAATAACCTTCTCTCTCTCTCTCTCTCTCTCTCTCTCTATATATATATATATATATATATATATATATATATATATATATATATATATATATAAGTGTATGAAGGTAAGACAATTCTCTACAAATCTTGTTTTTATGTCAAAGCTTAATTTCCATTGAAAATATGAGTTTAGTGGAGTTGAAGTTGAAAAGATATAGAAAATTACAATTTTCAACGTCAAAAAAAGGCCAAAAGTGTTTCCCAACTTCACATTTTCACTTATTCCTAATTATAAAAGTGCTAAGTAATACATAAATAATGGTGTATAATAACTCTTTTGTGTATGATTTGAGGTAGTTATCCACATTGCACACTATCTACAATAAGACCTTCAAGTTATGGTCCAATCAAATGTTTGAAAAATAATCTTTGTAATAATATTGAAAAGTAAATATTTGTTTTTCAAAGTTAAACATTATAAATTTCATTAATAGTGCTAAACTAATAGTGGTGAGACAAATCTATTGCTAATTACTTTTGTGTTACCCCACTCTCAAATGATACACCAATAGTTGCAATCATAATTTTAAAGTTTTAATTAATATTTTAATCCTAACCTTAAAGTCTTTTTTTAATCAATTTTAAATTAGGTTTTATATGGTATTATATTTTATAATAAAAATCTGTAGTTTAAATTTTATAATTATGATTTGAAATTATATATATATATATATAATTTTTGTTTGTTTGTTTGTTTGTTTGTTTGTTTGTTGTGGTTAGTAATATATTTGAAAACTTTGTAATAAAGATAGAAAAGAGTTTAAAGTCATTTATAATTTTAAATATTATTATCTCAAAGTTTAAAGAGGAAAAGTAAAATTAGGATATTATAAGGATATAAAATTCAATTTTAGAGAATGTAAGGCTTTTTTCAATGTAAAAATATATATATATATATACATTTTTAAAATAAGAGTCAAATTTCATGGGCATTGGTTAATTACCAAAACATTTTGAGATGAAAGACTATTTCATCTTTGTGACACTGAAAAAATTAAAAATGAAAATCAATTTCTCTTAAACTAATTCTCAAAATATTTCCCATATTACCAATGTTTTTAATCTTTTCACTTAATAAATCATGGTAATCCTATAAAAAAATAAAAAATGAAAATCAATTTCTCTTAAACTAATTTTCAAAATATTTCAAAAATTACTTATGTTTTTAATCTTTCCACTTAACAGAATCATGGTAATCCTAAAAAAAAAGGTTGTTAATACTTTTAAAACATAAAAATAAATTTATAAAATATTTTAGAATAATATTTTACTTTCTTCAAGTATGATAAGTCATTTTAATTTGAATAATTTTTTTAATAATAATAATAATATTTATAACTTTTTATAGAGTACTTTCCATTGAAGTGTAAAAGGGAAACATTTCACTGGTTTTCAAAGACAATGTTAAAAATAAAGACCAGTGAAGTGTTGCCCAAAACTTTGAAAAGCTCAAGGAAAACGCACACCTCAACATTTTAAGAAACACTTCACATGTCTTTTAAGAAACACTTCGTGCTAAAAATAGAGATGAGTGAAGTGTGTTTTTCCAAAACTTCCAACACTTCAAATAAAACCTAAAATATTGTAGAAAAATTTATCAACAACATATTTCTTCTAACGATAAAAATTTACTTTTTTATTATAATAATAATAATAGATAATGGCTGTAAAATTTAAGCATTTTGCAATAAGAAGTGAAAGTTTTTGGCTAATTAGATAATAGATAATTCTTAATAAAATAAAAAAATTATTTCCCAATGTTAAACTTTGATAAAATTGAAAATATAAAAAAGGTTGACCAAACCAATAAAAAGTGGACTCAATACCTATTGCATAATACCTCCAAAACAAACCTAACAATAATAATAATAAATAAAATCTCCTTAATTAATAATAATAATATATTTTAAAAGAACATTTAATTTTTTACATCTTCTTTTCTTTTCACATATTCAATTTCATTTGCAAGTATCATCCATTATACTTTGGAATCAAAATATATTTATTTTTTCTTTCGAAACAAAGTTTATTTTAGTTTTTGAGATTCCCATTATTATTATTGAATAAGACGATACAAAATTATAAACCAATCCTTTATTATACCAATTCATTACTATATTAATAACGCAAATTTATATTAAGATGCCCTTTAAAGAACCATCACGTCGGAAAAGCAAAAATAAAATAATACTTCCTTATCTTGATAAACTGGAAAATGTAAAATTAAAAAACACATTTGAATTTGACTCTGTTCAAATGATCAAAACTACAATTATTACGTGTGACATTACACACGATGATATTTATTTACTCTTCTCATGATCGCTTTAATTTCGCACGATGGACTTGAATTATTGGTGAAATAGAAGCGAAGTCAGAAATGCAGTGAACAAAAGACAAATGACCCATCACATTATCAATTTAGAAATATACTTTTTATTTTTTAAATAGGGTTTCGTTGATTTTATTAAATTAAAATATATTATATTTTAAATTATATAAAAAAACTTCAGATTTTTTTTTTTTAAAAGAAGCTTTATTTAATAGGGAAGTAAAGAGGTTTTCATCATTAATCAAGATTTAATTATCATCATAATAAGTCAAGATTTAATTATCATGATAATAAGTCCTGGCACTTTAAGGTAGGGTATATTAAAAAGGGTTGTCTAAACATGTAAGTTTTGGAGTTTTTGTTGGTAATTTTTTGGTGCAAAATCTTAATTTTTGTTATTTAAAATAGATTTTGTTTGTATATATGGATTCAACACCTTAGTCAAGATTTAATTATCATGATAATAAGTCATGGCACTTTAAGGTAGGGTATATTAAAAAGGGTTGTCTAAACATGTAAGTTTTGGAGTTTTTGTTGGTAATTTCTTGGTGCAAAATCTTAATTTTTGTTATTTAAAATAGATTTTGTTTGTATATATGGATTCAACACCTTGAGACATCTTTGGGGACTTAGTTTGTGAAGAGTTTACAACTCAAAGTTGTGATTCCAATAAATCTTTACCAAATTTCGAACATATTAGACCCAAAAAGATGACGGAAAATCCTCCAAAAAGTAGAATAGATAGACTATAGCTATTAAAAAGTAGAAGAGTACCCATAAGTGAATCAAATCTCACCTTCATATATTTATTTCAAAAAGTAGTCTTATGACTCATGCACACATAAGTGGATCAAAGGCGACTCTCGTGTCCTTTGAAAAAGTCAGAAGAGTATGATCCAATGGTGGAAAGTGAAGAGTTGTTCACCATTTTTTCTAGTCTTGAGACATGGGGCACTTTGAGGTAGTGGTTCAATGTGTGCTTGTAACCAAAGAGATGATGCTAAATAGTTTCATTGCCCATGCACACATAAGTAGTTCAAAGCCAACGCCAATGTCTTGATTTTATAAAAATTCAAATCGTGCTAGCATTATTGTCTTTTGAAGGATTCATTTTGGAGCATACCATGGTTCTAAACTTGTAGTAGTTAGCAGGAGAAGAGACACAAAAAAAATCCAACCATGCCATGGTTCTAAGCTTGTAGTACTTGAATAGACACACCAAAATATCCAACCATACTAAAAAGTAAAAGGTTTAAACTTTTAGTAGTTAAAAGTAGAAAAGACACACCGAAAATTCCACCATACTAAAAATTGGTGTAGTGAGTAATTTTGACAATTTAAATGTCCATCAATTGTGATTTTTTAAGGTCGTGGAGGCGGCATAGTGGTAAAGTCGGCCTCGTAATGACGGATCGGTCTTGTGTTCGATCCCGAGCAAGGTCGTAGCTCGTCGTGCGAGTAGTTAGTCTAAACCGGGCCAAGCCCACTACCTTTTAGGATGACAACAGCAATGTTTTTGGTTGCAGGATTATCGAGGAACCTCCATCTCCGACTCATGATTAGCCTCTGCAAAGCTCTACAGGTTTTTTGCTCAAGCATTACTGATAATTCTATGCTATATCGCTTTACAGATCAGATGAAAAAGTGGTTTTTGAATTCCAGCATTTATTTTTATGTTTGTTTAGCTTGTATGAACTCAAAACCGGTTTCCCTCTCAAGGGCGGTTCAGACTTTGTGTTTAACAGGACTGGTTTCCCATTCTGGGCAGTCCAAATACTCTTTGAATAGCTTGTTTATCAAACACAGTGCTCAGACTTTCATAGCTGACACTGTGGCTGTTTTGTACCAGTAAGCTTTATACATAATAGAATTAGTCATACTTAGAAAAAAAAAATTTGTGATTTTTTACTTTTTTTAGATTATAAGCTGTCATCGCAACCACCTGAAATATAATGGAGTAGGCTAAACCCGTGAAAGAAAGGAGTGATATGACTCATCCTCCGACGTTGCACTCTCTCTCCGACGTCCGACTTCGTCATGGCATTCCACTCTGTTTCCTCCTCCCGTCAGGTTCCGCCTCTGGTTTGTGGCCCCACCCTCCAATGCGTCTCTGCGTTGTCACCTCTCCTACTTAGCATGCCTTGATTTGACCTTCAGAAATGTGTATTATTTCCTCTTAATAATTTCAAGGAAGAGTTAGAAACTCAATGGTTAAATTGATTTTGAATAAAGTTTTAAAGGTTTTATTTTACAAATATATTTATATATGGTATTATGTGTATCTACATATGCTTTATAAATAACATATTACATATATATATATATATATATATATATATATATATATATATATATATATATATGAAAATTCTACTTAATATTTTAGAAGATTATATAAAGATAATTGGACTTTATAGATTTGGCTAGAAGATATTATATAGTTGAGGGTAAACATAAATGTATTGAATGAAAAAGGAAAACTAATTATGATCTTAGTACATATGTTTTTCAATATTGGTAAATATAAAGATATGGCATGGGGTTAAGGTATAAGTAAATTTTTTCTTTCTTTTAGATATAGGGAAAATTTCAAGGAGAAAACTTTATTTTAGTGTTTGGAAATATTGGTAAATATCACTAATTTATAATATGTAATATGTTTAGCATGATTTTATTAATATATATATATATATATATATATATATATATATATATATGAAAATTCTACTTAATATTTTAGAAGATTATATAAAGCTAATTGGACTTTATAGATTTGGCTAGAAGATATTATATAGTTGAGGGTAAACATAAATGTATTGAATGAAAAAGGAAAACTAATTATGATCTTAGTACATATGTTTTTCAATATTGGTAAATATAAAGATATGGCATGGGGTTAAGGTATAAGTAAATTTTTTCTTTCTTTTAGATATAGGGAAAATTTCAAGGAGAAAACTTTATTTTAGTGTTTGGAAATATTGGTAAATATCACTAATTTATAATATGTAATATGTAAAATGTTTAGCATGATTTTATTAAAATATTCAAATTTCTAATAATTTTATGCAATCTCTATATAAAACAATAAAAAAAATTTATACTATAAATTTTGGGCTAATAATTTTTAGAAAAAATGGAAATTAGAGAAATTTTTTTTGTTGGAAAAAACATGGAAAAGTAGCTCAAATACTAATATTAGCCCCTAAAATTTTCAGTCTAAAGTATAGTTGTGTATGATGTTATTATTTACTATAATATATTACTTTAGTGTTGTTATATATATTATGTGTATATATATATGTAAATATGTTAATACATATATATAAGTATATAAGATAAGTAAACAATAAATTAGGCAAAGTGTAAAAAGGATAAGTGAACTTCATCATTGAGGGAGAAAAATAACATATGTTCACAGGTGAGTATTGCAGAGTCAATAAATTTTATAACAATAAGAATTTAAGGATATAAGAGCATCATACCATGCATTCAATTATGTGATGATTGATTAAACATGAAACCCTAGATGATTTTTCAAGAGAAAAATATATAATATAGGCAATAATGTTGAGAATGATTAGAAGATTCATCAAGTGAGAGGGAAAATTTGTAATTATAAGGTTCAAGAAATGGAAGGGGATCAATATTAGGAAAGTTTGTCACTATCTTAGTATTAGTATATTAGTATCTCCTCTTTCTATTTGATGTCACTATACTTTCAAAGAACATCCATAGCCCATCATGTAATCACCTCGACATCACTCCACTATCAACGAGAATCCATAGCCTCAATGGATATACCTACATTTCCCATTAAAATAATGTGAGATAACATACTTTTCATTGTAATAAGATGTTTAGCACTAGTTTTACCCTAATATAATAGACATTTCTCTATTACCAACAAGCATCTATAACCTCAACTCCTGCATCTCCTAACTACATATGCAATACCTTTTTTATTATAACACAGTGATGACACTTGATATTGAAGATAACTTAGGTGTACTTACATCATAAGAATTTTTCATTAAGCTTTTTATGTCTCCCTTACTTTAAACTCTACCCTCGCATGTAAATTAATTACAATTTAATGTTACACATAGATGTAAAACTTCCAACTCATTGAAGATAATATAATTAGTTAGCGTTTTATCCAAGCCATTTCTAGACAATGATTACTAGAAATAAATTCCATTTCAACCTACTAACAAGAAAATATTTTATTTAGTGATGTTTTCCATAACTCATCAAAATAATATATACTACTTAAGAATCATTAATCAACATATCATTCTAATTGAAATTTTATAGGGCATTCAAGAAGTAAAGGTTTTGCTTATTAATTCTAACTTTTAGAGATTTTAAAATCATAATCACATCTGATTGAAACCAATATAATATTTCCTAAAGTATATGTTGTCAAACTATGCTAAATTTCATAAGTATGTCCAATATAATATTTACTAAAGTATATGTTGTGAAACTATGCCAAATTTGGTAAGTATGTTTATTTATGTACTATATATAAACATTTCCTTGTCTTTTCAACTAGATTAACTAAATGAATACAAAAAATCCAATGAAACTGGGTTAAAAGATTATCAACTCCAAGTGACTTACCAAGATGTTTTAATTGTGACTAGAAATGTTGAGTTGATGACAATGTAAAGTTATATCATTTTCAGTTTGGCTAATAACATATTGTTACATTTTCTAAAACTTGGTTTATCCAATCTTCAATGATAATTTATTTTGTGTAGATGTCTCGTAGCCAAATCTTCTCATAAAAATCACTCAACGTATGACTCAAGTGCATCATTTGAATGGATTAAGCAACGTACAAACTTGATAATTATCCTCATGATAATATTCACGATATATAAATATAAATTACTATATATAAATATAAATTGGTATAGACCTTCCCCATAATTGTTGCGGAAATAATCATTTTCATCTATATAAGAATATGGACATGCTATTAATAATGCATCATGAATAATATTTCACATAGCAAACATAGCAACTTCCATGCATCATGAATAATATTTCACATAGCAAACATAGCAACTTCCATGCATCATGAATAATATTTCACATAGCAAACATAGCAACTTCCATGAATTGAATTGACTTAGAATATATTTTGACATTTAAAATCATGTAAAGCCAGAAAAAAAACATACAAACATTATATAACCCATTGATTTGTAAAAAATAATAAAAATTAGTGGTAATATAAAAATAATGTGTTCCTTATATAATCACAACATAATTATAAAACTTACATATTAAAGCTCCAAGAGTTAGCTCAGAGGGGGCGACAGCGCGGAGAGGCGTTGGAGGCACCGTGCACGTGTTTGAGGCGAGACAACTCTGATCACCATCGAGAAATAGGAGGGGCGACAGCGCGGAGAGGCGTTGGAGGCACGTGTTTGAGGGGAGACAGCGCGGAGAGGCGTTGGAGGGTGGAGCCACAATTTTATAGCACGTGTTTAATCGCCATCGAGGAGTAGGAGGGGCGACAGCGCGGACAGGTGTTGGAGGGTGGGGCCACAAACCAGGTGCGGAGCCTGACGGAGGGAGGAAACGGAGTGGAATATCAGGATGGAGTCGGACGCCGGATGGTAAGTCACATCACTCGATTTTTTCGCAGGTTTAGTGTACTGCGAAATATAGTTACCAATTAAAGAACAATGCCGCCGCTGCCAGCACCCCCGAAATACAATGCAAGTGATTTGGACTTAGACGATCTCTGGGTAATCTATTGAGTTTAGGAGTTACAGTGAGAGAGTGTTAAGCAGTTGCAGTGAGAGTAGTGTAATGCATAGCCAATAATAATAATGTGTTATAATTACCCATTATCTTTTAAAAAACAAAGAAAAATAAATTTTTAAATATAAAGTTAAATGATGTTTGCGATGATGAAAATAACAACGATTTTCAACAAAATTTAGTTAACCATATTGATATTAAAACTGATCATATTAAAAAAAAAAATTTAAATAGATTACTTTAATATTAAGAAAAGATAAAAGCACATAAACCCTGAATACCTCCGTGGATTATGTAAAATCGGTCGCTGACCACAACAATAAATGAAAACAAAAACATTCATATGTATTCATAAGATGAGAATAATTACAGAGACGGTCGTCTTTAGCATTAGTGATGTCTTTATTACGTCTTATGATTCAGCATGGTACGTCTTACCTATATTTTAGTTTAGGGAACGATGGCTATATAATAAGGTAGCAATTTTAAAACAAACTTCTAAGAGTCCCAAATTGGGCCAAAGGCCGGAATGCCCGCAGCTGTGCATCCGTTCACCACATCCCTACTTCCGCTCGGATTACTGGTCACGATCACCACTTCGGCTCCCCACCTTCGCACTGCTTCCACTGTCATCTCCGAAACGTTTGGCCGACCACACACAGCTGTGTCGTGGATTATCATCTTCTCCGCAGGGTAACTCTTTATCTTTCTCACAATCTCATCTCCGAAATTCTGTTCAATTCCTTTGGCCACCCAGATGAAATATACATCGGCAGGGCAAGGCTGCAGCATAAAGGAGAGGAAAACGCAGATACCCGAACCAGTTGCCACAACCACCACTCTTTTATACATGTTTATCAGATAAGGCAACCCTGCGAAGCGAAGGCCACGGACCCACAAGTGTGTGGGAGGGTTCGATACGAGTCCGCGGGTGAAGTCCCCAACGGCGCCGGCCAACATCATGTGCTCCTCCTTCCCGTCGGATATAATCCCAAACGCGTGCCATTCCGACAGAGGCGATCGGCTGATTCTGCCCAGGATCCCCGATTCTATTCCACCTTGGAATTTGATGAGGCTCGCGTGATTCGAAGGCGCGGACACTTTCACAGGAACTCTTCTCACGAACAACCATGGGAAGATTATAGACAATGTTATGACTAGAGTGAACCAGAATTCCTGCTGCTTCACAAGTCTCGAACCGCGAACGTCATAGGATTTATCCACTGGATTGTAGCTTGCAGTGAGCATAACGAAGGCCCAGAGCATAGCAAGCGCAGCCCACCCAGCAAAGCGGTGAAATCTTTCGAAGACATTGTGGTGCAGATGACGGACTAGAGGAAATGCTGCGAGTGAGCTTATCACAAGGAGTCCCAGAATGGCGATTGCAACGCCTATAATCTCATCGGAACTGCTCTCCCGGTGGGAAAGTGTTTGAAGCAACGAGTAAATGAGCCATAATATGGACGAAACCCCGCACCCTGTGAACTCCTCCCACGCACTGGAGAAATGACGTAGCGGCCGTCTTTACCGGGAGTGGAACCCAAGACCACCTGCCTAGCAGCTTCACTGTGAGCCAGAATATGCAACGAAGAAAAGCCTCGCTTCGGCAGAGCACCGAGGCGAGAATGTTCCCAATGGAGAAGAGGGCGGCTTTGTGTTGACCATAGGGGAAATAACCAGTAACTGCCGCAGCCAATCCAAGTAAGTTGAGTGCCAAACACAGAGCGAAGAGGCGTTTATAGACAGTGAAGAGGCCTTGATCTAACAATATCACAGACAGCCGCGACTCCGTGGACTTTGCAGCGGACACTTTCTTGCAGGCCGGCGGTAGTGGCAGCTGTTGCTTGTAGTCTTCGTTGCAGCGATTGCAGGTCGCGCTGTTTTCCACTAAGATGTTGGTGGAACCACACGATAATACTCGTACAGGGTCTTCTATGTCATGATGACGTTGACAGGCACTAGAGGGATGGAAATCTTGGTATTCTGCTTCCTTGTCTTCGATATCTAGATCACAGAAATGGCTGCTTGCACGACAATGGGTTGCGGAAAAGAAGCGAAGTGATGAGGCAGCAGATTCAGCTGCCAGTGGATGTGGGCCAACTTTTGCCGAAGAAGCCAAATTGTTCACAGAAAAGGCCAGTGTTGGGAGGCGGCGCCAGTAGTAGGAAGGGTGAGGAGCTGGGTCGGCCATGTTGTTGCCATCATGAGCTCCTGGTGCTCCATTTGTATCTGCAGTATCAAGTGGAAGTGGGAGAGGAGGACTAGAGTTATTCCTATTGATTTCAAAAGAAACCCCACGACAGCTGGAGAATCTGGGGACTTGCAGTTCGGCTGCCATATTTATATCTACGGAGCTCACTACTACGTCGTTACTCAACAAGCAGGAGCAGCAACTCAGCTCGATTAACAGATAAAATCTATCACCATACACACACAAACAATTTAACTACGTTGTGACAAACTGAACTAGAGAATTGGTCTAGAATTGTTTCAGAATGGAAATTGTATTGGAGACCTAGACCAGTAACTATGCATTTACCATAATGTAATCTCTTGAATTGAAATGAAATGTTTGATGTATTTATAGATGGAGCGGGATGTCTGTTTGAGCCATTTGGGACGATATCTTACATGAAAATTTAGGTTGACTTGACTTGACTTGACTTGAGAGCCATATGCAAGAGGTCAATGAAACTAACAAAGGGAAAACGAAACATCTCCGCCTGAATCCATCCACACACACGCACCGAGCTAGAATCCATCCAGACGCATGCACCGAGCTAGAGTGGGGCCTGGGCCATTCAGCCATAGCTTCATTCTTTGCCACCTTTATTCTAGATTTTGAAAATATTTTGAAATTTAATTAACAAAAAAATTGAAATTAAATATTAATTTCGGTATTTCTTACTTACATTTTAATATATTTAAAATCTAATCTAAGAAATCTATATACATTTATATATACTAGCCTGTATCCCTCATCAAATTTTCCTCACTGTATATAATTAAATACATCTATATACATTGTTAAATAAACATATAATTTAATTAAATTATTAAGTACATTTAAAATAATTACAATTTAAATATATTTATATACATTATTTTATTATATATATCGTTGGTTATTTTTTTTTGTAAATTCTTCAAAATATTATATTGGATAAACATAAATGCCACTAATATCTCAGCAGATTTGTTGGCCAAGAGAGAGATGCAAAAACTAAAGATAAAGTGTCAAACTTTACATGATAACCAAAAAAAAAAATACTAGATAGCCTAAACATAGAGAATGACAAGACAACTGACAATGATCACAGATCATGAGAGAAATTAGGTGCATGGCCAACACCAAGAGCAACAGGAGGTCCAAGATCCCAATGGACATGAAATTCCAAGTGAGCTAGGCACACTTCCATCTCATCTAGGCAGTCTTTGGTGCACCTCTAACTCCTTTTCAAACGCCAAGCAATTGAAAATATCCCACTAGTTTTGTTGCAAGTCGTTCATAAATGTGATGAATTCATTACGGTCATTGTGTCTCTGCTATCTCATATCCTCCAAAACTACCATTATGTTCTGCATCTGCAGGTCTAGGGATTCCATGGATGGTGGTTGATCCACACAACTTGGCAATGGGATCCGGTCCCGAGCCAATTCCCCCATCAATTCAATGCCCACAACCCCTTCATCATCTACCTCACCGACCTGTCCATCCTGGCCTCCAAGATGGCCACGAGGCCCAAGCCCCCCTCCAGGCCCAACCACGCAGCCTCATCATCTTACAATTGCAACAGATCACCCAAAAAAGAGCCCAGTTATGGATTGAGCTCTAATCCCACTCCAACATATTTCGTGGTCACAACACATGCTCAGAGGAATTACAATACCAACCCATACAGGCCACACACACGATATGTTGGCTCAACCCCCACCCTTCTGGGGCAACGAAGCCACAAACATTCAAAGAGTGTTTTACCCAAGAAAGACCACTACAACCAACCCAATGACAATTGCCAACCACCTAGCTCCCAAGAAGCCATTGCCAACACTGCTCTGGCTTGGTTCACATGCAAAACACAATGCCCCTCTGGTGAAGAATAAAGAAAAGGCACAAGTAACGTATTGCCAGAATTAGACCGAAGGAAAAAATGCTTGCACATAAAGAGCCTCAAGAAAACACTTACCAAAACCACGTCGAGCTTGCTAAAAAATGTTCGTCGATAGGTCCCCACGAACTTGACCAGAAAGATGTCGTCCCCAATCAATATGAACTAGAAGCAGTACAAAAACCCATAAACCCTTGCCCAAGGATCCCACACTGTATAGTTGGGCTTCCAAACCAGAACACTTTGCAACTCCCATCGACCAACTACAACGGTAAAGAAATAGTTCACCAAACGAGTGAGCATGCATAGGTTAGCGGCCTCATCTAGGAGGATCGTACACGTCCAAGTACAAGTGGCTTAAGTACAAAGGCTCAAAAATCAAAGTGTCAGAAATGTGGCAAACTTAGTTTCAAGTTGAAGATCTCGTCTTTATAATTCCAAAAGCATGGACATCGCTCAATTCCAAGTCCGTATGAAGGAGTTATAGGCAGTCAAATTTTATGGGTTAACTTGGTGATGTGGCAACTTAAGGAGGCGACAAATTTGCAGAAATCTAGCCAACTCTGACTGGATTCCAGGCGTGTCCATTAAATTGACTCCTTCGGTCAATTTCCAGAAAATTCAAAAACGACTTGTTGGTTTTTTAAATAATATATATATATATATATATATATATATATATATATATATATATATATATATATATATATATATATATATATATATATATATATATATGGTAGGGCAGGCCATGACCCCCATGGCCCCAACCCACACTCCATTTAAATGACTGTGCCAGAGGAGGATTCGGGGCGAGTGACCCCATGTGGATCCGACCTCCCATACTTTACTATTATATATATATATATATATGACAGTTTTTAAAAAATATATGTGCGGGTTTTAAAATGAGATTCTGCCTTTTTATGAAGGGGGCGGGGTTTAACCACCCAACCCCCTCCCTCACACTCAGATCTCAAACCAACTCGGCTAGCGGCTCCCTTGGGGAGTCCGCCCAGCCTCATATATTTAAACTTTCAACTCAGAAGTGTGCCCAGGCAAGCCAGGAGCAGCACGGAGCACGAGATAGAGTGGAACCTTGAGCGCCTTGCAAGAGGGGGGTAGAACCATAAACTGAGCCCATTTCTAGAGGGGCCAAATTTGTCCGGCATCAGAATCAACCAAATTTTATATGGATTCCGCACCTCTCGATGCCACGAATCCAATGGTGCTGTCCATTTCTTCATCAGAGGTCTCCAATTTTTGGGCACTTTAAGCTATGGAGGTATAAGGGTGTAATTTTGCATTGATGCTTGTACTTTCATTTATTTTCCGTTTAATAAAAGAGGGCCTCCCCACTGATTGAGTAGGGCCTAAAGACGTATTCCCTCCTGGACGAACTCCGATATCAATTCCTTGTCTTCTTTGCATGATTTTATGTGTTTTTCTCTTCTTATGTTTATGCCTTTTAAGTTTCATGGTTAAGATGCAATTTTACATGTAATTCTTTAATACATCTCAAAGCTAAAGATTTTGGATCAAGTGGTATCACATCAGGTCTTTGGAGATGTGAATTGCATGTTTGTATGCTAACTAGAAATAGGCTATGAAGAGGCGAAGGGAAAATAAAGTCTTTTAATCCTGAAGCGGTACATGCACATCGAAGAAGAAACATGGATGACGATGTTTGAAATGAGGAGGAGCTAAAATTCTGCAAAACATTCTACACCATGGTAGATTGGGTCGAGAATTTATTCTCTAGACTTGAGAAGCTAGAGAAAGCAGGGGGGAATGCTTCAGAGGGATGAGGTTCAACGCATGGAGATAATGGAGGAGATCCACCTCCTTCTCCTCCCGCAAGTGAAAGTTCTTCCTCCTCTTCTCACCATCATCATAGGAATTCAGGAAATGCATCTAATAAACCTTTCTTTAAGTTAGATGTCAAATTTTATCTCCCCATGTATAATGGTGAAAGTAATGCAGAGAATCTTAAAAACTGGAACTCTAATACAAGATTCAACAAATTGTAGTGGATGAGGCAAAGATACAGTTGGCTTCTCTTCGATTGAATGACATCGCTCTTATCTGGTGGGAGAGAAAATTTCAAGGCAACAGTAATTTAGGTAATATTCTTTCCTCATGTTCAAGTTTTATTGCTACACTAAAAGATAAATTCTATCCCTTGGGTTATAAGCAAAAATCCTTAATGGAGTGGCAGTACCTAAGGCAAGGCAAAGGCCAAAATGTGCAAAGCTTTACCGAGGAATTTAGAAAACAAGCACTAAGTTTGGGCATTTCATTAGATTCACCTGAAGTAGTAACTAAGTATATTGAGTCATTACATAGTTACATTAGACATTCATTGTTAATGTTTGAACCTACTACTATTGACTTGGCCAGTGTACAGGCCATTCATCTTGAAAACAAGGGCAGAAATGATAAAGATGATCATTCAAAGAAACCACCTTTCAAACCTTCAAATGGAAAATTCAAGGGGAAAGGAAAGGGAAATGAAAATAAGATGACATCAACAAAGAAATATGAAGGAGAAAAGAATTATTTCACTCACTGCAAAAAGGAAGGTCATGATGACGATCATTGTTGGAAGTTGTACCCGAAAAAGAAGCCAAAGAGATATGGTGGAAAGAGTAAGAAAAAGACGGTAGCAACTGCACAATAAGAACTTGGATCCGACTCTGGTGATGAGGCATTGATCACAATAGCAGGCACAAAAGGTACTCTTTCTCTTGATGTTAATTACGAATCGCATGTGAAGCACTAGTTCAATAGATGAGCGTCTTCCCAATGAAAGAAAGAGAATTGAGTTGTTTCATATTAGAGTTGTCATAAATCATACAAAAGTAGAAACTCTATTTGATTCAGGCTCTCAAGCAAATTTAATCTTAGAATCCTTGGTGAAAAGTTAGGCTTATAAGTTAAGCCTCATCTGCAACCTTAGCCACGTGGATGGATACATGAAAAAGTAAAATTAAATCTAACCAAGCAATGTAAGGTTAAATTTGTAATTGCTTCTAATCTAGTGGATGAAGTAGAAATGGATGTTACCATTGGATATATGTGGTATTGTGTTAGGGAGTCCATATCTTTACTACAGGAAAGCAGTTTTCTTTCGACATGAAAATAAATACCAAATCACAAAATATGGGGTAGAATATATTGTAAGAGCTCATCAAACCAAGGTCAGTGCTAGTCTTGTAAGTGCGGGACAAATGAAGAGATTGGTGAATTCCAGCAAGGGGTGTTTGCTCATGGTTGTGAGAGAAAAAGATGTAGAAACATCTGACCCTTTCCGAGGATGTGATCTGGCTCATAAAAAGGAATTATGTGAATTTATTTCTAACTATGATGAGTTGTTTTAGGAACCCAAAGGATTGCCTCCAAAATGAGAAATCCAACATGAGATCCATTTGCAGCATGATGCTCCATTGCCAAACATTGGTATGTACAGGATGTCGTCTATCGAGATGGAAGAGATAAAAAAGAAGGTACAGGAATGATTGAACCAAGGGGTCATCCAGTCAAGTACTTCGCCATGCGGCTCGTCAATCGTGCTAGTGCCTAAGAAAGATGGCACATGGAGGATGTGAGTGGATTATTGGGCACTAAACAAAATCACCCTCTCCCTTGCATTTATGATTTGTTAGATCAATTAAAGAATGTTATCTATTTCACCAAATTGGATTTGCATAGTGGTTATAACCAGGTCAGAAATGTAGAGAAGGACGTGTGGAAAACCGCCTTCAAGACCAAACATGGGTTGTTCGAATGGATGGTGATGCCATTTGGACTATGCAACGCTCCAACCACATTCATGAGGGTCATGAATGATCTTTTTAGACCTTTCATTGATGAATTTGTCCTTGTATATTTATATGATATTCTTGTATTTAATATAACTTGGGATGAACATATATGACATGTAAATAAAGTGTTTGATGTATTTAAAAGAGAAGAACTGTATGTAAAATTATCAAAGTGTGAGTTCGGGAAAACCTCTTTGGTTTACCTAGATCATATTGTCGGTAATGGTCAATTAAAAATAGACCCCTCCAAATTTGAGGTGATTGTAAAATGATCTAAGCCTACCAATGTAACAGAGGTCCTCTGTTTTCTAGGTGCAATACAATACTTGAGAAGATTCATTGCCAACTTCTATGTTATTGCATCACCCTTACACACACTTACAAGTGTAAACCAACCCTTTAAGTGGGGAGGAAAGCAGCATAACTCCTTCGAATCACTAAAAGAGAAAACCAACACCACACCAGGCCTAGCTTACCCGATCTCCAACAGACTTTTGAGATCGAAACCGATGCCAGTGGGTACGCCATGGGGGTTGTATTGGTACATCAAAAGAAGTCGATATGTTACCATTCGGAGAAGTTCTCCCAGACTGTCATCAATTACCCCACTTATGACAAGGAATTGTATGCCTTATTCCAAAGTGTAAAAATGTGGAAACACTACCTGATTGACAAGGAAACCATTATCCATACGGATCACCAGCCCTTGCAATAACTTCAATCATAGAACAAGTTACAACAGGCTCGTAATTTCAGGTGGATGAGTTTTCTATAGCAGTTTCATCTGGTAATAAAGTATAAGAAGGGCACTAGCAACAAAGTAGCAGATATGCTCTCTCACCCTCCTATTGTTGCTTCTATTATTTTTCACAATGCTTCGTTGTCTTTTGAAAGTTATGTTGAACAATACACTAACGATGATGACTTTAAAGCAATATATGCAAAACTAACTCATGGATCACATGTGAACAACTATCATTTGCAGGGGAAGTTGTTGTATCAACTTGGAAAATTGTGCATACCCACATTAGAAAGGGTACATGTAATTCGAGAGGCGCATACCTCTCTTGTATCAAGTCACTTTGGTGTCGAAAAAACCTTATGTCATTTACAAAGGTTTTGCTTTTGGCCTCATATGAAAACCAATGTAACTTGATTTGTAAAGGGGTGTGATGTGTTATGTTTCAAAGCTCTCTAATAGAAAACTCAGGCTCTACACGCCACTCCCTATTCTAGGTCGTCCATGGGAAAGTATGTCGATGGACTTTGTAGGAGGTTTTCCTATGTCTAGAAAGGGTAACGACTATCTGTATGTTGTCGTAGACTGCTTTAGAAAAATGTGCATATTAATGCCTTGTAAAAAGTAGGTCATTGCTGAGAAAAATGCTTATCTTTTCTTTCAGTTTGTTTGGATCCACTTTGGGTTGCCAACATTGATTGTGTCGGATCAAGACTCTTGCTTCCTTGGAGAGTTTTGGACTAGCTTGTGGCGAATGATGGACACAAAGTTAAAGAGAAGTACAACATTCCATCCACCAACCGATGGACAGACAGAGGTCGTCAACCATACCGTGGTATACTTGTTGCGAGGCTATTACAGCAGACATTCGAAGTTGTGGGATGAGCATATTCCATATGTGCAGCATGCCTACAAGCGAGTCGTGCATTCTTCTACGAAACGCTCACCATTTGAGACATGTTTTGTTTACCTACCAAAGGATCATTTTGCCATGATATTTAGAAGAGATAAAGATTCCAATGGATGTGATGATAGGGACAAAGCATAGTGGTTCATCCAGCAGATACAGATAATTCACCAAGTAGTGCAGGAGAAATTGGAAAGGAGTTAGGCTCGATATAAGGCCCATCATGATAAGCGCTGATTCGACCATCAATTTCAATTCGGTGGTAAGGTGTGGTTCCATATCAACAAGGATCAAATGAAGGGGGAAGGCAAGAAATTGTGAGCAATCCGATATGGTCCATTTACCATATTGGAGAAGATTTTGAATACCGCTTTCCGACTCGATTTTCCTGTATACATGCAGATGTACTCGTTCATGAATGTCAAAAATCTGAAAATTTATGAACCACCATTAATTATGGACACCGAGGAGGTAGGATCAGTGCCTACAATGGATGACTTTGCACCAGAGTATCTCGATGAATTTCCAAAAGACATCATTCTTAATCAAAGGACCAAGACTTCGCGACGAGGCGATGTGGAATATCTCCGTGTTGGTTTCAAAGGGATACACCCAAGTAAAGATAAATGGATTGAAAAGGAAAAGGTGAGGGAGAAATTCCCTCACTTCCCTCTTGATTGATAAGGCTTTTGGGGGTCCAAAAGCTCTTCAGTGTCAAGTTGAATATCTTGTCTTTCTGATTCCAATGGTGCAAACGACACTCGATTCTGATTCCGTATGAAGGAGTTAGAGGCAGCCAGAGTTTATGGGTTGACTTGGTGATGTGGCAGCTTAAGGAGGCGACAAATTTGCAGAAATTTGTCCACTGGATTCCATTCAACTCCGGCTGGATTCCAGGAAAATTTGTGGATCCATTAAATTGACTCCAGTAAATTTCCACAAAATTCAAAAACGGCTCATTGGTTTTTTAAATCATTTTTTTTTTTTAAATATCTAAATATGGTAGGGTAAGCCATGACCCCTGCACTACCCAACGGATCACTACTACATGTGGGGTGTTTTAAGACATTTTTTTTAAGAAAAAAAAAATATTTTGTCTTAAAAAGTCACTTTTAATTTTAGTTATTTTATATTAAAATTTAATATCAATTGAATTGTTTTAAAGATAAAATTTAAGACAAAAATAGTTTGAGACAAAACTTTATATTTAAGACAAAAATGATTTGAGAAAAAAATATTTTAGACAAAAACAATTCGAGACAAAAAAAATTAAGACAAAAGTATTTTAAGACAAAACTTTATATTTAAGACAAAAACAGTTTGAGACAAAAACATTTTAAGACAAAACTTTATATTTAAGACAAAAGCACTTTGAGACAAAAAAAAATTTAAGACAAAAGAAATTTGAGACAAAAATATTTAAGACAAAATTTTTTATTTAAGACAAAAGCACTTTGAGACAAAAATATTTAAGACAAAACTTATATTTAAGACAATGGCGACTTAAGACAATGACAATTAAGACGAAACCCATTTAATATAGTTAGCAATTAAGACAAAATCATTAGCATTCGAAAGTTTGCATTGAAATATCCATGAGTGGATAGTGGATAATTATATTTTTTATTTTTAAAAATAGATATTCAAACCACATGAAATTTGATCATGTCATGATATTTATTTCTTTTATATTATATTTTTCTTTTTTTCATTAAACCACATTCTAAAAATATAATAAATAAAAAAATAAAAAAGTATTATTTTTTGGTTGGCCACTCAAGGGGATTTGAACTTTGAATCTCATGTTTTAACATAATATAACTTCATAACAAAGTGATTGTCAATTGAGTTACATTAATCCATGAACTAAAATTGTTTATTTTTTTAAATATGTGCAAAAATTTAAACTAGCAATTGCACCAAATGTTGCAACGGAAACACTATAAGGCATGAAATAGAGAAGAATCTTAACATATAAGAAATCATTGAATGATAAAAATTAGTAAACAAAACACCATTCAAAAAAATATTCAATGAAGAAGGCTCATTAGGTACAAGGGATGAAAATTTGGTTTTCAAATAGTAAATTGGCATTTGACATTCACCTATGAAACATCAAATTATTCAAAAAATGTTATGGGCACAATAACATAAATAGATTGTTGGAGGTATAGAAATGATGCATTTGAGTGAATTTTTGAGGAAGTATTGCCTGATGAAGGAGAATGCAGTGGTCCTTGAGGGAGACAAGTTGTCAGCTTCATCAGTAGGGGTTGTTGTTAGCTCACAACAAAATAAACTCTCTTTTATCACCATAAGTTAGCACCACTTACGTTATGTGGTGTTAATGTGGTGTAAATGTTTATGCATCATATTAAAAATGGAGTATATCACCATAAGTTAGCACCACTTAAGTTATGTGGTGTTAATGTGGTATAAATGTTTATGTATTATATTAAAAATGAAGTATATCACCATAAGTTAGCACCACTTAAGTTATGTGGTGTAAATGTTTATGTATTATATTAAAAATGAATTATATCACCATAAGCTAGCACCACTTACGTTATGTGGTGTTAATGTGATGTAAATGTTTATGTATCATATTAAAAATGAAGTATATAATCACCATATTTGATGGACAAGTTAGCACCATTCTTACTATGTGGTGTTAAAGTGAAATATTTTTTTATTGATCTTATTGGAAGTGGAGTATATCACCATATATTTAAAGAAGTGGTGTATGCTATATTGTCAAGTTCTATAAATTAGGGTAGTTAACTTTGTGTATGCCATGTTGGCATGTACAAGTGGATTTATTAATGTGAATTGCCACCATAACTATAAAAAAAATTACAAATATTTATATTATGAATATATAAATTAGAACTAAACTCACGAATATTTATTTTATAATATTAATTTGTTTGTCATATTTACATGTAAAACTAAAATTCAAAGTAATTGTTTTCTAAATATTTTATTTCAATTATTTACTTTTTATATTATTCTCATTTTGCACCATAAATACAACAAATTCAAAGTAATTTTTTTCTAAATATTTTATTTCGATTATTTAATTTTTATATTATTCTCATTTTGCACCATAAATACAACAAATTCAAAGTAATTGTTTTCTAAATATTTTATTTCAATTATTTAATTTTTATGTTATTCTCATGATAAAATAAATACACAAAACCATAATACATAATTATTTATTTTATGAAGAGGCCTCCCCCACGGATCCTTAGGGTTTCCACAACCCTGCAACGGAGTCGCTAGAGCTCCTCTCTGCTCTCTCGGCGACCTTGATCTAACTTATCTGCGCCTCTTCAAAGTCTGACTTTGACTTCTTCACATGGAAACTCCTTTGGGAGGGGCAGGATCCTCCCCCCTCCTAAAATCCCCCTTCTGACTCAACCAGTCTGACCACTTCTGTTCAAATACCAACCCCTGACACAGCAGGAGTGCAGGTAAACTCCAATAATGCGCAAAACGACACGAAGGACTCACAAACTACATCAGATGCACAGCTGAAAGTCTCTTCTGCTACATGCATTCTGATAGCAACAGACCACATCAAAATATATCTTCCAAGACATCGAATCAATGGGCATATCTAGTACATGAAATATCATGCCCTCATCGGCAAGTTTATAGGCCTCTGGCTGACCGAAAAAGGCTTCAGGGATGGATCGCTTCAAAATGGAAGCCCAAAGGACATGTTACCCTGCAGTTGGGTCCAAAATGATTCTTCACAGACATATTCAACTGTCTGGAGGACAGAAACCGTATTTTTGACGAAGGCCCGTATTTTTTTAATTCAGCAGGCCTATATCTCAGAGACTGGATTGAAAGATTCAACCTAGACAAGGAAGACTTTAACTGGGCACCAGTCTGGATCTGCATGTATTATTTACCCTTGGAATACTAGGATGAGGAAACCCTAAAATATATTGGCAATGGATTAGGGGAGTTTATCAAGATCGCAGAAGAAACCAAGCTCAGAAGATATACCTCATATGCGAGGATCTGTGTCTACATGCATCTCGCCAAAGCCCTCACTGACTCAGTAAGCCTCTTCCATGACGACTTTGAATGGATTCAAACTATAGATTATGAACATCTTCCCTTTCGATGAAGAAAGTGCCATGAACATGGCCATCTTTTCAGAGATTTCCATTTGAATACCCCTCCCAAAAGCACCCCTACTTCGAAAAGCACGGATGCAAAAGGCTTCACCAAAGTCCCCAGCTAGAAAAAGCACACCAAAAAGTCCTCTGCAACTCCCCAAGCAACTAACATTCCTTCCACCAGCAACAAATTTGAAATCCTAGCCACCCATCCAACCTCAGAAGGCGACCCCTCGCAACCCTCTTCAGATAGCCCCATCTCTGATATTCTTGACCCCAAAGTCAAGCCTCAAAAGATGTCCATGTCTCTCTCTCCTTCTATACCCCACACATCCAAACCCTTGACTAACAAGGACAAAGCTATCGTTATCAAAAGTTCTCAGATGGAGATAGACAACAATCTCCCCTCAGCCTCTCAGACATATGAAACCAAAGAAGACAAGAACACGCCTACTCATATGGAAGAGGAACTAGAGAGAATTGATCTGGGTGATGTGGACATCCTGGCCTTGGAGCTTGCTTGCCATCAAAAGGCTTACGACAAGATTCCCCTCAGGAAAATCGAAAGCCTTGAAGTCACACTCTTTCGTGCACAACAAAGCAACTCATTAGGCATTCAAGCGGGCAGCCAGTGGGATGGAAAAAAGATAATCAAAGATTCAAAGAAGAGAGGGCGCAAGTCAGATCTGCAAAGAACAGTCATAGTAGGAGAAATGCTTGTTGAATCTGGGAGTTATCCCAAGTTGACTAAGTTCTATCGACAGATCTCTCATAGTTCCCAATGAAGCTAATCTCTTGGAATTTATGAGGGCTAAACAACCCCTCCAAACACCAAATGATTAAAAATATGATTCAGCAATACAAACCAACAATAGTCTTCCTTTAGGAGACCAAATGTAACAACAATGCTCTGGATTCCATACTCACCAAGTCATGGTTGGGTTGTAGATCAGTGGTTGTTGACGCCTCTGGAGCCTCAGGAGGGTTAGCCATAGTTTGGAACCCCTAAATTATTTCTTTGTATGACTTTCATGCTTCCCACAATTTCATCCAAGCCACCTTCCATTTGGTTGGCTCCAATTCTCATGGGCACCTCACTAATGTCTACTTCCCCCAAGACCCTAAAAAAAAATTGCCCTGCTTTCCACAATCATCGTCCTCAACTCCTCTAGACGCCATCCTCTCTAGATCTGTGGTGGAGACTTCAATATGATCACCAAATTGGAGGAAAAAGTGGGAGGCAAAATTAGGCTTGAGATGGACAACACTTGCTTCAAATATTTTATACAAGTCAATTGGCTGATTGATCTTTCCTTCTCAAATGGTATACATAATTGGACCAACAAGAGAGGTGGCTCACAACAAATCACCTCCAGATTGGATCACTTCCTCATCTCAGACAATGATATCCACTTGTGGGGGGGGGACTTTCACTCATCAATTTTGCCCTTGGCTAGATCTGACCATTGGCCAATCCTCCTGCAATGGTCTTGTCTTGGAATAGCCAACAAAAGACCATTATGTTTTGAATCCTTCTAGCTTGCCCACCCAGATTTCAAAGAGATGGTAACCACGTGCTGGAATAGCTTCTGCCCTCCTGAGGGATCCAAAATGTTCCAGTTTCAGCAGAAGCTTAAACACCTCAAATTCAAACTCAAAAAATGGAATCAAACTAGCTTTGGGAACATCTTTTCTCATCAGAAGGAACTCGAACAACAAATGTGTGAGTTACAGCAATGCATCATCGAAGAAGGTAGAACAGATGCCTACGCAGCCCTAGAAAGGAGTCTCCTTACAAAAGTAGAGGTGCAGCGTCAATAAGAGGAAATCCTTTGGCGTCAAAAGTCTCGGATCTGTTGGCTTAAAGAGGGGGAGAAAAACACTAGATTCTTTCATCAATCCACCATTCAAAGACGCATGCATAATAACATCAATTTCCTCAACAAAAGTCAGGGGGGCCCAACATCTCTTTCCTGGATTCTTCCGTCTCTTAATACAGCCTTCCTTGCCCTCATTCCCAAGGAGGAGAATTCAAGTACTCTGGACAAGTATAGGCCCATTGCATTATGCAATGTCATATACAAACTTATCTCCAAAGTCATCACCAACAGAATCAAACCTCTGCTCCCACTGCTCATCTCTCTAGAACAGACTGGCTATGTTGAAGGTCTCCAAATTCTGGATGGTATCATTCTCACTCATGAAGTGATCCATTCATTGAAGCACCTCAAGAAGGCAGGTATGCTTTTAAAACTGGATCTTTCTAAAGCATCTGATAAATTAAGTTGGGAATACATCAATCAAATGCTTCTTGCTTTTGGATTCTGTCCTACTTGGACCAGATGGATCATGCATCTCATCACCACCCCTAGGTTCTCCATCCTGCTCAATGGTAACCCCTCCACTCCCTTCTCTTCCACTCGAGGCATTCGTCAAGGGGATCCCCTATCCCCTTTCATCTTTCTACTCATGGCAGAAGGGATTGACCGTCTCATTCATCATGTCGCCTCCATCAACACTCTCAGGGGTCTCTCCCTTCATGATAATCAGACCATAACTCATGAAAAATTTGTTGACGACAACATTCTTTTTGGTCATCCCTCAGTTCAAGAAGCAAGCTCGCTCAAATATTTGCTGGACACCTTCTCTGAAGCCTCTGGCACTACCATTAACGCTGGCAAATCCCAAATCTTCTTCTTCAACACGCCTGCCCTAACTCAACGCAACATAGCCCAACTCCTAGGGTTTTCCATAGTTGCTCTTCCTTCCAAATACCTCGGAGCTCCACTCATTGAATTTGCAATCAAACACTCCTCTTGGAAAGAGCTCCTTGATAAAATTGAGGCCCGCTTCTCCTCTTGGACTTGTAGATCACTCAACATTGCTAGCAGACTAGTTCTAATCAAAGGTGTCCTCTAATTCATGCCTTTGTATCTATTTTTTGTTCTTGCTGCCCCAAAATGGGTTCTAAAGAAGATCATAAATCTTCAGCGCAATTTCCTTTGGGGTTCTACAGGGCTTAATAGAAAATGGGCTCTCGTGAAATGGATAGATGTTTGTGTATCAAAATCTAAATTTGGATTAGGAATAAGAGATCCCCAGCACAACAACACCACAATAGGAGCGCGAATATGGTGGCAGTGGCTCTCATAAATTCATACCCCTTGGGCTCGACTTTGGGTTGCCAAATATGCCAACGATAGACCACCAACAGATCTCATCAGACTCTCCTCATATATCTTTGGCTCTCTCATATGGAATTTTTCCAAACAACACAGTGCCTTTATTCAAGCCCATTGCTTTTGGGAGATCAACTCTAGAAAATATTCCCAAATTTGGGAAGATTCTTGGCAGCAACTACCAAAGTTGTTGAATCTCTTCCAAAAACTGAAATGGCAAGTTGTACTTCAACGAACAGAGAACAATCAAGTCAACTACTTCTGCAAACATCACCCTAGTCTAGGCTATCGTCAATGGATTTCGACAGGACAATGGCAAGTGAATTGGTAGGATGAAACTTATGCGGAAATTGACCAAGAGCTCAACCACAGGAAAATTCGATTTGCAACCTAAGAAGATAGGTTACGGCGGGGTTACACTCCTCGAGGATCCTTCACCACCAAAGAGGCCTATCGACTGCTCTTTCCTTTTGCGCATGCACACAAGGAAAACATATGGACTCAAATATGGCAGCCAGGTATCTGGCCCAAAATTTCTACCTTCCTCTGGCTCCTAAGAAAGAAGCATATTCAGGACAATCTCCTCAAAGGGGATTCATTAGGCCCTCAAGATGTCCCAATCGTTCCAAGCATGCAAAAGACATTCCACATCTCTTGGACACCTGCATCATAGCTAACTTCTTGTGGGAAAAAATAGACATCTTCTACAGAAGAACCGGACGGATCAAGGGAGATGTCATTAATACCATACGACAATGGCCCATTGAACCTTTCAATAGTAACCTGCTCAACACTCTTTGGTCTCTCCTCCCTGGCTTTATTCTCTGGACTGTCAGGAAAGAAAGGAATAAATGAATATTAAAAGATGAAAGTAATCCCCCTGACATCCTTTGGACTAGCCTCTGCAGCAACCTTCAAGAAAGTATTGCTCTCCAACCCTGGCAGGAATCTGACATTCCCACTACTCCACCCGAAAGCATCATATGAGAAAACTGGCATCTTAACATTCCCATTCTCCCCCTCCACTCCCCTGCCCCTTCCACCCATCTTGACTCTCCCTATTCTTGGATCCCTCCTATCAACAATATTATAAAGATGAACTTTGATGGAGCCTTCAAAGGAAACCTGGGTGCCGCAGGTTTTGGAGGTATATTTCGGGATGCAGTAGGTAATTTAGTCAAAATATACTATGGCTCGATTGGACGGGACTCCAACAATTCAGCTGAATTAGAAGGTTTATGGTAGGGTCTCCTTATTGCAGAGGAAATTAATTTCTCCCCCCCAAAAGTAGAAGGAGACTCACAGATTCTCATCGATGCCACCACTCATCTCCAACTGGGCACCCCTGCTTCCAAAGTGTCCACAAGCCAGCATCTCTTGACAAGATTAGAATAAATCGAGCAATGGCTCAAAGCTTTTCATGCCATTTCCTTCAAGCATATTCACCGCACTGCAAATAAGGTAGCGGACAACTTAGAAAACAAGGGAGTTGAGCAAAATCTCATCCTCTTCAAGGGCTCTCTAACCAATACTAATGATGCCACTCTCATTCATGATTGCACTCATTTGGTGCATAAGGATATCACAATCCCAGATGCGGGTGAGCAATAACAATAATACGGTGGCTGGCACAAGGTAAGATACCTGGCCAGGCCACTTGCCCACCCCAAAGGACTATACCAAGGCATTAAAGGCCCTCGATGAAACGCGTTTGGCATTCAAATCTCCCTCTCTCTGCCTTAACTCTGCAACTTGCTCGGCGCACACATCAAAGGAGACATGTCCCATCTCCATCACTAGTACTTATGCCCATCATTATCTGGCTTTGTCTTTCACCACGACTTGGCTCTTGAGCTCCATCTCTGTCTTCGGCTTGGCAAACAGTCAACTAGAGCTGTTAGCCCTCCATTTGCTCAGCGTGCTACTTTTCCCTTGCCTCTCCACTGTAATCACCCCCCTCCGAGGCAGACCTCAATCCGTTCTCTCCTCACACCTCCCCTCTGCACTCTCCTTCCTTCAAGTCTGGCCGTTGAGAGAATTCGCAGTGCTTTCCTTCTTGTCTCTCGCATTCGCCCTCTGGTTTTCCCTCTTCGTCTCCTTATTAGGCCTCCATCCCCAATATTCCACGAAGGCACCGCATGAGGTGTAGGCATGGCGGTGGCAAAGGTGTTGGCTCTCGCCCGCACCTTTCCATCCACGAAGCTACAAATAGTTACAGTTACTTGGTATAATATACCCTTTGTCTAATAATTTCTGTAATTAAAGTTTCAGCTCTAGTAGTTCATGAATACTCATTCTATATGGTGCCCTGGACACTGGGGTAGTTCCTGGTATTAGTTCCATGGAAAACTCAATGTTTCTTTTAGGGGGTAGATGAGGGTTTTCTTCTGGGTTCAGTTTCTTTTCTCTTTCTTTATTGGTCTTCACTTTGATGACTAGACCTGGAGGTTAATTACCTTATAAACCTCTCTTTCTCATTACTGGCCTGCAACAATTATTCATTGCTAGTCCTTAGCTGAACCATTTTGTTCTGCATATCCCTTATCATTTCCAGCATTTGAGAATTTGTATCTGGAGGGTCTCCTCCACCCCCAGTTATACATATAACTCTTCTTCGTTATTCATGATAACAATTGTAACTGTTTTTGCCATCAAACAGAAGTAATACATTCCAGCCATCAACAAAAGTAGCAAGGGATGTTGATCAAGCTTGATATGGAAAGTGCCTTTGACATGGTTAATCTCTCGCTTCTCTATAAAGTCCTTCTTACCTTTGGGTTCTCCTTTGATTTTTTCAACCTAATCAAGTATCATGGCCACTCCAATGGGTGTTTGGTTGCATGTGTGCAACCTAATAGTCCTACCACTGATAGTCAACTTCCCTTTCACCTAGAACTCAACTAGGTCTCCACTGGATCTGACATGCATGCAACTAATAATAGTAAATCCTCAGTTGCATGTGAGATCACTGATTGTGAATTAATTAATATTTAATTCACTTGATCTCTCACTAGTGTATCTTCAGTTACAACTAGCATAACTGAGTTTAACTCACTTAACTGAGTTAAGCTATTTACAACTTGCATTTTTTAATGCACCTTTTCACTTAGAACTCTATTACAACTAGAATTACTCTGCATGCCTCACCAACTACCTCTAAATCGAAATCCACTAGCTAACTAAATTTATCACTTTCAGTTAACTGATTCAAGTCCACATTGAGAATTTATCATAAACAAGAGCCTTCGAAGGTTGAAGTACATACTTTTAGACTTCTCCTCATACTATTTTTTTCATATACTCGGAGGTTCAAACAAGGAAGCAGAAAACCACACAAACAAAGGCTGCCTCCTCCCACAAGGAGCCTTCAACAAAAATGATGAATTCCCTTCTCAAATCCTAATTCGTTGAATTTGTAATCCTAAAGTGATGTACAAACAGTTCTTCCATGTCCTCATGACATACTATTCTGTCTTCGACCTCATTTTTCAGGGAGAAGATCCTGTTATGTTGTCTGTGTTGGACCATTGCTTTATGGAATAAGCGTGTGTTCTTCTCTCCTTCCCTCAACCAGTTGACTCCATATTGCTGCTTCCAAAGTATCTCCTCCTGTTTCCAGCGTTATTATAGTTGCATTATGAGTAGTCCCTCTTCTTCTACTATAATTTTTGATCTGCCCTCTGTGATAATCTGCAGTTGTATAGTCTCTATCTTATTCTTTAACTCCTCCTGGTCTTTTAAGATGTTGCCAAAGTCCTCTTTTTTCCACTTCTTGATCCTTTGCTTGATCTCTTTTAGCTTGTTTTGGAATGTATGCATAAGATTTCTTCCCACCACTTCATTTTTCTTCAACCATTCTCCGAGTTGCCCCAATAGCTTAGGGTCTCAGAGAAAAAATGATTCAAATCTGAAGGGATTATTTCTTGGTCCTGTTTTGAGGTCGATTTCCAGTCTTACCGGCCAGTGTTCCGAGCCCATTATGGGGAGAATGGAGGTTTCCATGTATATGTCTCTGGAGATGACCTGTTCCGAGACCAAGAACCGATCCAATCTAGATGCAATCTGATTTTTACCTCCTCTCTGATTGTTTCAGGTGAAGGTTCTGTTGTTGGTTTGCAGGTCCACCATTTTGAGCTCCGATATTGCATCACTGAACATATCCATATCTGGGTCACGTCGGTGAATTCCTCCTTTCTTCTCTTTGAGGGACATTATCATGTTAAATTCTCCTCCTACTATCCATAATTATTCCTAAAATTCTCTTCTCATACTGGCCAGGTTGTGGAGGAAGACCTCTTTCTCCCCTGGGGTATGAGGCCCATAAACCCTAGTAAGGAGAACCCAATCATTGGATCCTATGTGTCTAAAGCGCCCTGTAAGCATTCAGGGACTACTTACTCAATCCTCAAAGACGACTTCCACCGGTTTCCACAAAATGGTTAGTCCTCCCACACTTCCTCTAGAGTCGAGTGCAATCGCTTCATATGGTAGCTTGAAACTTAGAACTATCCCTTTGAGCTTAGCTTCATGGATCTTGGTTTCCTAGATGATCATAATGCTTCCCTTGTCTTTCCTCAGTCGCTCCTTCAAATATCATTGTTTGGATATACTATTAAAGCCAAAAATATTATCCATATCCTTTCCCTCCATATGATTCTTATTGCGCTGACATCACCTTAATGTCATGCCCATCAAAATCATCCATTCGTTTCTATGGTTGGTTTGTAAAACACCTACGAGAAAATATTCCTTGAGGGGGATATGACTATATTCACTTCCACTTGATTGAATTTTTCAGTTGTATGACATCATGTTGATGTCACTAACTATTGACTCTTTTAATTGACCTTTCCTCCTGGTTGATGTCACCAACTCATTAGGTCCAACTATCAGCACTTGTCGATGGAGGGAGGTAAAATATTCCTCGAAGGGAATTTTTTTATGGAACTTCTTTGATGCCTTTCTATAATTTAACCCCCTAACAAAAATAAATTTTAAATACTACATTGGGTCTAAAATAAAGGCCTCCTAACACTTAAATGAATTTTTTACTCCTCGAAAAACCACACAAGTGAAACACACATGAACACCAATATTTAAGGTGGAAACCCAATTCGGGATAAAACCACCACTGTTTGCACATGGTCACCATCTTCTTTTCCATATGGCACTACTATGTCATTGCATGACCCCTATTTTGGGTCCATGTTTTGTTTTCTACTTCTTCCATGCATCCTCTACTAGCATCATCAATTAACATCATCATTCCCATCAATATGGTATCATGCTTATCCATCAACATTTCTCATTGGTGTTTTCCATAGGCTAGGGGTAATGATTCTATGAATGAACTACTCAATGGGTAAACTCCAAAATTTTGGAGGTAAACTTCCAAAACCTGACTAAAACCATTTTTCATTCATCATTGGGTTCAAGACCCAAATGTTTTCACACTTCATTGATTTATTTCCCATGTTTTCAATGCAACTCATGTGCAACACAAGTACCCCCTACTCCACCATGTTACATGACATGTCACATCCTAGTGCTAACACTAGGGCCACATATAAACCATATAGGAGTACCGTGCCTCTCCATTCCTTGAACTTCCTTAATGCATTATCTCTAAAACTAATCGATCCCATCAAGAAAAAATTAGACCATTTATAACCTTTAATAATATTAAAAAGTCTAAGATCTAACCTTTAATAACTTTAACAAAATTAAAACATTTATTATTAATCAAATAATATTTTTTTATAAAACATTTATTATTAATCAAATAATATTTTTTTTGCATAATAATTATGATAATCATAAAATTTTTGGGATTTTCATTAAATTTCATTTCCACCTCGTGCGTATGGCTAAGGAGGATTGGCAGGAAAAACCAGTCAAATGATAAAACTCACAGGAGTTGATTATACATGATTTTATACATTTTTCCGAATCCAGTCTCTAGGTATGCAATGCTGGCAGAGTTTTTTGATTCCATGGAAGCTACCATCAGATTGCTTCGGCTCCGCAAGACAATTAGTAGCTTCCGTAACATCTGTCCCCAAGTTGAAACAATAACCCACAAGTATGTCTCGGTTTAACCCGCAGACTGTTTCTTTTTCTCCTCTCGTACCTACAATGTTTATAACTAGAAGACCGTAACAAGTATGGTACTAATCACTGCAGGGTCGATAGGCCAGTAATGAGATTTAGGGTTATTTCTAACTGCGAAGACCGATTTCTTTGAATGCGTGCTTCAATTCTATTGTATCATCAACTAATAGTAAACCCTAAACTAATTTGCAGGAGATTTATGTATCATCTGGCACAAATGAAGCACATTTTCCCTAAAGGATTGATGTTGGAGAAGACCATGGCACCTGACGAGAAGACGCTGTGCATGAAGCCAGAATTGAAAATCACTCTCTTGCATGATGCAGTGCTAAGTGGCAAGGACAAGGCCTCCAAAGGCAACAACACATTGGGTTTTTGAAAAGAATTCCACAGCCGCTTAGTTGAATTTGTCAAGGCTTATCCCAAGGCGAGTTCACTCTTGCTATCTTGTATTATTTTTTCGGGGTTCTATCTTTTTTTGGTCAAACCTTTCAATAGCACGGGTTTTAAATTTGTATGTACATTGTATGAATTCATTGCAATACAAGGATATGATGTTCCAGAGGAAATCCTAGAGAGCCATTCAATAGAAAATGTCAACTAATCTAGTCTCCTCCCCACTTCCTCCTTTGATGTGTAACAGCCTTTCCCCAACAAGAGGTGTTGCTTCTACTCTACCTGACAATCATCAAGGAAAATCCAAACCCTCTATGACATCTTCACTATTACCCAAAAGTTTCTAGAGGCGTTTTTCTCAGACAACCCTCACACTCCAGACATCTGTGGATTGATCATTCCTTGTGCCCAAGCAAGACCCAATTCTGAAGCCTCATTTCGAGGTTCCTGAAACAGTGAAAAAAAATGGTGGTGATGAGGCTTTGAGGAGGATTTAAATGCTGGCAGGGTTATAAAATGTGCCTGCTTTACCATCTAACCTAGCCCTTGTGATGCAATAGACAAATTTATAGATAGGGAAAAAGTTGAATTTGTTGATCAGCTGATGCAGAATTGCACTGTTGGGGGCCATTATCCTTATCTTTATCATTTGGGTTCAGGGAATTGTCACAACTATTTAGAGTAGAAGCATAGCTTGAGGAAGAAATAGAGGCAGAGGATCTAGGTGTCTTTGGAATTTCAGAGGATAGAACCTGATTGTATCCTAGTCCATTTGGATGATTTTTGTCAAACACATTATATGAATTGTCACAACTCTACCTAATTATCCTAGTGCTAGATTCCTTCCTGAAAGCCTTCCCTGCTTCTAAATTTCATATCTTTAAGAAAAAATCAGTGGGCGGGTTATTGCTAGGCACTGTCATCATATCCACTGTGTTACTGGTGTGATAACCAGCAGAATAATTAGAGGACATGATCAGTGATTCTCTGGAAAGACGAGCTTCTGCTTCAAGTCTTGTATTTTCCCACTGTGCTTTGTGCCTCGTCAGAGCCAATGCATCGTACCCTATGGAGCACTAGGAATGACTTCTGATTTAGGTGCATTGGTTGAGGGATCGAGACCCATCTTCAACAAATGCTTCTTCAAATGGGTATTCCAAAAATTCTTGATCTCGTTGTTTGTTCTTGCTGGTAACTGTGAGGCTATTGCAGACCATCTGCAAGTACCACAGACATAAATAAACCAACTTAGTGATATAAATGAAATTGCTGATAAATGCGGATAGGTATCAAAATATTTATGTGCCATATATAAAGTACACAACTTGTAAAGCCATGGCAGGAGTGAATGTTATGAACACAACTTGTAAGGCCATGGCAGGAGTGAAGGTTATGGACAAAAAAAAAGGATTTTTGAAGCAACTCTCTTTTATAACATGATCGATATAATATGTATTGCAAAATAATTTCAAATTATTAAATCTAGACTATTGAAAAAATATGAGAATTTGTAATGCCAAACCAAGAGTAAAGGTTATAAACCAAAAATTAATTTGGAAACTCTTAAATCTAAACTATTGAAAAAAACGCATTGAGAATTTGTAATGCCAAAACAGGAGTGCAAGTTATACACTAGAAAATGGTTTGGAAACTCTTGGGATCATGTTATCAAATAACATTGATGATTTTATATGTGGTACTGTGCATCCTAAATTATGGTATCCAGTAGAAAGAATATTTGTAATTAATCAATTACATTTCATAGGGGTATGCTGTTGGGTTAGTTACAAAAGTACTGAATGCCACCAGGTGCTTAATAATGTCAATTAAAGACAACCTTGTTATGCCTTACTGATGAAGAAGGTTGTTATTCTTTATAAATGCTTCACAGAAAACCTGGTTGGCTTCCTTACACCTTTGAGCTGGGAAAAATGATCCTCACAGATAGGTGACTCATGACTTTGGAACTTCTATCAGTGAATCATGATGGCAAGTCATATAGCCTACCTTTTAAGCCTCAAATTAAGGAAGCAACTGTGGGCCATGCTCAAGTACCCTTGAATCCAAATTAAAAAGATAAGAGCACCCAACTATAATTGTTGGCAACCAATCGGAGACTTCAGGGTTTTCAAAAAATGAAATACTATAAAAAGTACTACCTTGCCATGTTTCCTTTCTTATGGCACATAGTCATTTGTTATGAATGTCCTGCTGGTTGTCAGTTTCAAGCCTTCAGTAGGTTGAAAGTTGACTTAGGGATAGATGGCTTCTAATATGACAAGTTGAAAGTTGACTTAGGGATAGATGGCTTCTAATATGACAAGATGACCCTATTAACTCCTCTCAAAGCTCTACTAGCATATACTAAGACTCTTTATTGTCTTATCCAATCACTATTTAAAATGGATGCCAAAGAGCCTATCTTTTATGGCTCCTCTAGTCTCTCTCAAATTACCAAGACCTGAGATTTTCTTGCTTCTGCATACATGTACATCTCTGATTCCCTACCGACAGAATACCAAAAATAAAAATAAAAATAAAAATTGATAGAGGGTTGTTACAGATTTGTTCTTTGTTTTATATTCTTTTGTGTAAGGATCACCTATTGACTTAACATCATGTTGTAATTTACCCAAAGATTTCTTGGTAAGAACTACAATACATGGAAGCAACATATGTTGAGAATATTTGAGTAAAAGTGATTGGTTGCTATTGTCCTAGGTAAAGATACTCGACCGCAAGTTGTTGGTAGAGATTGGGACAAGTTTGATGAGTGGCCCAGTAGCTTGTAGCTTGTTTTTGGACTCTGAAGGCCATTCAGAGACATATCGTTTATGTGTTATGTTGCTGGTATGTATTGTACTTAGTGCCATTTTGACATATTCACCCTGACATGGTATAAAGATGAAAAAACTTTGCAGATTTTGTCTCTAGTGGATTGGAATCTTAAAAGTATTTTTTTCATTAAAATTTTAATTATTTTATGTGTTTTTTTAAAAGTGGGTCCATTGAGTCTTGTTTGATAGGTGTCCAGTTCAAATACCAGTTCCAAGTTTTAAAACTATGATTGGAAGTATTGTACCTTGATATATAGTATTTCCTATTGTTGATATCTTCATTAGAAGTCTTGTGTATTGATTAATGGATTGCCGGTACAGTTGCGTCTCATCTTCTATTTTGGTTTGCTTTTCGTAGTCTTTAATATAAAATTTGTCTATTGTTTTCATTTCCTAAGAAACTGCTAATACATTTTATTTATTTGGATTGAACAACCCTCCAGTTGTTGCAAAGTGTGTAGCACTTCTCAAACGATATCTATTTAGGTGAGTTTATTCTAGTAGTGTTTCGTATAGTTCTTGTTCTATAGTAGAGATATGTAATAATTGGTTCCTTTTTCTTTTTACATTATGGCTCAAGTTTATATGAAAATATTCTATTGCTTCAGGTAGATACCATTAACAGATTTTTTGACTTGTAAAAAAGATGAAATGATAGACAGTTGTCTTTATTGTGTTATCAAACACTTCAGTTTTGATGATACATATATTAAATATAGATATTCAAGATGTATATATAGTTTGTTGTCATATGGTTGTCACATGTGCAAATATTGCAGGTATGCTTTGTGTGTGGGTTTGTGTCCATTTTTTAATTTCTTCTGAACATATGTTGCCAAAATAATATAAAATAAAGGATCGCTATCCTATGTCATTTTCAATTGGGGATACTGAGCCAAATATATTTGCAAAATTTCCTCTTGCTATTTCAAAATTTGATTCTTCTGAACATACATTGCCAAAATAGTTATAAAACAAAAGATTGTTTTTATGTGTGTCATTTTCAACAATTAATATAGACCCAATTGCATTTGAAAAATTTCCTCCGGTTGTTTCACACATTTGATTCTTTTCCCCAAATATTTGATGGTTGATGCAGGTATATACCTAGCATAGAGACTCTAGAGCAGATTGATTTGTTTTGTGTGATTCTAATTGCTGAGTGTAATGTCGTTACCAACAAGAAGGCTTCTCCATGGGTGCAATCTGCAAACAGTCGGCATGTAGCATCAACTGCATCTATCAATTCATCTTCTCCAACCTGAACATCTGCAACATTTACCTCAGGAGCTCTTGTTAAGTCATTGAATTATGTTCGTGGTTTGGTTTCACGACATATTCCAAGACATTCATTTAAGTCAGCACTGTTTGCTGGAAATTCTCATGCTAAGAGGACAATCACATCCTTGAGAAGCAGATTGTTTGGTTATCCAGTCAGTCCAGGTGGCACTGTAAGCAGAAGTTCTCCTGAGAATAAAGAGGCCATAAATTTGGATATCACAAATATATTAGGTCTGGAAACAATTAATGAGGAGAACAACAATTATATTGTTCTTGATGTTTTGAAATCAAAATGGATTGTGGATAGGCACCAGCAAAGTTGGACCCCATCTCCTGTTATGACGGACAAGTATTTCTTTCATTTAGATTTGCTTCTCTTTTTTCAGGTCCTACATGAGCAACAAGATGAACATGTAAATGAGCTAGGTGATTTTGCTGCTTCCAAGTTAATTGGGCTAGATGAAGTCAATAATTTTGTTGGTTTTTGATAATGATATTCATCTATGTATTTCCCTTTTATTTTCTTTAAAATTATGTGTCATTGGAGAATGTCAAAGTGCTGTGGCACCCCTATGATGAGGTTGTTGCATCCTATTGGATGACATGTTGCACCCATAGTTTTAAAAACCAGAACTGGGTTTTTGAATCGGCACATCTATCTAACCAGGTTTCGAATTGGATTAAATGAGGCAGATTTGAAAATTAAAATACATAAAATATTTATTAGATATCATTGACTGGCTTCACATCCATAAAGCTTGATTTGATTTGATTAAAGGGAATGATTTTAACAGTTTGATCCAAGATGCTTGTTGTTAAGTTGGGAACAATAGAGAGATTTCAACAATCTTAATGATGGAGATGATAGTTGTAACCACCCTTGTCTATTGTCCAACAATACACACCTATTGATCCTTGAGTGTATTGTATAAAATTGATCCACAGCCTCAATCATGTTTTCTAATGCATTCAGTTTATCTCCAATAATTTCTACTTGAAACACCTTAATGTACTGAATCAGAAGTAAAATTTCTACACCACATCTTAATGCAACATATGAGATTTTTTTCTTTCCCTTGTTTCTTTGTACCAGTTCTGTATGTGTGAAAATTGCCTATTGCATGGTTATCTCCATTACAAATACCATTCCCAATAGACTGATTCAGATTCCATACTCAGCATATTTGGCACCTCACTTGCTTCGAGTTCAAGTTTACTGAGTTTACTGAGTTCTCCATACTGCCTGCTCAGTTCCTTGTAACAATCCTTATGAGCATGAAAATAGAGGTACCTTGAAGAAAGTGCATAACAGATTTTAGGTGCATGGTCCAAGCCTCTAAAACTTCACACAAGAGATACCACAGGTCAGAGGGTAGCCTTCAAGGTGACTGTAATTCAAGATTCTACACAGTTCAAACTTCAAACTGCTTCACATAATGCTGCCTCTACGGCCAGAAGAGAGGGCCTTATATAAGGCCTCTTGGCCCTTAAACAATCCTCCACAGTTTTGCAATTCCGAGCCACACAGATCTGAAGAGATTACTGTAGGTCAAAGGTATTTATTACCATAGATGGCTGCCAAAATAATTTGTTGTCGAATTTTGAGAAGGAATAACCCAAACAAATAACTCTTATGTCCTCCTCACCTCGTTGTTCGGTGTTTTCCTATGCTTGTCTTAGCTAAGTGCTCACCAGGAAACCTATTCAACATGAGATCTATCCATTCAGTCATGCCATAAAGTAGGAGTTTCCTTTGTTGAACCATATACAGAAATATCTGAAATACTTCTGTTGCAATATTTAATGGTAGTCAATATTCGGTAACATTCAACAGCAGAACTACCAAATACTTTATGAAAATGGGAGTACTGTCTTCTACATGAAAATGAGCTTCATGCATATGCACATCTACTACTAGTCCTTGCTCGAGATGTTGCAAAAGTTTCTCGTTACTAGGAACAAATCGACAACCACCTGCACTCCCCACATCATAGGATGGAGTTTTTTGAGCTTCCAATAACTCCTTCAACCTCCTTGTAACCATGGTAGCCTCTTAAATTTTTGTTGAAGAATCATCTTCTGATGTTGAATTAAAGCTTGAAGTGTACACATCTCATATTCATTTGTCTTTCATGTATTCCTAAGTTGTAGAAGCTCCCTAGTTTTCTTCACATAGTTTTGAGTTTTCAGTGTGACATCAACAGTGAGCTCTGCACATCTGCGAACATTTTTTGCAGAAGTGCTTTTCGCCTTAGGATAAGAATCAGTAGCCTCATATTTGAAGGACTTGGTAAAGAAGTGGCAATCATTCTTGTAACTAGTTCAATCGTTACAAGAAATTACAACAATCCTTCTTTAAAGGAGTAGATTAATAGATTTCAATTTTCCAAAAGAGAACTACATATATATTGATTCAGGTAGTGGCATAGCATGCCTTGCAATGTTACCCAACAATGGGATGTCAATATTCGGTAACATTCAACAACAAAACTACCAAATACTTTATGACAATGGGAGGAACGTGTTGTCCTTTGCGCCTACGGTTTGTGATACCTTGTAACTTGTAAGCAAGAAGATATGCTGTGGTGAAATGGTTTTCTCTCTATATATATATCCTGTAGTTTCCTACTACCACTATAAAAGTTAAACGCAAAAAGCTAGAAGTTAGGCTATGGTGCTTAGTATTTGCAAGGGGTATGGATTTTATATATCTATGGTATTTTGTAATTTTCTACTACTGATGTGGTTTGGATGTAACAATATTTTTAGATTGTATATTTATAGATAAATATAGAACGCTTTTATTGCCTATTTCAAAATTCCTAAACCCATGACGTGTTTAGCTGTAGGCTATTACTAGGTGTTTACATGTAGGCTATTACGTGTTTACATGTACACATTTAACTTAAGTGGAAAGTTGTATAACTATTGGATTGATATTATAAGAAAGAGGGGGAGGGGTATGTTCCATGTTGAAGTGTTGATATCCAAATTGCTTCTTTATTGATTTTTAAAAAGAGCTCTAGAGCTCACAAGAAGGATCAGAAAATGAGCAGTTTTTTTAACGTTGAAAGAATATGTGTCTTCTTTTTTTCATACAAAATGCTGAGTTCCTCAAGGGTCATTGGAAGGAGATGAAAAATAAGTCAAGGTACGTTTAGATCCTTAATTTTATAGTTGAGAACCCAACTCATGGATGAAGAAGTAGAATGCAAGATTCTGTTACTATATGTAAGGAGATGTACCTTAATGTCAAGGGTTGTATGGTTAAGTAATATGGAAAAATTGGACTTGGGAATAAAATTGTGGGGGTCAACAAATTTGAAATTCAACGGGTCAACAACTTTGAAATTCAGCAACTCGGGAAAAAAATGGAAATGACTTGGCAAAAACTGGCTAAGGATTAAAAAATGAAAAATATTTCATTTTTTCATTTAAAATTATGTATAAACTAGCAACAATATATAATCATATTGCCATACCATATGAAAAGAAGATACATATATACAAGGTGTAAGATGCCAAATGATCTATTATCTACTATCAATGCCTCTGCTCCTTTAGTAGGCATATATATTGGGTCATCCTCTAGTAGTGGAAGGTTCTGTGGCTGGAGTCAAACATAGTGGTGGGTACTGAGTCTGGTACAGGACTTTGTCCATCCTGTAGTGGTTGGTTAAGGACATCCTCTACTGCCAGCCACTCCTGATCATACTTGACATCTACCCAAGCAGGGAAATCCATGAAATATTTATTGGCACTGATTAAATACTCCAGTGTTTTTTTTGAAATTGCGATTTTTTAAGAACTCAGAAAAAAATTGTGATTTGTTTGGGTTATTTCTTGGGATGGGAAAATCGGAAAAAATAAATATATTCCAATTATTTGGCAAAATTTTCCACATTATTATAGAGAATATAATATTCATCGACATTGAGATGTAGGGAAAGAATTATACATTGAGGCAAAATTTGCAACCTGTTTTGCTTCAGAAGCTTATACTAGTTTTCCCATCACATTTGACATAGAAAAATAAATCTTTCACTAGAATTAACAAGGAGAAACTAATCCAGAAAGGGAAAAAATGGAAGTAGATGGATGGTTGCTTTGTCAAACAAAATAATGATCTATTCGTAATTCCAATCTTTTGGCAAAAAAATTTTAACGTTGAAAGAATGTGTCCTCTTTTTTTCATACAAAATGCTGAGTTCCTCAAGGGTCATGTGGAAGGAGATGAAAAATAAGTCAAGGTATGTTTAGATCCTTAATTTTATAGTTGATAACCCAACTCATGGATGAAGAAGTAGAATGCAAGATTCTGTTACTATATGTAAGGAGATGTACCTTAATGTCAAGGGTTGTATGGTTAAGTAATATGGAAAAATTGGACTTGGGAATAAAATTGTGGGGGTCAACAACTTTGAAATTCAACAACTCTGCTTCTTCTATGTTTGGGTCAAGGAAAGGAGTTTCATAAATCTGGGATTTCTAGGCATTTACAATTGTATTGAGTTGCATTAGGGGCTTGGATTTTATGTTGCGTATGTATAGGGGATGGGTTTTCCTGAGGTCAACAATGGATGCCCCCTTGTGTCATTACACCTTAGACATATCATTTTGTATGTACATTTTCGTCTTTCTGATGATTATTGCATGGATGGAAATTTTGATATATATATTCATGCCCTTGGTACACATTTAACTTAAGTGGAAAGTTGTATAACTATTGGATTGATATTATAAGAAAGAGGGGGAGGGGTATGTTCCATGTTGAAGTGTTTATATCCAAATTGCTTCTTTATTGATTTTTAAAAAGAGCTCTAGAGCTCACAAGAAGGATCAGAAAATGAGCAATTTTTTTAACGTTGAAAGAATATGTGTCTTCTTTTTTTCATACAAAATGCTGACTTCCTCAAGGGTCATTGGAAGGAGATGAAAAATAAGTCAAGGTACATTTAGATCCTTAATTTTATAGTTGAGAACCTGTTGGTGTCCCGTGTTTTGATAGTTTGGCAAATCAAAAGACAAGGCAACATCAGAACCAATCTTTAGAGTTCCAGGATCTAGTCCTCCTGTTCTAAGAGAGGGATCTCTCAAATTTTTGTTTGCAAAGGTTTATCTTGTGTGCTTTGAGTATTGGTTTTAGACTAGTTATTAAGTGCAGGTGTTTGTTTGTTTGTTTGGTTGAATTGATACAACAGAACATGAAAGGTCTAGGAAAGATATATAGAATAGAGAAACATCTGGTTCATTGGACAATGGAGTCAAGAAGAGGTCATAACATACTCATCAATGGATATGGGATATCAGAGGGAAAATCTAACTTGGCCACAGGATCCTTTGGTTTTCGGAATGAGATGGACATCAATGATTTGGAAAGAGAAGTTCAATTCTCAAACAAAGGGAATTTGAAAGCACAACTTGAACAATAAAGAGTCATTTGGTAGACAGGGCTAACCATAAATTTTACAAATCACACCTTTAAGCAAATAATAATTTCAAAACAAATTTAAAAAAAAAACCTAAGATTCAGGGAACACCCTATTTCCTCAAAGATTTTATTTCAAATGATTTAGAAAACATAAAAGGTTCACTGATAACTGCAGTCATAAAAGAGGGAACACCTAACACATCTATGATTACAACTATAAAGACCTTTGAGACAATTTTTTAAGTAAGTACGAAGGGCAAGATCAGAACAGACCTCCTTGACTCACTGTAAATAGAAAACTACAAAGGGAGACTTCAATAACATTTTTAAAGTGGTAGCAGACAAGCAGGGAGAACCATAATTCATGCTGAAACCAACTATTCGAACTATTAAGGAAATAAAAAAGCATGAAGACTAAAGAGAGAGATTAAAGACTCTAAAATACTTCAGCAGAAGAAAACATGAAACAGTGAAGGATGAATAGGTCTAAGGTGCTTCCAAGAGTCATTTCTTAGCCTAAAAATTTCAACCTACTGTAGTAAGAAATCATGGAACATAATGAAAACAGGGGAAAACATTAAACATTTTAGAATACTTCACCAATAGCCAAGCTCATGGATCCAATGATAGAGCCTTCACAGTAACAAGCATGCAACAATATCATCAAGGCTTCCAAGACTTCAATTTGTTCTTCAACTTCAACAGACTATGTATTATTTCAAAAAGTTTCAATATTACAACTAGTGATCAACCAA